>OX383900.1:13045000-13371061 GCA_947532125.1 Saturnia pavonia | reverse complement strand
GTTCTAAAGATTACATTTTATTTTCAGTAAACGATCTGGAGAATCAAGGGCAAAACATAACTTCATTCCTTAACGAAAATTTTCATCAGGTAATTATCGCTAAGCTGCTCGAGGTTCTATTATTATTTTACTAAATTAACAATCCTTTTTGATTATCTCTTTATTAATACAATTATACACAAGAAAAAAGGTCCTATGTGTATAGGCAAAAAAATACACACAAAAATTAAGTGATAATTTTTTTCTATAACATTTTTAATTTATACGTAAATTAGCTGTAACCCCGTGATTTCACCCGTGTACAATTTAAAAGATATAGCTGATTGATTATTTATAATACTTCAGTATAGACAAATATTTTTATCGAGCGGCCAGGGTTATGACTCGTTCACGCCACTGCACCTATAGTCATAGACCCAAGTCGAAAGTCGAATCACTTAAATTTTCTCCCAAACTATGCGTCCAAATAACATGCTATAAAGTGCAAAGTTTATCGACATAAAATTGTTTTGATGATGAAGTAACTTTTGTTCGTAAGGTTTAATATATATAGTATCGCGGACTTTTTTTATGTGTCCTAATGTGCAATATTTTTGTAGAAAATTGTATTTATTTATCACTGACCATTACGCGAGCGCACGCGAATACAGTAGTTCGGGTGCACTGTTCCTTCCGACTAACTTAACAAAAATTAATATTTGAGCCTAGCTGAGAGGTGTAGCCTAATGTTAGATAGTCTATACTATGCGTCGTGAATCTGGCTATGATATACAAAAATATTTTTTTGAATCCGACTGATAGTTTCAGTGATTAGCATATTTAAACATACAAACAAACAAATAAAACCGTTTAAAAACTCTTCCGCTTTATTATATTAGTATAGATTCCTTGATTAGATATTCATCATGCTTATGCTAATTTTTTTATTTATTTTTTCAAATCAACTCCTTTTTTATGTTTTAGGACTCAACAACTACGACTGTGAAACCTCATAGACTAAGAAATGTCTGATAAACGGTTGCATGAAGATTTAAAAAAGACAACGTGTGACATTAGTGTACCTAGCATGAAGAACCTAAAATTTTCATAAAAAAACAAACAATTTATTACAGGAGATTATCTCTGCAAAATAAATTCCTTAATAAATAAAGTTGTTAGTATCCTAGGCCCTGATTATCACAAAGATGTATTAAACATTTAGTGTACCAAAGTAGTAAGAATTTTATGTATTTCACTAGTATGCTATTATAACTATAAATTTATAATGCACAAATACATAATTAACAAAGTAGGTACATAGATTAGATTTAGTTTTACTATTAATAGGATTACTTAGACGATTCAAAATTACAGTTGTAAATTTATGAAATATTTCGTAATAATTTACAACAAAAAAACATAAGACATGAAATTTTGTAAATATGTAAATAGTGTTAAGGGAATGTATATTATAAAAATAAAAATACAAGAATTTTTGTAGTCATTTACAATTTTCACTATTATTTTTAGGCATCTGTTTGGTCTATTACGTTGTTATTATTTTTAAATCTAAAGTAAAGGAACTCTGCACTCCATATGAAGACGGTCACCATCGTAACAAAATTTAGCACTACTATCGGCGAGACGTAAGAACCAGACGACTCACGTATGCGGCCTGAAAGTACATTAAGCACCTGTCACAAAACTTAACATTCAAGTTGAGTGCTTTTGTTATCAGTAACGTCTTTTACATTAATAACTTATATTTTTATAGTTATAACTTATAATACTTCATCATTAGAATAACAATTTTGTAGACTTTTACATTATGATTATGAAAATTATAGAATTTCCTACTTATGGTTCTGATTAAACATTACATGTTTCAATAAAGTCAAAAATATTAGTTATGACTTTCGTAACATTGGATATGAAAGGTATATTAGAGAGAAAATTGCTCCTGTACCTATAAGGTTTAAAGAAAATGAGTAAATAACATAATTTAGATAAAACATGCAAATTTGCAGCATTATCTGTGGTGTTATTGATCCTTTAATTTATGAACTAGTATGTAATCATTTCAAAAAGGATTCTTACTCTCGAGTTATTTAATATAGTAATGTTTTTTTGTATATGTATTGATTTTTTTTTATTTTAATTATTTGTGATAAAAAATCCATAAAGAATGCAGCAAATTAGATTTACAAATTGTTTTATGTTTCTTAAATTATATTTTACTAGCTGTGCCCGCGGCTCCGCTCGCGTCGATCACAGAGTGCCGTGGATCAAGCAGAGAATCGTAGTGCCCCGCTCTTAACCAAGGCGATCGCACGCCGGTCTTTTTAAAGACAAAAATGCTTATTGTGGACGATCCTCAGAAGATAGACGTATGCTATTGCTGACTTTTTTGTAGGTCTTTTTAAGATCTATAATTATGTAGAACATTATTTTGATATATTTTTTATGGTTTACTCAGCGTAAGTCTCAAAAGCGTCTTTTTTCCGAAATGATTCACCATTATCGTCACTGCTTATTTCATATGTTTTTAACCAAAATATATCCCATAACCTGGCCAGATAAGATATCTATGAATTAAAGGTAAAATTATGTAAACCAGATGAGTGGTTTTCACGTGAAAAGAAAATAAACGGACAGACAGACAGAGAGACGTTGACTTTTATAATATGTATAGAAGATAAGTAATATTTTTTAAATCTTTTAGGTTCTGAGCATGCGTTTATAGTTTTTTTCGTTTGATGGTGTAATAAAAAATTCTTACCTAAAAGAGTTCCAATAGATATAATAGCTATTCCGTTGAAAAACATTTGTATTCCAGAAGCAAATGGTAGACGCTCGATGGGCACATAGCTTGGAATTACAACGTTCATATATACTGTCCTTAATCCTTTTGTTATGCCCATAGCTAATGATACGAATAACATTCCAGTAAAAGATGTTGTAAATAACATTACTGAAATAAAGAAAATAATTTTGTTAAGACGAATGAATTTCTAGATTCATTCTCATTCAACATTTGTTTTTCCTAAGATGATAAGTAGGTATATAAAAATAATTTAATATGTATGAATTGAATAATCATTAGCGTGTTGCTTAGAATATGCGGGGTGGTAGGATTCTGTACCCGACTGGGTCGCAACCAACCATGCACATGATTATAAACCCGTCACAGTGACTCTCCTTTGGATTGTAAATCAGATTGGTAAATCGTAAATCGACTTCGCGTCGATTGACGTAATTTCGAATCCCTGCAATGATCTTGAGCTTTCGGCGAAGGAAAACATCGTGGCTGGCTAGCTTACCACTCTCAAGATGTAAATCTGTCGCCAAGCACTAATAGCTGTGTTGCGGCAACCTGCACTTGAGAGCCAGTCTTCCACTAGGTTTAGTGTATTATCATCTTGAGTCGCATCGTCACTTAACATCAGGTGAGATTATGGCCATTACGCCAAAAACCTATAACGATTGAAAAAATCCAGCTTCAGAGAGGCTTGCTGGTCGGAATGACAACAGCGACCAGCGATAGATTGCAGATCTTTGTGTGGTCGCCGTTCTTTTTGGATTGTACTGTGCTTACTATCAGGCAAAGTGCCATCACTTTATTTGCTACGATAAAAAAAAAAATTGAGAGATAAGTACAACAATCCTTTGTTAACAAACAAGGAAAGTTGCTAGTTATTGAATGATATGATAATGATAAGGAACATTCTCGTTATTACTCATAAATACTATTCAAACCATGCTAACCAATTGTATTCATCTTTTAAAAAATACACATTTTTTTAAGCTACATACACGAATGTTAACTTATTATGTGAAGTACAGACATTTATTATCTTTATTGTTAATGTAATTAAAATTTTAATCACAAGTAAAATACTCACTGCTTCTGACAAACACAATCATAAGTAAGCTGACCATATACATGACTCTTGGTGGTTTGTGACACCATTCTCCGATAAATGGCGCTAGTACTCGAAACAATGAGTCTGAAAGGCCTATTACAGACATTAACTTAGCTATGTCACTTGTTTCAAATTGTAACATGTCTTTTAAAATAATTGGTAACAGTAGAGTAAAGTTTGTCTCAACGCAAGCCGCTATTGAAAGACCAAATAAAATATTTACAAATATCGGGTCTCTCAAAAGCGTTAAATCGAAGAAATCAACAAAACTTGCAAAATAACTTTTACTCTCTGCTTTCGTTTCATTTGTTTCATCAATGATATCTTTACTTTTTTTATTATATTCCGATTCATTGAAAATATTTATGGAACTGCCCAGGTTAACTTCTTGAGATTCCCACCATTTGTACCGAGACTCCGATAAAGGTAGTTCTGGTGATTTTGTTAGAATGTCAGGGTGTGATATAGCATTTCTGGCTTGTAAATTTGAACTGCTTGTAAGCGATCTCATTGATAAGCTTTTGGACTGCAAGTCACCATTTTCTTTCAATGCAGCTAGATGCACTAGTGTTGGAAGTCCTGTGTTGGAAATAATATTTGATAATATTAATTAACAATCTACAAATATATTTAAAAAAAAACTCGTAAAAACTAATATTTTTTAAACCTTGCCTGGTTTTGATGATGTAGTAACGCTGCCATTAATCAGTTCTACATCAGGCCCGTTATTTAAAGGAGCCAATTCTTCTAAAATAGGCGGATCCCTTAGATACCACTTAGCTGGCCGAAGCAAACACGCTGCTAATAGTGAGTGTAAACAAAGAGCACTCAAAATAAATACGGCGTATCTCCAACCGTAAGCGTACATAAGACTACTCATGACTAGAGGCATATAGATTGTTCCCAATCCTGTGATAGACATTCCTATGCCTATTGCTCTTCCTCTTTTCTCTTTAAAAAACGAATTTATCGCTAATGTAAATGCTGCCATCACTGCAGCTACTCCCATTGCTGAAATATAATAATTTACTAAATTAGGTAAATTTCTGTTAACGAAAGATCTGTATAGAGACAAGTTTCCTACAATTACTTTGAATATTATTGAAACTTACAATTTATAATACTGTATGATATAAAAAACAACCAAAAGTTGTTCGATAGCGCAGTCAGCATGAGTCCAGCTGATATAAGTAAAGCACCGAAAGCCGCAACTTTCCTGTATCCGAATCTTCGTAGTACAGGACCTCCAAAGAAAGAAATAAGCATCCCTAAACTATGGTTAAGTATTATGATAAGAGTGCCCTGGGTTGCCGAAAGACCAGTTTCATCAAAAGCTTCTTGAAAAATCAATCCAAACCCAGCAATTAGAGGAAGAACAACGACCTGTAAAAAAATTAATTGCATATTATATTTTAGCATGGAGTATCTAACTAGTCTTATTAATGTGTATAACATTACATATCAAGAGATGTGATTTTTTGTGTGACGCGGGTTCGTTGGAATAAGTCCCTAAGTTGACTTTAGACTTTTTCGTTTGATAGCATTAACGTGTAGAGCACGTCTGAATTACATATATATTTTTTATAATATACAAGAAAAGCTTTTGTTTTTTCGAACGAAGTTTCATTTTCTTCTCTTATAATAGGAATACCTCTAGTCCAATTTTTGTCTTCAATTAATTTTCCTAAAAATTTTTAAGTTTCAACTAGTGACTTTTGCAACTGGGTCCTTCAATTACAATTACTGAAGTTAACTTGAATTAATCCTAGATTAACTATGCGTACCTAATCGAACATTTTTATTTTGTGTGCGTTTGTTAGTTATCTTGTAACTTCTGAACGATTTGACCGATAGAGCTCACCATTTTCACATAATATATTAGTTATATTAAGACGATGGTTCATAGCTATGTTAGGATCCTATAAGTGGCGCTGTGTTCGAGCCATTAACTACAGGCAAGAGTGAAACATCGTCTGCCGGGTTAGCTAGTAATTTATAAATATTTTTACAGTTCCTATATTTGGGTACAACTGACATTGAAAGAGACATGGCATATTATTTTGCATATTATGTGTTTCAAACACGTGCCTAATCAGTTCATTTATGTACCTACCTAAGTAACAACTAAAATAGCATTTTTAATCATTGTTATCTCAGTTATCTCTTAATTGTGAATCAAGCGTTTTTTGGCACTGATAATTTAATAGTTGCTAACGATAGGCTATACTTTACACATGCAAATTGTATTTCGTAACAGTTGAGATTAAGTAAGAATTATCAATATTATAATTATGTCAACGATTTAAAGAATTGATACGTGTTCTAATCATATTAGAATTTTATATGTAGGTATATTGTGGAGTATGGAACAATATTTACCTTGGAAAACTACGGACTATGGACAGACAACCTAACCTCCCTCCAATTTTTTTTACTGAAATTTTAAACGAAGAAATAGACATAAGTGTTATAAGCTCGATTGTAATGCACTCGTGATTAAAGTAATCACTGGAAGAAAGCGAGGCAAAGTGACTCGTATAGGTGTATTGCGTCTGGGAATGAACATTATAAAGTTAAGTACCTATATCTAGAGTACGGCTTTTCCAGTGGACGTTTTAGTTTTTACCATTTCGCTTGGATGGCATAGTAGTAAATATAACGTGAACTACAGTCATTTTACTGAGTCAATATTGAAGAAAAAACACCTAATATAATATTCTTCGGTTTAAAGAAATTTGATTTAGTGATCGTGAACTTCTAAACGACTTGACCAATTGAGGTCATATTCACACAATATATCTATTTGTTTTGTCGAGACGATGCTTCATAGTTATGTTAAGATCCGATAGGTGGCGTTATAGACTTTATTAATACATTCTATATTTATGAACATGAATGGGCAAAACTACACATAGCTATATATATATACATATTCATAATATATATTTTATATTTAATATATTTTGACCTAAATAATAGACAAACATAATGATTTGAGATGACACAATATCGCGATACTAAACAATGCGTAAACAAGGCCACTGATATAAAGCTTTGTCAATAGGCCGTTCTTAGAAAGATATTTTTGCTGTGTTGAAAGTAATTAATGAACAATATCCATTTAATTATAAAAAATTAGGATGAACATTATAATGATAAGATATTGTGTGCATGTTTTTTAACATGAAGTAGGTTTTTTTTTATTGTAGCACGGCATAGTGACTACGCTGTACCTGATGGTGAGCACAATGCAATCCAATAACATCGGCGACTACTGAGGACTACCAAGGGATTTACAATCCATCGATAGTCATCGCTGTCATGTCGGCCTGCTTAAATATCTCTTCACGTTATGTATGAAGGACTCCAAGTTGTAAGAAGGAAGGAAATCACTGGCCGGGAGACAGTCACAGCCTCACAGTACGGCAAAGATACGATATTCACAAATTATTTGTAGTTGCTAATTGAAAAACATAATTTTTAATTCTCCAGATAAATTAAATCACTTTTTTTAAGTTATCAATCACAGTGACGTTTCTTAGGGTACGCTTATAGCTGATACTTGATGTGGAGGATAGTTTGCTTATAAACTATTTATTGAAGTGAAACTTCTTATGCGACTTCCAAGCGTTAAACGTTATACGTTTAACGCACATTATCGGTCTCTCCTCTTTGTGTGAGCCAGAGCGAGAGAGCAATATATTATAGGTCTCTTCGTCTGTCTTCTATCGTGTGTGAATCGCACACACACCTTTTTTTTAAATATCTTGCATTGTATATTTGAATAATAAGATATATATTTAAACATATTACGCAAACAAAAGAGTTAAGAGCTAATTATTCTGAAAACATGTAGAATTGTAATTTGAAAGATATTGCATAGTGAAGTGAAAACGTTTGAATGTTTTGCAGTAAGAACCTATTTTTATCTAATAACTAGTTGGCCTAGCAGACGCTGATTTGCCCTTTCCAGTAATAGTAAATGGCTCGACCATAGTGCCACCTATCCCGACTTTTCCCAGGACCATAACGAACAAAACAAAAAATATTACCCATATTCATCGTTCAAATAGTGAGTTAGGGCCTTCAGATCATAAAAAAAATCAATAGAAAAAGGTGTTTTTGTTTTTTTTTTCAATTTCCAATTAAATTTATTAAATTTTTCTATTCCTAAAAACCTTATTCAGTCTATTACTAACATTAAACAATACTTAGATAAATCGGTCCAGCCGTTCTCAAGGGATGCGCTTACAAACGAACAAACAGCATATAATTTTCATATAGATTTAAAAAAAAACTTACATTATTCAAAGCATATGCGAACGTTATAACCCAACCGTACCCTCCGTCAGGTGGCACTTTATATGTACCTCCACTCTTCATATTGGCTGTATCCAAAATTATTAGTTTATAAAATAACACATAACGAAAACATTATCATAAATCATTAATTAAACACACGATCAGAATCTTTCACTTTAGTTCATCACTTCTTTCGCTAGATATATACGCTTTATGTTATACTTCGAGAACACCGACAGCCTCTGCCAGTGGTGTTTCTTCAGAAACTCATTGGTGATCATCCATCCATAGCAACGTTCACAAGCAGTGTGACAAATGATACTGCATAGCAAATACGACAGTTGTTATCGGTCTGACTTTAATACTCGTTATCACAAGTCTTATTAAATAACAGACGAGTAAAAGTCTACTTTTGTGTGAACAACCAATTTAAAATGCTCATTATTGATAATGCTTATATACAAATATACTTTATGGAATCTATATAATTTATATTTTCGCGATATGACAGTCTATATCTTTTTACAATAGGTAAATGGGTACTAATTGTTTAAGATGATAACGGTATTATTAAAAGTAAAAGGTATTATTATATAAATGGTTTTGACCAGTGGCATATTTTAGAAAGCCGTCAAAAAAGTTGTATTAGGACCGATTTTTAAATCGTCAGATAATTTTTGAGGAATAATTTTGACGTTTTGACGGATAAAGCATGAAATATCAATTAAAATTAAAAAAAATATTCATTGGATAAAGTTATCTGACGATTGAAAAATCGGGATTAATCTAATATATAGGTAGTAATATAAAATATTTATAAAGTATTATGTATTTATCAATTATTACATTTACAAATAAGATCTCTATTATATAGAAATATGTCCGTATGTCGTTATTGATAACAATGAGGTCTTCTTTTATATTTGATAGAATGGTCACGCAAAGTATTGAATTAGTATTAAAATTATCTTTTGCAATGATAAAGTAGAAAGAGAATTAATTTAGATTAATGTCTGGTTTAATATTTCAAATGATAGGCTTCATAAGCGTTGTGACTTAAATAAAAATCTTACAAGGTCACATGCCACGTTAATAATGTACGTGGAAAATTACTATAATCACTTCAGCCGATAGACGTCCACCGCTGAACATAGGCCTCCCCCAAAGATCGCCACAACAACCGGTCCAGTGCTCCTCGCATCCAGCGGCTTCCCGCAACTTTTACCAGGTCGTCGGACCACCTTGTGGCGGGTCTGCCCACACTGCGTCTTCCGGTACGTGGCCGCCACTTAAAAACTCTTTGACCCCATCGGTCATCCGTTCTACGAGCTACGTGGCCCGCCACTTAAGTCTAGCTATTCTTCGGGCTATGACGGTGTCTTTGGTTCTCCTGCGGATCTCCTCGTTTCTGATTCGATCACGCAGAGAAACTCCGAGCATAGCCCTCTCCATTGCCCTTTGAGTGACTTGGAGCTTTCTTATGAGGCCCATAGTTAGGGACCTCGTCTCAGCACCATATGTAATCACTAGCAACACACCGGTCAAAGACTTTCGTCTTGAGACATTGCGGTATCTTAGACGAGACGAATTTACGTAGCTTCACAAACGCTGATTATTGATACTGGTGATATGATGAATATGATGATTGATATGATTACTATAATACCAAAAAGTAATATATTTTTTTATGATAAAATTATAAAGCTCAAGAAAATGTCTGTACGAACGCGCTATTCTCTGGAAGTACCCGTCATAATTGTAAACTTACTTTTACATTTTAGTTGGGATCATCGGTATCCTCGGTATATGAGCTAGTTGACCAGCTGCTGGGCCGGTGATAATGGTCGCTACTATTAAATTATCCTTCCATTCCTCAATAAGCAGCCCTCATCCCATTGCACATGCTCGGTGGGCTTGGCCTGATTTGAACCGGCGTTACAATTGCATATATTATTTTAACATAAAAAAGTAGTTATTGTGACATAACTGAAATAGTTAGACATATGGTATCGCGGATTTTTTGTCGATATTTATGTCCTCTATAAAATTGTAGTAGTTACATTACTTTGCTCTATTGTCAAGAATCTCCGCAGCGTACGCAATGTAACGATTTTTTTGGTATTTTTTTCACACGTTGGGTTACAGTATCGAAGTTTTCATACGGATCCCTAACGTTTTTGAAAATATTCTATTACCTATGTTCATCAGGGATAATATAGGATTCTAATAGTGAAAGAATTTTTCAAAACGGTCCAGTATTTTCAGTGCCTATTCAATGCAAGCAAACAATCAAATTTTTCCTCTTTATAATATTAGTTTAGATTGTAGTACTATACAGTATATATATATATATATATATGTATTATTATAGATATATATATAGTATATATAACGTCAAATTCACGCAAATAATGTTTTCTTTTTAAGTTGTATTAATTTATAATAGGAGCGTTTAGTAGAGGATAAAATTGAGAGCCATTTGAAACGCGATTTGATGAAGTTTGCCATCAATGGTTATAATTTCATTGACGAAGGCGTTAATTTGCGGAAATCCATCGTAATTACACACATTCATTTATTTATAAACTTATTTTTAATTTAAACATTTTATGTTGTCAAACAAACATTTTAAGTCGGAATAACTGTTAGTTCCAGGCGGAAGTAGCGACGAAATTTTTGGATGTATTATTTACGATGGTCTTCTGCAATGTAACGTCTTCGTTAAACAAATATTAGCAACAGGGAGGGTTTTAATTACCAGAAAGTGTTAATTTTACTTTCTATTCTTTGTAGCCTTGAAAAATTTCAAGACCATCATTTATAATCAGTAGTTTTAACCGGAATATTTGTTTGATTTTTAAAACATTTTTCATTGAAGTCACTTTAATTCTATTTGCTCTTTACTGTAAACAAATATTAATTGGTAGTTTAATAAATACTTAATACGGCCAAATATTACATTAATTAATGGTTTTTAACAAATAAATCCAAATAGTAGAGATTCCAAACTTTAAAATGATTACAATAGGTACATACAGTGGCTGAGTTTTAAATTTCCAAAAAGTTGTGTCCTTATGCCGTCCAGACATTAATAGGTGTTTAAATATTATTAAAACGTGTTTTAAATATATATAAATTATTTTACTTCACCCATTTAAAATAATTCATATATCACCTTTCGCTTTAAACTTGCAACGACACATTTAACATACGTCAACACCTGTAAATAAATCTTTATCACAACACAATGTAATACGATATCACAAATATATAAAAAAACACATACCTATATAATATATATACCATACTATGTTATAAACTAATCGCACAATATTGACCAATGAAAAACACACGAAGTAATGTCAAGAACCTGTCTGCACGGACTAACACTTGTATTTTTCATCCTTTAAAATTGTCATGGACTTTTGACAGCGAGTCTAATTGACATTATTGGTTTACGTCCTGTAACGTTAGTGTTCACATAATTTAATCAGAGGTAAATGTTCAATTCTATTACAGATTACAAACGAATGTTTTACTAGTAACAAATTTGTATCAATTAAGAATATAGGTACTCTTTAAATGTTACTTGACCAGTAAGTTATTGTTAATTGATGTCCTGTATGTTTGATTTACAATTATTTGATCATCTATATCTATATGTTCTTCTATCTATATCTATATTCTATAAATACTATAAAACTCAACGTCTGTCTGTTCGTTTGTGTTGTTTTCATGCGAAAACCACTAATCCGATTTACATGGTGTTTCCTTTAATTCCTAGATATGTTATCTGGCCAGGATATAGGACATTTCGTTACATAAAGTAACATACGAAATAAATGGTGACGACAATGGTGAATCAATTCGGAAAAAATACGCTTTGGGCGATTTAGTGGCTTTCGCTGATTAAATCATAAGAGATATATCAAATTAATGCATTACATAATTGTAGATCTTAAAGACATATACAAAAAAGTTTTGGATACCATATGTCTAACTTCTAAGGATCACTCACAGTAAGCTTTTTTGAGGCGGCACAATTGCGCTTTAGCTCGACTATCGGTCTTCTATTGTCCACGCGAGCGGAACCGCGGGCACAGCTAGTAAATAATAAAATAAAAAATTTAGGCATAGCCAAAGTCCTTCTTATATTATTTAAAAAAAATTCGTCCAATTGTTACTGTTTTTGAGGAGGAAACAGAGGAATTCGAAATTATGATTTCATCAATTTTACATACGAGGGTATAAATCAGTCCGAGCTGCAGTTGTCTCTATCGCGCTTTATGCAGTCGTTCGTGCATAGCATGACAGTAATAAATTGGTGTTAAACCTATTTCACCTATTAGTCAATTATCTTGATCTACGTTTGATGGACCCGATGTCGTAAGAAGGTTACGGTACGAAAAAAAGAAGACATAGAGAACTTTTTAGTCTGTACCTGTCCTGTTTGACTACGAAGCCTAGCGCATGTGGTTCTATTGTGGAAAGTTGAGGAAGGCATCAAATTGAACAGCTCTTCAGAAAACTCACCATGATACAGTCAATAGGGCACTCAGCGGGGCAATGTCCATACACAGATGAATGTCACAGCACATTACAAAACAACACTCACTATTGTCGGAAGCTACAGATTTACTTTAATCTCCATCTTAGCTCGAACAAAAAAGTTCGCAATGTCATACTTTTGCATTACCATGAAACTGTGGAACGGTTTATCAGTCAGTGTATTCCGTATTTCCTATGATATCGGTTTCTTCAAGGGAAACGTGAAGAGTTTATTTATGACAGCGGCGACTGGCGAGGAATTATCGGTCCCTCGGTGGTCATTGCTGTTTTTGGATTGTAATTTGCAGGCAGAGTGCAATAGAATTGCCGTGCTTCTATATTAAAAATATAGGGATTCATATTAGCAATAGCATTAGCAATGTTAGTAACAAAGCTCAAATAAGCGATTATAGTCAATTTTAATCTATATAATCCTTCGATTTAATCTCTGTTAAATAAATTATATATCACACGTAGTATTTAATTAATATCAATTAGTAAAACGTGAGTAACTTATCTCTAGTTGACTTGCAAAAATCCTTCGAATTAACGTTAGCTTTGGCTCGTTATCTTTTATTTTATGGAATTGGAGTAATCATAGAAGAGTGGTGAGGTGGCTGCCCTAATTGGCTGATCAGGGATGAGAACATTATAGAGAATGTAGGTTGTGAGTAGCTTAGCCTAAAAAAGGCAAGAGTCATCTATTAAAACTGAGTAGCATATTTTGTACGTTGTTGCTCTAAGCAAAATTTTTTTTTAATCGTTTTCTTTCATATATCACATCTGCAGCTGTCGGCCGTTGTGTAAACCTAAAATAAAACCCTAAAGTAGCTAACTAAGAGCCATTTACCTGGTCTGCCAAAACTGTTTAAATCGTTAGAACTTTTATTGAAGTGGAATTTCTTATACGACTTCCAACGCGTTCAACGTTAAGCGTTAAACGTTTAACGCACATTATCGGTCTCTCCCCTTTGTGTGAGCCAGAGCGAGAGAGCAATATATTATCGGTCTCTCTTCTTTGTGTGAGCCAGAGTGAGAGAGTAAATGTCGGTGTGTATGTATATTGTACACTGTTTAAATAAAATATCTTATAAAATGAAGTTTCACTTCTATCGTGTGTGAATCGCACACACACCTTTTTTATTATGTATATATGTCTCAAATACCAAAAAGTAAGATAGATACATTTATTTATAGTTCAGAATATGTTAATAAACTTCACAGAAATTATATCAAGGAATGGCCAGAAACACAAACTTCAAACATAATAAGAAAAACGAAAGTGTACCCATAAATTGTAGTTATGCTTGGTAATAGGATCCGGAGTTTTTTTTTTACTTAGTCAACAAAACTAATGCACTTCTCTCCAACAATTCAGAATTCAGCGACGGCAACTTTGTAGAGAAATTCACGCTCTTTCTTATATACATATAGATTGAGGAGCCATACTAAAAGTATTGTATTTACTGGACCGAGATTTTTAGTAGGTACAATACACAATTACTACTAAATGATACAAATATCAAAAATATTCATTATGTAGTTACTTTCCGAGTTACAGGTGGCTCCTCAATTCAGATATATTTACACTGGAATTCATAGTCTACGGGTGAATAGTCCCCTAAAATCCACCGTTCAGCATTCGTGTAGCGGTTGAATGTTGAATTCTTGAATTCTTTGTCTTTCATGAACAATCACTGGTCAATCCCCTAGCTGAATAGAGTTTCACAAATATTGTCTATTAAAAAGCATGTTGTCTATAAAAAAAATTTCGCTGTCACGCTGACGTGACTTTGACAGCTTACATTACAAATTTCAGCAAGTGATTTAAGACTTTCATGCGACTTTTGATCTCTACATTTATTAAATAAATATTATGAATATATTATAACATTTATATTATATAATATATAGATTATAATTATTATATAAACTAATATATCTAGAAAGTGTTTCCTTTGTAAATCTATATCGACGACGAAATTCCATATCACTATTGAATTCCATAGGGTTAAGACTATTTCGAATATAACGCTTGGGCACTGATATAACTCGCATTTCGCGCAGAGTTTCATCGGTTTATAGATCACTTATAAGATTCAAGTCACACTCTAATTCCCTTTTTATAAAAATCACAAAAATTTTCACCCAAAAAATGAAAATAACATGAAATTTCCGAGCAAGGGGACTGTTTGGTTGATGAAATTCGGTCAGTCAACAGCCAACCTCTAACATCTGTCAAATTAGGGGTTCCTTTTGTCTATGAAATGCATTAAAATTGATTTCGCCGCATAGCGCCTGAATCGTCCCCTAGAGGAGCCCCCCCCCCCTTCTTGACTATGAATTCCACTGTTAGATTTGAGGAGCCACTTTTACATTCATACAACTATTGATACATTTTACTACAAATTGCAGAATTCGGCCAACAAAATAAGGATCTGAGCTTCCTTTTAAAATCTAGAATGGCTCCTCAATCCATACAGACATGAAACGAACCGTTTAGATTTGCCTTGGGTTTGAGACAATAGAAAGCGGATACTTGCAATCTCCGGTTTCAGAGTGGTACTACAAGTAGGTACTAGTGTGATGTTTAAGTTACCAATTACGTCAACTGCAACAATGACGTCAACAATGCACATTAATATTATTCCAGTATAACCCACTTGTATTTCTTTGTTTATATTAAATTCAATAATTATTGTTTTGGTATTGGTTATTTAATTTTAACAATCACAATACAATGTTGTTTTTGTGTAACAATAAATTATTGTAAACCTACAGCTTAATCGTGCGCAACATTGATATTAATTTTTGTAAAGGCGTTTCGGTTGTATTTATCTCGATTTATTTTGATGATTCATATAATTTCTTTTATAACTAATTAATGTTAATTAAAAAAGGCAATCTCATCTATAATTTTCATTGTTTCAATTTATTAAAGGTACATTTAGAACAACACTACAATATCCCTCAAAAGTAGTTTATATTATTATTATTATTATTCGAAAGTTTATATTCATTGTGATAATATTTTAATATATACAATCTAAACTAAGAAAATTAGGATAAAATCACGTATTGTTGTTTATCCTCATTAATGATAATATTATAAATGCGAAAGTGAGTTTATTTGTTTATTACTCAATCACGCAAAAACGGCTAAATGGATTTAGAAGAAATAACTCGGATTAAGACAGGATATTTTTTTTATCCTGAACGAAGTCGCATAGCTGGTATAAAATAAAGATACGATCACTGTTACAGATCTCGATGAAAATAAAAAGAACATGTTAAGAAAAAGCATTATGTAATGAATATAATAATTAACATAAATTATTAAAATATCTATCAAACTTTGATCCCATTTTGATCGGACTTTTTCTGTCGTCTCGTTCTGATATATTTCTCTAAACCCCAAGACACGGCAGTCAGCCAAGTAAATATGTTTAGACAGTGCATTGTTACACCTGTGGAAGTATTATCTTTAATCCAACCTGTAAAAATGTATATAGTTTTAATTTATATTATTTACTTAATCGTAAATAGGAATCTTGACACAAAATATTTTCAATATCTAATTACCAACTATTGGTCCTAACGTGAGATATGCGATTCCAGCTGTTAGCAATTGTATTCCAGTCGCTCCAGGTAATTTATGTAAAGGCACGTGAGTTGGAATAACTAGAGCCATAAAAACTGTCCTTAGTCCTTTTCCAAAGCCTATTATTACGGCTACCAATATTACCACCCAATACGCCTGACAGTATGCTAAAACTGAAAAAATAAACACATGAAGATTTTTACCTATTTACATAATTTACTAAAATGTAAAAGATAATTGGAATTAATTTCTTTACCTACTCTACCCATAGCCATTGACATCACACCAAAAAGAAAGAAAGAACTATTTTCCCATCCGATTTTGCCAGCAACGAAAGGAATGCAAAACCTAACACAAATATCAACTCCTGCTAACAATGACATAAAGAGAGCAACCTCTGCCTTACTTTTACCATAATCACCGAGTATAAAAGGGGTTAAAATTGAAAAGTTTAATTCATTAAAATTAGCCAATGTTATACCCAACATCAAATTAATAAAAGTATAATCTTTTAATAAATCTAAATCAAAGAACAGAGCTACTTTTTGACAAAAGGTCAGTTTTTCTTCCTCATCTTCTTCATCACTATCTTTTTTTTCAACAATCAATTCATTTTCATTTTCACTCATTTGAGTAATCAATATTTTTACTTTTTCAGTTTGATTAATTTCATTTTCTTTTAAATATTCTTCTAATTTAAGTGAAGCTTGTTTCAAGACCTCACTTTCATAATTAAAGTTGTTTGATTTTCTTCTATGTTTTGTCCGATGCGATTGATTGCTGTGATTATCTTTTAAATATTTCTTTTCTTCATATTCTTCTTGGTTTTTGAAAGAAACGTTACTTTGATTATCTTTATGATATTTTTCTCCATATTGACCATCCATTTTAAATGATTTTATACTTTTGTTTCCAGCCATATGTTTTTCGGCTCTAGTAGCGATAACTTCTACCTCTTTTGGATCAATGTTTTCTACGACAACTTTTTCTTCTGCTTTCAAATCTTGTGGAGCTTTTAAAGTTGGACAGTCTTCTATTTCAGATTCAGGAATCTGTGTATCTAAAGTGGCGGAGGTTTTGCGTTTTGTTTTGTATGGTTCTCGCTCTTGAGCAAGAGCTCCAAGATTTGCTGAAGAATTTTTCTTAGATTCATTCAAATATAACGTTGAAGATTTACGGGATCTATTTTCTAATAAATTAGACATTGAAGGTTTTTTGGAATTAAGACGAGAATTTCTATTCGAGCCATCTCTTGATGATACTCTGCTACGTGATTGTCTGGATTGACTGAAATAACCATCATTGGCTCGCAACATCATAGGTATACCAGGATCTGTTATTTCGTACCCAGGGTTTATAGGATCATCTTCATTGTACAAGTACTGGCTAGAAAAAGCGCTTAAATTCTTAATCTTTGATATTTGACTAAAGTAACCACTTTCAATTTTTTTCTCTTGTAAATTATCTTTATTTTCTCCGTTAAGTAGCATTTTTTCCTCATGAAACTTAGGATTTGGAGTTTTCGAATGCCATTCCACAGGCTGTAAAAGAAGTGCGCAAGCAATTGCATGAAGGGATATCCCACTTATGATAAGAATAGCACCAGTTTCTCCGAAAACAGAAAATAACGCTGTAATTATATGTGGCCACATCATAGGACCAAGTCCGGTAGTGGTCCATGATAGTCCAGTTGCCAACCTTCTTCTATTCTTCCAATAAGTGTTCAGAGCTAAAGCGTTAGCTGAACTGCTTATACCATATCCAGCACCTGAAATATAGTTAGTGTTAGTATAATAAGAATATTTTTTTCTAGAAGTAATTATTATTTTGTTCGTCAACAATCAAAATTACCGTAGAGTATTGAGAAAGATATGAGGTATGTCATGAAATTATACGAAAATGTAGTCAACATTAGTGAGATGAATACAACGATTGCTCCCGTTAGTGAGACCTGGCGATAACTGAAGGTTTTGAATACTGGGCCATTTGCCAAACCTGAAAATGAAACAATATTTCAAATTATTATTCGAAGATAGATTCGATAATGAGCGGATTTATCACGCTAGATAAATGTAATTAGCTTATAAAATAAGCATAAGAATAAAATTTAAATTAAAAAACCCCCTACACAAGTTCATGAATTTTAACCTATTCATTGAGACTATTTCAATGAACCCAAACACGATATCTCTATTGTAAGTTGGTGAGGAGTTAGGTATCCTGCAGATTCCAGATGATACTGCTGCATCAGGCCAATGATGCCACGTTTTTCTAATCCCATTGAAGTAACAGAATACCAAATTTCAACTTAATCAGAACCTGTGGAAGATGCTCACATCCATTTACCAACTAGAAAAGAGCTGATAAATCGATCAAATTATCTTTCAAATAAATAAATAAAACAATTCCCGTTCGGGAGCTAATGTGCCATAGACAGTCACACAGATACCACACGTTAAACTTACAATATCTCTCAGTTTGCGTTGGGGGTTCTCATAGTATTTAACAAGTAGGCATATATAAATAGATTTCTTTTCAAATTGGATATACCTTTACCACAAACTTGTTACAGATTAGTGGAACACTTCATAATAAATTTATTTCTTTGTAATTCAAATGCGGGTTTGCGTGTTTTATTCAAACTAAATCGCGAACAGATACCGCAAAATTAGTTATAGTTGGTCGGCTGTTCACATTTTTTAATAAGTTAGTGTACGTTATATTATTTAAAGTGGATTGAATGTGTAATTTGTATGCCGTCATTTGTTCATTAATTTTAGTCTAATGGTGGTCGGTGTTGTTTTTAATTGCATTATAGTTTCCTCTTATCGTCGAGTACAGTGCCGTTATTTTTCTGAGCCAGTACAGGATAAATATATTTATTATATTATAATTAAAGTAAGCCGTGTCATTTAAACGATTAGCCAATTAAGAAGGAGCCGGTATGGTATCAGAGAGTTACCATGCAAGGCGCGTCACGCACCGACGCAAGAGGTCAGGGCAGAGTTCATGTTGATAATAGTGGTCGTCTCTGAACTGGATATGCCCAATCGAGTGAATTTATCGCGGAACAGAAGGCCAAATTGCTGGAGTATTGGTAACGCAGACAGCTGAAAATAAAAAAAGTTGTAAATTTTTATGATACAATCAAACGCTTTTTGCATAGTGAATTGAGGCTTTTAACATACGAGTTATCAACATGATTCTATCATTTCCATTGATGTTTGTTTATTTTACTTTATAAGTAAAATGTACTCTATTTTTAGCCAACAATAAGTGTGTTATGTTTGGTTACCTTAGCTGGAGGCAAAATGAATAAAGTCTAATATTGTTCAGTTAAGATAAAAATAAATTATGAAAGGTTAAGGTTAGGTTAGGTTATGGTTATTATTTTAAATTAGACTCTTGCTATATGGTACGCTGGTGATTAGTGAATACCACAAGTCACCTAATAACAGTAGACGCTGCATAAACTAACAAAGTAAACAGCAATTTCTTATTTGAACTTCGAAAACGAACAACTATTTAAGAACTTGAAACATTGTAACATTTAAATAATTAGAAAAACGTAAAACAAACATCACTGTTAAACATTATTTCTTGAACTCTAACCTGAGACATGTTATCAGACACTTTTCTTGTATTTATTTTTCGAAGTATTGTGAATATTATCTATATGTATATTATAAAATAAGGTCCCGCGCCGCTTCTGTCTGTCTGTCTGAACACGATAAACTCAAAAACTACCGAACGGATTTTCATAAGGTTTTCGTCAATGGACGAAGTGATTCATCAGGAAGGTTTAGGTGTATAATTGATTACGGTTTTGTGTAAATTGGCTGATATATGACTATGATTGTTGAAAATGTCCAAAAAAATCATGCCGACTGGGAGCTTTACAGGTGTGCGCCGCGTAAACCAATAGAGTTATATGTATTACTGTGCTACCCGTGTGAAGCCCTCGCCGGCTACACACGGGTAGCAGTTATAATACGGATGCTAAATAAAATTTAATTCAAATTTTGATCCTGAACCTGCGTTTCTAAGCTAAGCAGTAGGCATCGTTTTAAAAATTACAAAATTACCTTAGACAAGTTGTCACGAGAACCTCTTTGTGCTAATTTTGTTCGAGACTGTTGTAGTACAAAATCTACATTATTAATTATTTTTTTATATTATAAGAAAAACTTTTTCATAACTTTCAACAAACGGGGGGTACAGCGTATGCTTAATACATCCTAGCTTCCGCTCGATTTAAAAAATAAAAATAATACTTATCATTGTAGATAATTGGGCTATAGGGTCATTATAGATAATTATATTTTTTGTACATATTTTGAACACTGTAATTTAATCATTAATGCATTTTTAACCATTATGCTACATCCCGCAAAAGAATATGACACACTCGGTAAATGCATTGTTATGATGCATTGGATTATGATTATCAAATGAGTCATAAGTTGCATCAACTTCTTGTAGTAGGTGGCTAATATTGGCTATGTATTTTGTATTTTGGATATATATAACATTGAAATCTTGAATTTAGTTGGATTTTATAAATATGCGCAACGTTGTCACGACTGGAAACATATTAAATCAAACATACTATTAAATTATAACATTCTTATTTAATTAATATAGGCGGCCAAATCTGAGAAGACAAAGTCGTTAATATAACATAATTATTTAAAATATATTATGATAACAACTTTTTTTGTAGAATTAGAACAAATAATACTTACATTCGAAATTCCTGCCGCAACAACAATCATCCAACCCCATCCGCCGTCGGGAGGAATAAATTCCCCATCTCGTTTCACTTTTGATTTTACTTCCTTCTTCGGCATAGTCTGAAATCATCAAACAGAACTCATTTAATTTTGTTTTATATCAACTAATACGTCTGTCGATGCGTTAGTTTACAACCTACATTCTTCCTGTGCGTTACGGACGAGACTGATAACTTTTTATCATTGTAAACACTTTAATACTGGAAACGATCTAACGGTTGCGGTCGGTGAATTGTAGAACAAAGCGAACAGTCCACTAGCTAATATTACTTGAATAACTGATTATGTTCAATGTGCAGTATGATTATACATATTAGTGCGCAATGTCAAATATTTAAAACATTATTTATATACATAGATAAGTACACACTCCATATAAATTTCTGATTTAACCTCTCAATTTACTAACGGATGAAAATCCTAATACTAAAGCAATTGACACAAGGTTATCAGATTGCATAACCATTTTACATATCAAACTAAATTATGGACATAAGTACCTACTAGGAAATAAAGGATAATTTGCAAATGTAACAAGCAATTCTCCTGCTACGAGATTATCGAGATGGATTGTAGCAATTACTTATTTATTTTACTTATTAAAGAAGTCTATCATCATCATCATCATTTCAGCCGAAAGACGTACACTACTGGACATAGGCCTCCCTCAAAGATCGCCATAACGATCGGTCCTCTGCTGCCCATATCCCACATCCACTTCCCGCAACGTTTACCAGACTATCGGGCCACCTTGTGATGGGTCTGCCCACGTTGCGTCTTCCGGTACGTGGACTCCACTCAAAACTCTACAAAAAAATTCAACAGAAAATAGTAGATTCCAAAAGTCCATCAAACGTTGCCACAAAGTTTTTCATTCAGGAGTTCGATCTAAATGCGTTATGGAAACGATATTCATATCTTATAGTTATAACACGCATTTATTTATCAGGCATCGTGCACGTGATAGCCTAAGTAGGGAGCAATATAATCTATATGTACCTAATGATTATTGGGGTCATCACTGTGAATCAATATTTGAAATAGCAATCAGAAGTTGTAGCTGTGAAGTGCTGAATGAAGGGCGAGGAGTTTGTTAGCTGTTGGTACAAGATTGCAGTTTATCATTATAAAAACATTAATGACGAATGCATAGAATAAATATGTTGTTGTGTTTGCTATTTTGATAGACGAGAAATGCAATTATATCAGTGTACGTTTTATAGGAGATAACTAAAGATAAATGAATAAGGCTTAGGTATTACGTGAGGCGGAGGAAGAAAATCTTTTTAAAACAACGAACACACACCGTCACAATCTATTTAAGTTCGAGGAAGAAAACCACTTATAAAGTCACTGCCTCTTTTATCTGCCATGCTGAATCAAGGAGAGATGGTACTATGATATTGTGTTGTTCGCATGGTTAAGTTCGGCTTAATTGGATAATGGGAAATCGGAATGCACCAACGAATTCATTTGACTCGTAATTACTAATTTGTTAACACAATCGGTTGACGGTGAAGGAATACATCGTGAGGAAAACTGAATGCTTGAAAATCGTTGTATACCTGATCTTGTAGTGAGAAAATACAGAACTGTGGATTTCTTAAAGTTTCAATTCGGTAAAACGCCGTCAATTGATTCTGCGAATAACTTTTTTGTTCTATCTATCGAAAAGAGTTTTTGCTCAGTAGTAGAAGATTCAAAGGTTGGTTTTATTACCTATACCCTATTATAAAGAGCTAAACTTTGTATGTTTGTAGGAGGTAATATCTGTAATAACTGATGTGATTCTGAAAATTCTTTCACTAATAGAAACCTGCATTATCCTTCAGTGATATAGGATATCTTAATAGATTTTACATTGTAATTAACGCTAACGAAGTCGCGGGTGGTTACTAGTTTGAATATACAATCATAGTATAGCTTACATATTTAACGTTGACACAATCAATGGATGCGAATGGACGCGAGTGGATGCGAAAGATTAAAAACGATTTCAGCGGCTGGCATTGGGGGAAGCTCCAATAGTGAACAAAATAGTCAAATAACAACCAACAATTAAACGTTTGTAATTTCCAATTTATGTTGGTAAATATTAATACATTTTGTAGTATGTAATTCAGTATAAAATATAATCATACCTGTAATGTAAGATTTGATATTCATTGATATGATGATGATGCAACAGGTACTTGATAATGTATTTATTTGTTATATATGTAAAAAAGTGATTCTTGGCCACAAATAGTTGACAAGCAAAGCTATTTTCGGCTATTGTTTTAACACTATAATAGCTTTAAAATTAAAATATACGTACATTACCTGACAAGCCCGTTGAGCGAGTACAGTCAAAATGACGAAAATAATGTTAACTTATCTAGTCTTAAATAACAACATATTTTTAAAAAATAACGTACAATTATGAAGTATCAATTTTATTGTTCCTTTAAGGCAATACCATAAAATATAATCTTCTATATCTATATCTTCTATAAATATTATAAAACTTAACGTCTCTCTATCTGTCTGTCCGTGTATGTTCTTTTCACGCGAAAACCACTTATCCGATTTACATGATTTGCCTTTAAGTCATAGATATGTTATCTGGCCAGGTTATAGGTTATATTTTGTTACATAAAGTAATATACGAAATAAGCAGTGACGATAAAGGTTAATCAATTGGGATAAAAATACGTTTTTGGTGCTATTACATGACTTACGCTGAGTAAACCATAAGAGATATATCAAATTAATGTACCACATAATTGTAGATCTTAAAAATACAAATAAAAAGGTCAGCGATAGCATATGTCTATCTCCTAAGGATCACCAACAATAAGTATTTTTGAGGAAGCACAATTTGCGCGTGCGCTCGACCGATAGTATTCTGTAGGCCAAGCGAGCGAAGTAGCGGGCACAGCTAGTAACATTATAAAGAGATTTAGTTAAACGAATTGCAGTTGCCAAAGATAAGATTACGGTTTTATATCAACGCTTAGTGTTTGTTATGTACCTACCTAAATTTTATTTAAAAAGCCGGAATAATAAAATTCGTAATAAATTCTAACTCTATATTTTATTTCCCAAAGGTGTGTGTTCACTCGTTTCACTCGTGTCAATGGTTTCTTATAATTAATTCGTCGGCATTTTTACCTGATTTTATTATTAACTAGCAATAACCGCGGCTCCGCTTGAGTGGACGGGTAAATTTTTATTGAATGAAGCTATCGTGATATTTTTTATAAGGACCAAGAATTTAATAAAAAAAAAACTATCCAGTAATTTTTGCGTGATGCACGCAGAATGGCATACTTCAATCATTTAATTTATATAGATTGATTTTATTTTTTTAAACGATATAATATTTCAGCCCATACTAATTGAATGGTAGGTAGGTATAATGTTTCATACAATACATATCGACACTTGGCGGCCACGTAACGGAAGATGCTTTGGCAATACCCGAGGTGGACCGACGCGACGACCCGGTGAAGGTTGCGGGAACCCGCTAAATGCAAACAGCGCAGAACTGGTTATTGTAATGATTATTGGGGGTGGCCTATGCCCAGAGGTGGACGTCTTTCTGCTGAAATAATGGTAATATATGCTACCGAATGATAGCTTCGTGTTTCCTACTAACAAGAATAAGAATTATTCAACATACTTTGTTAGCCACTAGGTCAAAAATTTGACAGTTACATCTCTGGCACACTATTTTTACTTACTTTTTTTGTATTCCTTTCAAAATCAACATAAAGTTTTAGGTAACAAATGATTATGTTCGATATAAAATTCAAGATGCAATTTTTCCCACTCACGAAGTTAAGGTAATTTTTTTAAGTCCCTTAGCTTCTAACGGAAATCTATACTACTATTAAAAAGAGGTAAAGTTTGGTTGTGAGTTTGTCTGGAAGGGGTAATTTCAGAAACTACTCATCCGATTCTAAAACTTATTTCACTAATAGAAAGCTACGTTCTCCCTGATGGTTATAGCCTATGTTTTATTTTGATTCAGTTTTATTGTAATTAATATTAGGGTCCATTTTGAAACCAAGTCGGAAAAAATACGCCGTTTCGCTTATATATCGGAGTGCAGTGACCAAACTGTTTGAAATAGATGAAAATAATTTTCTACAATACTGTTGTATGCTAAAAGTTCTACGAAAAATTCCGCGAGAGCATACATGTACTACAACTACTACAAAACAATATGCAACAGTATATATGTAACTTTTATAGAAATGACAATAAAAAATATTTTATTAATTAATATGGCGTTTCGCCGCTATAACGGCATGCGTTGATCAAACTGTTTGAAATAGGTGAAAATAATGTACTATAATATTGTTCACTGCTAAAAGATCTACAAAACAATCTCCGATAGCATACATGTAACTTTTATAGAAATCACAATAAAAATATGTTAGAAATTCATACGCTGTTTGGGCGCTTTATTCGGGAGCAATATTCACGGATCAAATGACTTGCAACAGGTAACATGGTACCTGCAGTAAGTACAATATTATTCAACCCTAAAGATCTGGAAAACAATATAAGATAGTATAATGATGAGACCAGTAAAAATAATTTCAAAAATTGAAATGCCGCTTGGTTAATTTGTCGGCCTGTACTGACCAAACGATTTAAAGTAGTTGAAAATAATATGGTACAATGTTCTACGATACAAGATCTACAACAGAGTGTACAGGTTGGATTGTTGAGAATCCCATTAAAAAAGTCCATCATGATAATATGTACCTATAATTCATATAAATCCTGATAGAACCGATTTTAGTGATAAAAAGAAGTTTTAATAACAAAATTATCTAGAGCTGTTTGCGTAAAACTGTTTTTATCAGTATCAAAAAAATATTTACAAAGACTTAATAACGGTAAATTTTTACTTCTACCTAAACGTGTTTTCACAAATATTTTAAAAGTTATTGTAGATATGAAGATTTTATAAACATCTTTAATTTTTTAACTTATATTTCCCGTCAATTTATGTAAATGTTATTTATCATAATTTATTTTCAATGTTTTTTAAATTTACTTGCCATCTATAACACACGTTTTATGACTTGCACGTTACATATTTTACCTACGTTGATCGTACTATACTAGAAACCTTTACGCGGGATATGTAAGACTGCTTAGACCCAATACTTAACAGCGTAATGATATGTAGCATATAGATCTTTCTTCGGGTTCCGTCTTGAAAACTTACATTTATAACACGGAAAACTATATGAAGCACATACATTTTTTTAATCGAAGTCAAACGCCACCCGCTATTCTTTGATGTAACTATGCCATACATATATATATATATGCATACACATTCACGTAAGCGCCAAAAATATCTATACAAATTTTAAGTTCAAACACAGTCATTAATTACAGAACATATATAAGTCATGTGACCAGATAAATCCAATTTTTTTTTCGTTTTCTTTTAATGTTAACGAATGTAGAAAGGCTATTTGACTTGAGCCCCATACCCCGTTACACGATCTGTCTGTCTATTTCCTTCTCTCTCTACGATACAGTGCGACCACAAAGAATAGAAATTAATGTTTTTGTAACTAGAATAATTTGAATGCTGGCAACATGGACGTTTTAAAAAGAGCGGATAAAGTTACGCTAAGACCCCTCTACGTACTCTGTGGCTAAGACAAAAGTGAAGCACAGCAATGGCGGACACGTAGGTGTGTGAGAGTTATTAGAGTACTGCCATAAGAAAAAAAAAACCCAATTAAAAAAAAATAACACAAGTGTTGAACTTTCGGATACCTAGAGAGAAAGAACTCACTGTTGGTAAACTCTTGCACATCAAAGGATTTAATCGTAATAAACTTTGTCTACGAGGCAATATATTAGTTGGCGCACAGAGGGATGTATAAAAGAAAGATCTCTTTTATATATTAAACCAGACGTATAAAATTACAAAAAATTATTATAATTTATTCGAATAGCCTATGTTGGGTTAACTTTTTATATATGTGTCTTTTCATTTTAAATGATAAATCCTTTTCAAAAGAAAATAATACGAATTTATTTAAATATTTTTCGGCAATATACGTTTTTAATAAAGACGTAATTTTGTTTTCTATTCTAGTAAATGTGTGCTCAAATGTTAGGTTAGGTTACCTGTGTAATTGACGATTTTTAATACTGACTAGTGTGAATATCGATAATTTCCATTCTACTTACAATTTCAAAGTCACATTGATTTTATCATATAGCTATGAGATTTTTACCGTCGTTCGATTTTTTTATATCGCTATTTCTGTGACGATGGAATAATCAAAATTTGCATTATTTTCGAATACGAGTTCCGTTGTTCCAACGCAGCACAGACGGCTCGCAGTATTAACGACGTGAATGGACCAGGTAACGCAAGTGAACGCACGATATGTTTTTGGTTTAAGCGCTTCCATTTTGAAAATTTTGATCTCAGCAATGAGTACCGTGGTCAACTGGAAAAGAAAGCCGATAAAGAGGAATTGAAAACTGTAGTGGCAGCAGATTCTCTCAGCCCACGTCGGAATTAGCAGCAGCCTTCAACGGAAGTAATAAAACGATACTGATTAATTTAAGTCAAATTGGAAAGATAAAAAAACTGGGAAAGTAGGTGCTGTATGAAATTACTGAACAACAACTACAAAATCTCGTCGAGCTTTAACTTATTGAATAGACACACAAATGAGGGGATAATGAATTGGATTGTCATTTTTTATGAAAAGTGGGTCCTGTATGATAATCGAAAACGTCCGTTGAATTGTTTGGATATAAGGGAGGCAGCTGAATTATATCCTAAACGCAAATTGAGTCAAAAGAGTGTATGTTGACTGTATGTTCGACTCAGCCGTAATTGTTCATTACAGAATTTTTAGACCTGGCACAACAATTACGGCAGAGGTGTACTCTGCTGCAATACTATAGAATTTATATATACTATTATATATACTATAGAACTAATACTAAAGAATTTTGCAATTCTTTACAGACCAGCAATAAAGTCTGGTCAATTGTTGTAGTCAACTCCTTTTTCATGACAGCACTCGCATAAAGGATAAAGGACTGTCTCCAAATTAAAGGAGTCAGGACTGGAAGCTGTCCGTTAGCCACCATACTCACTAGATCTTGCTATAACTGATTTCCATTTTTTTTTCATTATTTGGATAGTTTGTAGCAGGATAAAATTTTCAAATCGATGAGGCAGTTAAAAACGCTTTTAAAGAGTTCATCGGTTCCCGTTTTCAGGATTTCTAAAACAGACACAACTTCCATTAAAATGGCAAAAGTGCAATAATGGTTAATACTAGAACTAATGAAATATATTCTTTAATTTAAAAAGTGATTGATTTTTTCTGTATAAAACTGCAATTTCATAGGTGAATTCAACCTTTCACAAAATTCACAAATTTTTTACTATAAAAAAATATTGTGTGTCGCGCCTTTCACATTATCCCTACTGCACAGCCAGCTGTAATGCGACATGTGATAGATGAGAAAAAACATTTGGGACGATAGAATAAAAGTTTCACTTTAAAAAACTACAATTTCTTATATTATTTTCTAGATTTAGGTTAGCACATACTTGTATTAACTTTCGTTATATATTTTAAAAGCTTTTTAACTACCAATTCGCAAATACAACATAATATTTTAATGGAAAATGCAATCAATAAACTGTTAATATCTAATATTGATAAATACTTTGGTAACAATTTATTCCATAAATTAATCATAATTTATTCATTATAACACTAATTAATAATATTATGATTAATTAGATAATAAATTGTGTTCGAACGAATTACTATCAATCTACCACAATTCCCAAGTAATTTGTATGTTAAATTATTGGCAACACTGGCCGATTTTGTGCTATAATTACATCGCAATAATTTTATGCAAAAAGCAAGAAATCAATTGCAAACATTACAAGTTTACTTGTGAAATGTGATCCCTTGATTTTTTTTAAATTAATCTACTATTGTCCCGGTACCTCTTTAATACAAATGACGACATTTTTAAATATTTTACTAGTGAGTGCTCATACGTATATGCGATCTGACTTACTATGAGTGATTCACCTTTATCGTAATGAACGTTCCGTCCACCCTTTTAAGCGTCCATGGTTATATATTTAATAAATGTAAATAGTATGTATCTATGTTCATTTGATTTTCTGCATGTTTTATGATAAATCGTTATAAGATTTTATGGGTGTGACTCACAGGACAGCACCTACATAATATTTTACATCATTTTATTGATAATATTGAAATAAAATTATATTTATGTGATTTAAACCTTTTTGAATGGAAAACCTAATAATATCAGTAATCATCCTAAAGAAAATACCTTATAGGCGCAACATAATTTTTGCTCAATAAAATAGCATGCATACATTGCTAGTACAAAAAAATTTTTGTTATGAGAACATCTTCCTTATTGTAGGTGCATTACATTATATTATAACCACGAATAACAAAGAAACCATAAATGCTTAAAAAAATAGCGAATATATAATCATGTAGTAGTTAAAAAAAATGTTAATGAAGAAAACACAATTTGGTGGAATATGAATTGGTATTGAATATATAAATTAAAAATAAGCAAGTATTAAAACCCTTTTACTATAGAGGATACTATACAGTATACAGGAAACTATATGAACGATACTAATTTATTTATTTTCAACTCTTTTTCGTAGCAATGTAGTATACACTATACACTGTATAACCAGCTTTTGAAGCTTGGCTTCCTCTCCGGCCATTGATGTAAGTATATTAAATCTATATCTCCGGCTCTCCTCTACGTGCTTACTATTCTGTGGCTTTTTTTTTTCGAACTGACTATGCTGTTGGCCCGGAGGCCTTAACAGTTTCACCGGACTTGTTAGCGAGCGCTTAAGGCACTCAGCCGAGAAGTTTTGGGCAACATGCGCAAGGGTCCCAAGGTGGCCGAACCTCGGCTTGAGCTGTTGCCGTATTTGCAACACACCTATTCTGTGGCTTGGTGGCTGTGGTGTGGTGGTGTTCTGTGGCATACATGTCGAATGTTCTATGCAGTTCTATTTACTATGTACTCTGTGGACTCTTAATATTAGTATATTGTCTATGGTGGAGACCTAAAGAATGCGTTCTCCGTTCTCTGTGGAAGAATGGTATTATGGTTAATGTACATCTGATAGTCTGTGATTGTTAAAAGTGTGGTTCCTCTACGTACTCTGTGGTGTGGTTAAAAGCAAGACTGTCGTCCGTAACTGTTGTTCTTGTTTTCTTTAAATACTAATTGTGTTATTTTATATTAAGATGTGCGCTCGTGTGTTTTCCTAAATTATAAACGACTCTGAGAAAACAAAGAAAATATTATGAAATAAAATTTATATATATATATATATGTATATATGTTTTCAATTGTTAAGAATTTCTTTTACAAACTTATAAGTGAAATTCTTTGTTTTTGCCATTTCGTAGAAAGTGTCGAATGTTCAATTTTTTTGAGTAGGCTTTATGGGAACTACTTTTGCAACGGTAAGTATTACAGTTGTACAGTTTCTTGATTTTTATTTATTAATTAGTTTTGTCAGCTGGCTAATGTAGATCGAGCAAATTAGAACTTTGAGCGTACATACTTATCGCGCAAGTAACGCTTAGTAAACAAGGGTACATTCTAATTTAGAAAATATTAGTTCTATGAATAATGTGTACATAATATGCTGTAGAATTATTTTATTTATAGTATGTAAATGAAAATATTGACGAATTATGATTAAAAATAAAAATAAAGAAATTTAAAGTAATTAAATCGACTTCAAAAATATTAACCCAAAATTATGTTTTTTTTTTTATATACACGAAATTAACCAACCAAACGAAATCAAAAGTAGATACGAAACAAATTAGGGGACTATAATTTTGTTAAGGTCAGTCAGCATTATTGTTTCTGATAATATTGCAGTTTCTTTTTTCACATTTGATAGTTTGTTTTCTTAAATGTTGGCCCCAATAATGATATCAAATTTAATAGCCCTGAAAATTATACTTTTAACATACTTTTCAAATGGCAAAGATTACACCACAAAAATTAATATATCCTATTTAAAACAATATGTATACTGTATATTATGTATTTCATTGTATAGCAGTTTTTGTTGAAATAAAGCAAATATCACAAAAGTACAGTAATAGTTCCATGCATTTAAACATTTTTTTTGTCATCCAGTAAATGGTTAAGTGGCATTCTTTAAGTGCTAATATAATATAAAATGTACATGCAAATGTTTTTCTTAAGTATCTTTGGTAGTAATGACCATTTTTTTCAGAGAGTAAACTAACTAACAATGTATCAAAAAGTCAATTTGCTCAAAATGGTCTTTACACCCTTTGTAAAGGACAGAGTCGATATGTAGATGTTGTGAACTATTGCTACTTAATGTACAATTCCAATTATGCAAGGTTCCAGTCAAGAGCTATATGATTCTTATTTTCAAATGTTACTGTATTTTTTTTATAAACTTGGTAAAATCTTTTTATTCTTTTCATCACTATTGTTTATTGGAAGTAAATAAAATTGTGTTGTCATGTAAAACATTACCTTATTTTCTTTTTAAAATTAATGCCGTTTATAATAAATCGAAGGACTGTTTCCTCAAAGTCAAAGTTCATTATTATGCTTCATGTATAACTTTGTGTGTCTTTTCGTTTCAATTTGTGAGAGAATGTCATCTTGGTGTATATCTTTGTGTGTGTTTTCGTTCCAATTTATAAGAAAATAATGGTCATAAAATTGGAATTGGTAAAATGTAGTATAATTGTTTTAAAAATACTGTTTTATTTCTGTACCAAGATAAACATTTTATTGCAGTTAAGTAGATCTTTCCATCCTTTTTAAAGTACAGTCAAGTTTATAGTTTGAATTTTAAGTAGGTACAGGTTTGACCTGGATAATCGAGATTTCAAGGGAGCACAATCTCATTCTCGCTTATAGAGGTTTCTCACTAACCCGAGTTTCTCGCTAATGTATGTTCATGGGTAGCTTTTCTCTCTTATAGAGATACGCAGCAATAACAAGTCACAGCAACTTTATAAGGGTAGGTAGGCATCAAGATGCTTACGAAAACAAAACAAAAATTCATGCACTATATAATTTTATTTTATTTAGAACTTATTTACACTTAAAAAAATCCATCAATTTCATTTGGGTTTCCATTTTTGTATTTTGAATGATTTTCTCTAACTCATAAATTTGGTCGATTATTGCTTGATCAACAACCGCCGCATATTCAAAGTACTGATGGACCGTCTCCAACACATTTAAAGCTAGCTTCATCGGAATGATCTTTATTGCTGTTTCCGAAATCTGTGCCTCGTCTTCACTGTCATTTCCAGCAATATAGGTTGTTCACACAATTCTTAACGATATCGTCGTCGGTTTGTTTTCCAGCGGTAGTTACGTCGTCGTCAATTTGAACGAAATCTTCAAATCTCGATATTAACATATTGGATTCTTTCGACACAAGCTTAGTCCATTCCTTGTTGCTATATCCAACTTCAACATCATTTTCCTCTGGCAGGTCTTGCTCATCTGTACTTTTCCAAAACCCAGCTTTCTTGAAGCAGTTTTTGACAGTAACGTCACTGACTAAGTACCATGCTTTTCTAGCAAATTTCATAGCTAGAAGTATGTTAATGTCAGGGCTACTGTTTTCTTCCAGATTCCAATGTTTAATGACTTCTCTGCGATAAAAGCGTTTAAAAGTGTGAATGATGCCTTGATCTAATGGTTGAAGTGTACTAGTGGTGTTAGCAGGTAAAAACATTACTTTTACGTTTGCAAGTGTTGGTAAGTCCGTATGGGCAGCACAGTTGTCAATGAATAGCAGAATTTTATTTTCGGTTTATCTTCATTTGTTTGTCAACTTCTTTCAACCAATCTTTAATTAATATGTTGGTCATCCAAGCCTTTGTATTATTGGCATAATCAACGGGTAGAGTCTTGACACCTGTAAAACATCTAGGTCGCTTTGATTTCCCTATGATGAGAAGTGGGAGTTTGTCCGTACCACTCATGTTTACACACCGGAGAAGTGTAAGGAGTTCCTTGCTTTGTTTTCCTCCATGGCAGTTTTCGCCTTTAAACTTAAATGTTTTATCCGGGTTGCACTTGAAAAACAAAGCACTTTCATCCTCGTTATAAATATCGTCTGGTTCATACCCTTCTAAAAGATTTGGCAGATCTTCAGTCCAGTGGTTGCACACACCTTGGTCCTCAGATTTACTTTCCCCAGCTGCTTTTTTGAAAGCTATATCATGACGCCTTTTAAAACCCTCTAACCAGCCGTTGCTAGCAGAAAGGTCTGGATTCTCAGTTTTGTAGCAAACTCTTTTGATTTTTCTTTCAACAAAGGTCCATCTATGGGAATGTTCTTATCGAGAGTTTGTTTTATCCATTCCAAAAGGCACTTTTCTATATTGGGAAATTCAGAAACTCTAGTCCTCTTAATATTTTCATGTCCATCAGAGCACTCAGACTTTACATATAGTCTTTTGATTTTATAATAGGTGGATTCTGGTAAATTAAACTCCCTCTTAATTTCATTTCACGATTTTCCGGATTCAAACGCATTCACTATTTTAAGTTTATCACTTAATGACGGTACTTTAATTTTCCGTTTTGACATGATGCAGAACAGAACTTTCCTTCGCAATTGGTTAACGATAAACTGAGTAAGTCCGACAAACAGGACGATACACAGGCACACGTGTCCATTCGAAAAGAATGCGATAAAATAACAACGTTATTTAGTTCTACGAAATAGAATAGGTACAATATTGACAAGAAAACAATACAAAAACAATGGTAGGAAGTTCCACGAAAGTTAAGAATCAGTCATAAATAAGCAGATGTTAAATTTGTAATTTGTTTTGTCATTTGTTCCTCCTAAATAATATAAATAAATGAAGCTCGACTGTCGCTTATAGAGGTATAGATAAGTTGCAGTCTTACTTACGGAGGTCCATGAGGGAAAAACGACTCTCTCTTACAAAGGTTTCTGTTTCTCGCTAATAGAGGTTTAGGGAGCTTAAAATGACGGGTCCTGGCTATTACTCTCACTTATGGAGTTTTCTCACTTATCCAGTTCTCACTTACCCAGGTTTTGTCTGTATTTATTTCTGATTTTATGTTAAGTTTCTAGGAACAAATGTAACCCCTTGGTCCTAAAAAGCTTTCAATCAGTTTAAAGGATTCCTAATAATTGAGGCTGTAAATAGTTCCTTTAATGTAACTATGTTACTACTGCTTAAAACAGATTGACAGCTTCCATCTGCCACGGAAAGTAATGGTTAGTATTTCATAATTTTATTAATAATGTATTTGTAACTAAATAAGTTAAGCGATATGAGTGAAAGCAATCAAATCAGGAAGAAGTAACATCAAACAAACTATTTACGATAGATGTTTGTAAATTTAAATTTTCACTAGCCAAATACAATAATTAAAATAGTTTAAAGTACTTTCTTTTTTAGAGTTCTGTAGTCAACAAGGAAACCTTATATTCGCCATGTCTGTTCATCTGTTTGTCCGCGGATTAACTCCGAGATTATTAGTAATGAAAAGTTGTAATTTGGTATGGGTATACATATTAATCACACTGACAAAGTAGTCGAATAATTTTTTTTTTGAGTACATCCCCTACACGTAATGTGTGGATGATATTTTTTTCTTTTGTTTATCTCATAGTGTGTGATGTTATTGGATAGGTCGTTTTCGATTTAGGAATCCGTTTGCGAAATATTAACCTTTAAAGTGCTAATTTTTGTTTGATTCAAGTGTTAAAATGTATTGAATTAATATCTGTGGAAATGTATGCACACAAAGGCACTTCGAGTTTGAACACTGAGTATTGTTAAAGCTGATAATTATAATACACAATTTCTTATAGTCATGCAACTGGTCCTTGGTAATTGTGTCTATTAGTTGAATTTAAAAATATATAACTAGTTATTATGTAGGTTTCGCGAGTTGTCACGTGAGCCATTCATATATTTTTTTAAGTTGCCCCACTCATCTCCATCTCATCTCATAATCCTCCATCTCAAATTCATTACCCCTTTGTTCTTGCCATTGAATATTCATTTTATTACAAATAAAATGGCAATACTTTTAGTGAATATTTTCGTATCCTTTAACATATTTATATGTGAATTTGCATGATGTACTTATTGAGACTATCGTGTGGCACTGAGTCATAGTGAGTTCGGTGCACAGAACTGTCCGTTACTTCCAAAAAAATCGGTCATGTACCTAATTACCGATATATATATATTTTCAAGTATTTTACTATTGTATTGTCTGAAATACTTTGTTACAAATTTACGTTTTTTAAATTTCCGAGTTTAATGTCATAAATATGTTTATTACGACTAGACAATGGTAGTATTAAAAAAAAAGTAGGGAAGCTACAGAAAAAAGTAAGCAATCTACTTATTTACGAGCTGAAAAAGAATATAAATACATACTACTCATGTCATACTATTTACTGCCTATCTATCGGCATAGGTATCGTATAATAATAGAAAAACAAAAGACCGATGGAATTCAGTTATTTGTGGTCGTAGCGTAGCAGAATGAAAAATAAGGTAAAAATTTGTAGTATCTATTTAAAAACATCATACCTTAAAGAATACTTAGGATATATTTTGTTTTGTATTTTTTTCTGAACTGCTGTAAGCCATTTCAAGATTTTATCCATTCATTGCCGGACGTACGGGATATCATTTGAAAGTGATAGCTTGATAGAAGCTTAGATCTTTCTCTAAACAATTAACCGTCATGGGCAATATAAACGGTTCTTTATTTTAAAAAATAGTGACTCATATATTGTTGATAGCGCGTACGTGCATAAAGACTCGTACATAAAAAAAGCCAAGTGCGTGTCGGGCCATGCGCAGTGTAGTGTTCCGTAGTTGCCCGTCACAATATGTAGACTTTGAAGGACTCTAAGTAATTTTCAATGTTTGTGCGAAATTACTTCTTCAAATACATTTTATATGTTGGTGGACCTATCCAACGACACCCCGAACTATGGATAGTCGAGAAAAAATAATTATCCCCACTTTACGTGTAGAGAAAGTACACTAATTTTTTTTTAAATATTTTGTTTTGTTTCTACGTTACTGAAGTCTTTTTGGAAACTGGCTTGTTCGGGAGGCTGGAGGTTGTCAAATTGCGAGCGAAACATTAACGTAATAACTCTCAAAAACAGCCTATAAACATGGCTCAAAAGTGAGATGGGTATATAATTCTTCAATAGGTTATTGCCGCCATTTTTGAAGAAGAGTACCACCACACTTTTGATCCATGCCTGCGGCATTTTACTTCCGTGGATGTCGGAATTGAACAAAGTCTGAAGCACCCGCCTTCAATTGTTCGGCTGTGTATCCGTCGTTCCTGGGAGCTTTGATCTTTTAAACTGTTTGAAAGCCATACTAATCTCGTACAATCTGACTTCCAGGATGACTTTTGTATTGTGTCGGGTCAATCTAGCTCTTAGGTCTTTAGCTAGATTCGTGACGGGTCTCTGTCTTGATTCATATTATATTCTGTGAAAATTTAATCCGGCCAGGAATTTTAGTTCAATTATACAACCCTTAAAATATAGGACGAACAGTAAAGGATTAGCAATAGTTTCTTTTATGGGAACAGAATCCGAAAAAAATTATATAATAAATGACATTGCAATTAACATATTTGCGTATATAATACGTGTTGCTGTCTAGATGATAAGAGAGAAAGTCACCTAGAAAATTAGTGCCAGATTGCTTAGAGGTCTGACATTTACAGGCAATATATACATATCAACTGTAGAACAGTGTCTAATGCTCGCCATACTACGTTTTACATTAATTAAGACTCTCTAAGTTTTTAAAGAATATTTTGTTTGCATTTGATACCTGCAACATTGTTTGCATTATCAATTATCATAATAACAAACTCACACATGTCATTATCATTAATAAAAAAACAAAATGGATAGACAAAAATTAATATCAGAGTATTTAATTTTCCAGAAGACGAAAATCAATATGTCTCGAACCGTTCGAATGCAAACTTTTTGCCTTACGGTAGCGAAATTCGTTTGTTAGAAGCAACGTTACATTACATTATCTATTTAATTCGATAATAGAAAAAAAGCATGCAATTTTTTTAAAACGGCACATACAAACATTACCCGCACTTCACTTATTTCTTACTAGTTGTGCCCGCGGCTCCGTTCGCGTGAACGAATGCTGTCAATCGAGCGCACGTTCGAATTGTGCTGCCTCAAAAACCTTATTGTGGGTGATGCTTAGAAGATAGACATATGCTATCACAGACTATTTTTTTTACATATTTACAATTATGTGGTACATTAATTTTGATATGTCTCTTATGGTTTACTCAGTGTGAACCATTTAAGCGCACCCAAAAGCGTCTTTTCTGCGAATTTATTCACCATTATCGTCACTGCTTTTTTCGTATGTTACTTTATCTAACAAAATATATCCTATAACCTGGCCAGATAATATAGCTATGAATTTAAAAAAGAACCCAGCAAATCTGATAAGTCGTTCTCGCTTGAAAAGAACATAAACGGACAGACATATAGAGAGACGTTGAATTTTATAATATGCAATAGATAAGTTTTTCGATAATTTCATAATAAAAAAGTGCATTTAATATCTGTGTTTTGAACAGTTTTATGTTTGAACATATATACTTTTATTTTATCTTCATTCTTGAAAAAAAAGCAAGTTGCAAAGATGACATTTAAGATTACGGATTAGTAAAATTATCATTAAAGCTGTAATTTTAGGGGTATTTATCGGTTTATTGTATTTTTACCAATACACAATATATATCGAACTTATGTTTCATTATTTGGTAGCACTTATCTTTAACTTTTTAAATATACGATCGGCAACTTCAGCGTTTGTTTTTTGCCTCTGGTTAAAATATGTTTCCAACTGCATTTTTTGCTTTACGTTTTTTGTCGAACAGCTATCACTTCATACCTGCCAGTCGAAACTTGATTTCGGTTCTGTTTAAATTAACCAAACCAACAAGGAAAGTTTATATAAATTATCCTTTATTTAACTATATGACGCGACTTGGTTGTATACAAAGATTGAATAAATTATAAGAAGTGATCGGCTTTAATCTCCTTTCCAATTTAAAGTTGGGTTTACGTAATTGACAAACGACAATACAGGCTTACCTCGAAAAAAAAGAAAGAAACAGAAACAAATCCTTCAGTGAAGTATAAAACAACTGTTTTTATTGTTCGTATAAAACTTAAGGATTAATGATTTTGCTAATCTGAAACCTCCTTTTTGAGATACCGTAGTATCTCTAACCCCGTTATCTCTAATAAACGGCCCGCGATCACCTAATGATAATAATGAATCTGCCAACTGTGCCAATATAGTTTCACGTGATTTTGCTTGAGCAATGAATTTTTATAATCGGCGAACTGATTTGATAAGCATCGATACATTTATCGATACACTTATTGATAGTACTCAATAAGTAGAGCCATGACCGCGATTTTTGAGTGACAACTATAAGTAGAGATATGCAATACACATATTGATAAGAATCTTATACACACCTCTATCTTTTAATTTCTTAATAAAAGGAGAAGGTTCTCAATTATACCTGTATATATTTTTATTAATAGTTGAATACGCAGGCACTTATTTGATTTTTTATAGCTCTAGAGAGAGACTTGGATACGTAAACATTTAAAAAGATTGCAGAAAGCATGTATTTCAAAGGTAGGTACGGCGCGGAACATTCCAACGAAAATCTATATCTATAAATGTAAAACTCAGAGAAATATGCATGAACTTGGATGACTGTTTTAGATTGTTTAGAATTCAGTCTGATAAAAAATGTTTTTATTAAATTTCGTTAAGTACTGCTGTTCAGATTTTTTTCCAAGTAAAGAATGAGGTGATGCTTGCATAAAATATCTATGATTCCTTATCGAAAAATAACGCTTGGAAAAATTGCTAAAGATTTTCTCACAAAAAGACTTAACGGCATGTAAGTATACAGTTTCTATGTATGCTTATGCATTTTAACTTGGCCACATTGCCCCAGTTAAAGTTTACGTTCCGGATTTGCATTTAATAAATAGGATGTTATGACTTGAGACACCTAAGTCAACCTCATCTGCGCGTTATGCACCATACTGGGTAGCCATCACCATGCATAACAATATGGTGAAAACCATAGATAAATAAAACAATGTTTTATTTATCTATGGTGAAAACGCATTATAGTGATTCGCATATGGACTTTTTTTTAAATTACAATGGTGGCAATCAAGCATACGGGCCGCCTGATGGTAAGCGGCTATCGTAGCCTATGGACGCTTGTAGTATCATAGGTATCACTCTCGGTGGTTACCACTGTTTTTGAATTGCACCATACTTACCATCAGGCAGAGTTCCTTCAGTCTGCTATACTACTATAAAAAATAATTGAGTAATTAATTAATTGTTGTACCTAACTGTATTTTTAAGGTTATGAAATGAAGTAGCAACAGCCATTATGATTATGTCTTCATGTTATATGTATTTTTTGTTATTCTGACATCTGACGTCACTTGGGGTTATCGTCCTGATGTTGAGTGCTTGTGTGTCCAGTTTTTGTTAACAATCTCTGTGTACACAGTCAACATTACAGATGTACGTATTCCAGTAAAAATTTATTCCACAGCTTGATTAATGATAAAATTGTTTAGCATTTATACCGTACATAATAAACTTAATACATATATATCATACTAGGAATAAGTAGATTATTTTTCATTGCATTATTTTATGTCCGGTGAGGTCACATCACACAATATTGGAAATTCCATTGTTTTATGAAAGCATATGGTTATGCATATTAGGCAATTCGTTGTATGCGATATGAGTACTGGCTGGCATTTCTGCATTATTAATAAAACTCTATAGAATAATTCTCTATTATAGTTGTAAGACTGGGTTTCATAATCTTATAATTATTATTACTATGATGTTTTCCTAATTTTTTTCTGGATCTTGACGAACAGAACATAGTAAGAATTATGCATATCCATCGTTCGAATCGTGAGTTGTGAACTTGAGTACATAAAGTGAACCAATGTATAAAGCAATTAAATTTTTTACTGCGTTTATCCGGGCAATTATCCGGGCCACTTTTAAAAAAAATCATTCCCTAATAACCTTATTCGGACTATACTAACATTTAAAAAAGAATTAGCCAAATCGAATCTTACCAACATCCAGCATTTCAGTTTTATTTATATAGATATGATATTCCGTTAGCGGTTTGACTTGTTTTACTTAACTTTTTAAAATTAGAGAAGGTTATGTCAGTATTTTTTATTTTTAGCGGTTGAACAATAGCAACCGATTAATATTCAAACACTTGATGCCTGAAAACATCGGGGACACAAGGCACATCGAATGTAGCGAGGTCATAGGTAGACTATATGGGATTGTGGAATCTATTTTAGTTTCTCCTATTACACAAGTGTAGGAAACTGTACGATGTTATTTAAAACATTTTTGATCTCGCCAGAATTTCAGTATATTTGTATATTACTTCGGTCATATTATTTCGGTTATATACTTAATAAGAGTTTTTACAATGAAAAATTCTAATAATTTAGTTTCATTTATAAATTTATATCTACACATATTATAAAACTCAACATCTGTCTGTCTGCCTGTCCGTTTATGTTCTTTTCACGCGAAAACACTTATCCGATTTTCTTGTATTTATTTTAATTCATAGATATGTTTTCTGGCCAGCTTATAGGATATATTTTGTAAGATAAACGTTACATACGAAATAAGCAGTGACGATAATGGTGAATGAATTCGGAAATAAACCGCATTTGGAGAGCTTAAATGACTTACGCTGAGTAAGTCATACGAAATATATCAAATTAATGATCTACCTAATTGTAGATCTTAAAAAGGCCTACATAAAAGTCACTGATAGCACATGTCTATCATCTAAGGATCATTCACAATAAGCATTTCTGTCTTCCGTTTCTTGAGCGAGGGCAACACGATTCGCGTGCGAGTTCGACCAACGGCATTCTGTAATCCATGCGTGCGGAGCCTCGGGCACAGCTAGTAGAAAATAAATCTCATTTGATTGATCTGTGAATCTGTCCAATACAATTTACTTATTACATTTATTGCTTAAAGTCGGATATTCATTTATTAAAGGGAGGTAGGGAATAGATAAATTTCTTTCTACTCGGGGTAGCTCTATTTGGGGTAGCCCGACTGGTGGAATACCTCCACCTTACAGAAGATCGCAGCCAAATAACCTTGTGTTGTGTTCATGCGGTGAGTAGAGTTTCCAGAGCTCCTTGGGGTATAGGAGCTCAAGTTCGGCAACGCGCTAGTTGATGCTATGGTTATATAAGCGTCCATAGGGTACGGTAGCCGCTTACCATCAGGCGGGCCGTATGCTTATTTACCACCTTAGTAGTATAAAAAATGAACGATAACTTTTTTTATCGTAGTTTAAGTATATTGTTTTCAGAAACAAATAATTTAAAATTTATTACGGCATTATTATAATAAACAGCGTGCTAGACAGCTGTAATATGGTTTGGGTATACATATTAATCACGCCGACAAAGTGACAAAATCTTGAAAAAAAAAGTATTTACCTGGATTGGATAAACATATATGTCACAATTTTGAAACAACGATATTATTTTGTACAGATAATATGCATAAAAGGATAGTTTATAGAAGGAAATACAGTAGATTTCATTTATGACGACCTCAGTTGTAACGAGTTTTTGACTATAGCGACGTAACATTTAAGCCCCTTGAATTTAAAGTATATTTTCAGAGGAAAATAATTTGGCTATAGCGACTTCGGATGTAACGCCGATTTCGGGTATAGTGACTAGTTTAATGGACTATATATATGTGACAAGTTCCTAGAAATCCCATGCAGATATTTTTTAAATCTTATACTTTTGATAATAGGTCCTAACATATGTAATTAGCGTTTTATATGCAAAAAGTAAAACGATAAAATTATATACATATTTAAACAATCGAAGTATGTACCATTATTATCTATTCACTTTCGCCATTTATAAGTACCTAGTTCATTGATTCCATTGCGGTCGTCCACAGGGTTTGTTTCGTAGATCAATTTCCAGAACAAAAACTTTGGAACCAAAAACGTACCGTGCTTTCTATTAGTAGCTTCCCTATACTCATAATTAATCCTTCGAGCTGTATCTGCAGCGCCAGTGCCACGATAGAACTTGTATTTGTATATAACACGATATTTTATGAATTCCATTTTATGAAAATATCGATGTCAAAGAAAAAACAAACGAATCACTGAATTCGAAACACAAATACACAAGCCTAAATTTGAAATAAGTTTCAATTTGAAATTTCTAACCAAACGCCAGATATTTGAGATCAAGGTGGCCAGTTCAACAAAACGCCAATTTCATATGTAAGGACCTAATATAATTAACTATACTGACAAGAGTTTAACAAGAAGGAATGTTTACCACGTATGATTTTCATTTACATATCGATCCACCTTAAATAGAATACATTTACACAGTATGCTCGGCTTGACGTGTTCCTTGAATTATGTATTAGGGTAGATCGGCTAAATGCGTAGAAATTTTAACATGGAACCTAACCTAACAAAGTTGTCAGAACTATATCTTTTACTAATCGTAACTGTATTTTTGCGGTGTTTTATCTATTTTTAGCGTCTAAGTGATGCTGCTTGCTCCATTACCTATTGATTAGTTACAATAAAATACCGTAAGATACACTCGTACCGCGGTTTACGGTCTAGAAAACTTTGAAGGACTTTTCATACTGTGAATTACTGTTTTTTCTCGTAAACTATTGCATATATTGAATTTTATATCAGAAAAGAGTTATTAGTTTAGTGACTACAAATCAAAATAATTTGAAGTAAGATAAGAACTCCTACTATTTTTACTGAGAAAGACACACAGAAAAATTCATAAATTCGAAGGTGCGCAGCGGCAACCGGGTGTACTTGCTTCTTTTCGTTTGGGGTTCACAGTAACCTAATCTACAATAGTTTATTAACTATAAACTGCTAAATTAATATAAAATCAAAATAAAAAAATATATATGATGCTACGAAAAAAATAATTCTCTAAGATTATAATTAGGAATTTGTATTTTAATAAAAGTTCTCATGTTCAAGGTTAGTAACCCAGTTAATAAAAATCGGGTATAAATTCCGATTAAACTTTGTGACATATGTCAAAATGCAACCCATAAATTATTATTTTTTTGAACCTAAAAAACTCGTGCTGCGGCAGATGAATGCACATGTGTATTAGTAAGTAGGATTTAGAATATTTTCCTTTATGTTTATATGTACATCTTAGACTGTTCAATTGAAACTGTGTTATGACGGAAAAAAATAAAAAATGCACTTTGCCCAACTGGAGAAAAAAAAACTGTCAAAAACTGTTGACTTTATCGAAATTTATCTAAAAACAATAGATGTTAGGCTACTGATAAACAATTCAAATAAAAATAAATCAGATAAATATTCCCCTTATTTTGTAAGAAATACCTCGAAAATATTAGCTATTTTACAACAATAGAACTCGCGCTGCGACATGCAGTCGGATAGACATGTTTGTTATTATTTGATGGTCAAAACACCTTAATCTACAATGTAATGAAAAGGAGCTGCTCAATTAATAACTTTTAGAAAAAAAAACAATTAAACTAGAATATTTCCGTACAAAAAAATATATAAAATAATGTCTCGAAATCTATTGACATCTAAATTTATCTAGGAATGAAAGTATATGGTTTTTAACCTTATAAAAATCATATCAAAATTCCAACTTTCAATGCCTTTATCTCTATTCTTCAAATCCTGAACCGTTGTGTGGCGGCCCGGTTGAGTTCATTAAACAAATTTAACACAGTTGCAATCGTGGGGCACAACTAGTAATAAAATATATCTGTTGTATATTTGTATCGGGATAAATACAATTTAGATAAATGTAACCCAATTCATGCATGTGCATGTAGCTGATAAATGTAATTACACGACTTCTTTGAAACTTAATTTGGCTACCTTTTTGAAACTTAATTCTAGGGACGGCATGTTCGCTAAATGGTTCGCGCAATGACCTTTATATTTATAGCATTCAGAAATATCATTATAAGTAATCATCACTTATATTTGCATTCTAACAATGGAGTGGATTTCGAAGTTCTCTTTTTAATTTAAGTTCGACCTTGTTATGGTACTTACAAGTAGGGATGATCGATATTAGAAAACATCGATGTTGTTTTTGATTGTGTCAAAATATCACTAAGTTAAACATTGATATTGAAAAAAAATATTTTGTTATAAAATATCGATTCATTCGTGCAAAATGTGAAGAAAGTATGCTTAAGAAGAAGTAAGTATGCTTTCGTATGCGAAATTTGTTGAGTTAGCTGAGAGGGACCCAGATGGAGAACTTTAAAAAAAATGCGCTTTCGGTACCTTACACGCGATACTTTTATCACTTCTTACAAAGGGAGACGCGGATAGCTGTGTATTGTACCTGTGTATTAGATATACAATGTATAGCTGTCTTTCTACGTTATATTATTATTCTCTATGTAACGAAAAGTGCCTTATCGTGACGTGTCCTTGAAGTTCCACTCTCAATTCTCGTTCAATTATTGAATCACCGCCTCAGAAATGTCACTTTAAAACTTTTTTTTTTTTATATTTAAAAATAAACAAATGGTGAAACATCGACTTTGGTATTACTGTTCATAGCATCGATGTACCACCTAATATTGACGTTAAAACATCGATGTTTTCACGCTGAACATCGATGTATGTATATTGTACATCTCTAGGTACAAGTAACTTGTGGGTAGTCCGCGATGATAGGCACGTGGTGTCTGCATGGATCACTCAACACGTGGTGCTTACATGTATTTTTGTCTCTCTCTTACTCGTTACGGCTGTGTGCATGACAGTACTTGGTTACAGAACTTGTTTTGTTGTCGACCGGCCGACCGCGGGCACGGGCGCGAGCATTCTAATCAAAACAAATGCTATCGCGAGCTTGATAACTTTGTATCCAAATGTCCACAGACTTGGTACTTGGTACGCTCGTGCGTGACTGACGTCGTATGAATTGAATATGAGATGCGTCATTCGATACATATTTTATAAGTGATACTTGTGTACTAACTATGTAAGGGGTTCACTAAGAATGCGGTCCTGATTAATTTCTATTCGTGTTGTTTATGTTAACAAACTAAAAAAGATCAACCATTTTTACAATATTTTACAATATATTCATCATTCATCAAATTATCATAGTTAATAGGTAATTCTATATTATTTAAAATATAATGTGATACGGACATGTCAAATTGTTATGTGTAATTGGAACATCAATAATTAAAATGGTTTTATTAAACCCCCAGTTACGTAGCTATGACTTATTGGCAATAAATTCCAGTTTAATTTTCCCCTTTTTTTCATATTAATTTAAAATTATTTTCTGGGAGAATAGTGTCTACGTATGTTTTTATTAAAAAAAAAAACCCATAAAATTACAGGATCGGTGAGCAAAATAATTGTAAAATTAAAATAATGCTTGTTGCAGACACGTAGGTGACAAAGGCTGAAAATGACTGTGGAAAAGAGCAAAGGAACAGGCCAGAAAGTGCCTCTACCGACGAAGAAAGTCGCTCCCGATGGCGGCTGGGCATGGATGGTCTGCCTAGGAGTCAGCTTAGTTAATGTAAGTAAAGTTTGAGATTTTACATTTGAAACTGAAAACTGAAAGTATTTTAATTATCATTATAAACTTATTTAGTTATTTGCTTTTGTCAGAAAATAGTTTAGAACAAAGCAAATTGTTACAAAAACTTTACCCATATGCAGATACTGTGATGCCAATTCACTTCGTTTTTAATCCCACGCTTATCTACATATTAATATAATAATTGTGAAATGTCATTTTATAAAATGTTCGAGAGTTGCTTCATTCGTGTCCATGTATATTAATTCGAAGATGGAACATTCTGTTAGTAGTAATGGTAATTGTCAGTAAAAATATTGTGAAAAATTAAACATCAGCGTCGAGTTTACTTTGTCGTAAAGTTTTTCATTATGTCAATATAGATTTCATAAACTCAAGAGCAAATATAGGCTCACTGAAATGATTCCAAGCGATCGAACCGTCATTAGCATAAAGTAAAATACCTACCTATACATATTATAAAACTCAACGTTTCTCTGTCTGTCTGTCTGTTTATGTTCTTTTCACGAGATAACCACTAATCCGATTTATATGGTTTTTAATTCATAGATATGATATCTGGCCATTTTATATGAAGTAATATACGAAATAAGCAGTGACGATAATAGTTGATCAATTCGGAAAAAGGCGCATTTGGTGCGAATAAGAGATATATCAAATTAATGTATGAGATAATTGTAGATCTTAAAAATTTAGCGACAGCATATGTATATCTTCTAAGGAGATCACTCACAATAAGCATTTTTAGGGCAGCAGAATTCGTGGGTGCGCTCCACCGACAGCATTCTGTAATACACGCGAGCGGAGCAGCGCGCACAGCTATTAATTAACTATGTCTAGAGTTTTTAGTGTTATCTTTTTGAAGCGATGATGGCTCAGTGGTAGCGTGTACGACTTCGCGTCGATTGACGTGAGTTCGAATCCCTGCAATGAGCCTGAGCTTTCGTTGAAGGAAAACATCGTGAGGAAACCATAGCATGGTGGCCCTACCACTATTATTTGTCAATGTTACCTTAAGACCTTATGATGTAACCTTAAGATTTATCTTCTTTATTCTCTAACTCTAGCAATTGCATTTTGTCCATTTACATAATTAGTGGTAGCGTTTACGGACACAGTGTCGATCGACGTGAGTTCGAATCCCTGTAATGAGCCTGAGCTTTCGGTGAAGGAAAGCATCGTGATAAACCATAGCATAGTTTTAAGGCATTTTCTAATGTTCGCCTGGCTAGCTACCACCCTCAAGTTGAAAATCTGTCGCCAAGCACCGATAGGTGTGTTCCGGCATCTGCACTTAAGAGCCAGTCTTCCACTTAGGTTTAGCGTGTTATCATCTTGGGCCACATCGTCACTTAACATCAGGTGAGATTGTGGCCACTACGCTAAACCTACAATGTTAAAAAAAAATCTTAAGGCTAATCTTAAATCTTAAGGCGTAAAATGTCTTTCCACATAAAATGAAGGCTCAAGATTTTAAAAATATAAAAAAAAATTAAACGTTAACTTTATATAAATTTTATTATATTGGCTGCATGCACCTCTCATCAGTGACCAAAAAGGAATCCTCCTGTAACTTTATTCATTACTTTTTAGTACGTTTATTTATAAAACATCTAAAAAAATATATCATAATCTTGCGTTATTTGTCTCTATATATGTACTATGTAGTAATGGTGGAAATTTGCGCAATATAGCAAGATTATTGTGCACAAGTGAAGTGGATTGAAATAATAACATGAAACATGAATTCGAGATGTTACAAAAACTGCATGCAAATTCCTAACCAAATCAGAAAGTTCTAACCATACACTTTGCTTAACGATATATTTACTCACTTGAAAATCATTGCCAAAGTAGGAATAAGAAGAACAAGTTCTAACATTTATCTAAATAAAATTTTTATGGTTTTAATTTCGGCTAAAATTCCGTACAAGGCGTCTATTGACAAGTGAACTTATCATAAAATTTCAATTGTTACAACATTGTTATCTCAGTTTGCTTATTTATTGGTGAATAAAAAATTCGATATGCTTACTTATTTTTGCTACACTACTTGATTTGGCGCCGCAAAAGCCAGTGTCAATGTGTTTAAATCTTCGTAGTATTTTCCACACATTCAAAGTCGATAAAACAAAATGGTGGCTCCCTTGTTAGAACTAGGGAGTTTTTGTGACATCTCAAAATGCACGTTTTCGCTAAATATTTATAATCCAGTTCACAATTGCTTAATAACCAAACTATATAACGCAAAATGCCACCAATATTACATAATATGGGGTCAAAGAACCTAAGTTAATGGTAGCCCAAATTCCCGCCAAAAACTCTACACTACACTTGTGTTTTTGTTTTAATAGGACTTACCAATAAGATGTAATCTTCGTGTTTGATTTTGATTCAGCTTCGATTTGTGAGTGATCCTATACGAGTTGTTTAAATGCGAGTGGTATACAGATAAAAAAATATGTTCATACACATCTGTTGAGATAAGGGAAAATAAGCAATGTAGAATTAACAAACAATGTAAATTCCAATATATGGCGTGTATATTACAAATATTGGAAACTGAAAGTAAAATGAATATAATCTGGGTAAAACGCGCAAATCGCTGGAACCACCAGTTAGATTTAAGAAATGTTTTTTGCATTATATAGCCAATTTATTTAGGAAGGTTTAGGCTATGTAATTTTACGTTATGACTCTCTAGAGCTGTAACTATGAGAGTCAAGCAATCTGGAAAGCTGTAGGCTAGTACGGGGAAGGGAGAACAACGAAGCGATGATGGCTCAGTGGTAGCGTGTACGACTTTGCGTCACGTGACATTAGTTCGAATCCCTGCAATGAGCCTGAGCTTTCGGTGAAAGAAAACATCGTGAGGAAACCATAGCATGGTGGTAGGGCTTTTTCTAATGTCCGCCTGGCTAGCTACCACCCTCAAGTTGAAAATCTGTCGCCAAACACCAATAGGTGTGTTCCGGCAGCTGTACTTTAGAGCCAGTCTTCCACTAGGTTTAGCGTGTTATCATCTTGGGCCACATCGTCACTTAACATCAGGTGAGATTGTGGCCACTACGCTAATAACTATAACGATAGAAAAATAAAACAGCTTGCATTGGCAGTGGCACGGCGCGGTGGAGAATTGCTCTTATAAAGGTATCATGGGTGAAATCCTGGGTTTGTAAATTGTCTGCATCGCGCCCTGTGCATTTCGTTTATTTTTTATTTGTTATTATTTATGCCAGTTTGTTTACAAGGCGACGTAGTTTCATTTTCGATGTCATTTATCTCTTATATTTGAAAATATCTTCTATTGAGTCTTAATGCTTATTAAAGGCAATACAACTCTGTTTCGTCCGATACGATGACATTTAATTGCCGTGAAAATTGGTTCCGAATACGGTGTGAAATTAACCTTATAACTAGTAAGAGATCGTTCTTTGAAACGCGCATAGAATTATTAACTTGCTTTGATAAAACAAACAAAAAATATTATATTGCCTTCCATTTAGAATATTATTTGGGATTTTAGGTGCCGATTTTTCTAGGCAGATTTACGACATAACACGATTACGATTTACGGCAGTTAAAATAACAGGTAACAGGTAACAAGTAACAGTTTGTAACTGTTATCTGTAAACTGAAAAAGTTGTTACTAAATACTACGTACCTGTTCCACGTACTGGGGTGTGACACAAAAATAAACTGTTTCAGTTTGGATCATGATCTGCTCTATTTAAGCTTAAGAATCTTTACTTTGTTAGAGATAGAAATAAACGAATATGACTTGGAACAAGCTTATGGAATTGTTATTTCTCTAGAACAGAAACAGATATTTTACTAGGTATAGCTCCCTTCTATAGCCTAGAGATGAGTAGTTACGGATTAAATAGTTCCAGCAATTATATCCTCTACTGGAACGATATTGGTCCAATCCGAGAGGTGAACTCAGATAGTTCCACATACTCGGTGTGAGATCGAGCGGCAACCGTCATAATATTTTATTATTAACAATTACTGTAATTATATTTCAATAGCGAGTATGGTGTAAAATGCAATAGGTATTGTTTAGTATAAAACTCCCGTTATGTCCGCGAGGCTTGGGGTGTGAGGGGTAGGGTCGGCTCGCGTCGCGTTCTGTGCGTTAGCGCACACTAAGTACTGTTCAGAAGTCAAGAGACTCCGCAGCCGCATCGCGGAACGCTAGCCTAACGTGCTTTGATTTGTTTGTTATCGTCCACGCGAGTCAGAGAAAGTTTTGCTTGACGTGTTTCGAGACGGTATTCTTCGACCTTTTGCCAATGTTGACCAGATAGATCACTTCCAACACAGAGCCAGCTTCTTCACCACTTCACCACTCCTTCAAATCTAGTCTCAAACACGTCACTCGGTACCCGCTCACATCTAAACTAATATTATAAAGAGGAAAGATTTGATTGTTTGTTTGCATTGAATAGGCTCTGAAACTACTGGACCGATTTGAAAAATTCCTAGGTCAAGGACTGGCTCTAACAGGTATGTTAAAAAAGCTCAAAATTCCCCTTGATTTTCAATTACCCTAAGTTTTCCCCAAGGATTAAAGTTCCCCAAATTTTGTCAACGAATGAATTTTTCTCCCAAAATTTTCGAAATTATTGACTTACGTCGTGGCGGAAGAGTATAAAGAACAAACCGGAAGCAAATATTAGAAAGTACATCTTAAATGTTTGGAAATTGTAAAAACTAAGATTTATAAATTAACACACTATTTCTACTCGTATTTTAAGATATCGATAATAACTATATTGCTTAATTGTATTAAAACCAAAACAACAACTTTTAACATTCCAATAATATACTAACAATGAAATTCAATACAAATAATTATTATGTGTAAATAAAACATCTACATTATATAATTAGACACGCTGTGCCCGCGGCTCGCGTGGAGTACAGAAATATTGTTTAGGTTTCTTTGTAAATAGCTATCTGCTCCCAGGTGCCACCCACGGCGTTGGCCCGCCGGTTATTTTAAAGACAAAAATGCTTATTGTGGGTTACTCCTTCAAAGATACACTGCTGACTTTATTGTAGGTCTTTTTTAAAATATAAAATTATGCAGTACATTAATTTGAAATATATCTTATGGTTTCCTCAGCGCACGCCATATAATCGTCCCATAAACGATTTTTTCCGAATTGATTCATATTTTTCGTCACTGCTTACTTCGTACTATACTTTATGTAACAAAATATATCATATAACCTAGCTAGATAATATAGCTATGAATTAAAATAAAAAACATGTTCATCAGATAAGTGGTTCTCGCGTGAAAAGAACATAAACGGACAGAGAGACGTTGAGTTTTATAATATGTATAGATTTATAACATATTTAAATACCCACAACAGAGGTATGTCGTAAATAAGAAGAAGTTATGTATACTCGTACATCTATATCGATTTAAAAAAGCTAACGAAATTGTTTGTTTGAACGCGCTAACCTCTGAAACTACTGTTCAGATTTGAAAAATTATGTATATCATTGTATATACTATATATTAAGGAATATTATAGATTATATAACATCACGCTACGACTCTAAGAAACGGAGCAATAACCGTGAATGTTAAGAAATCTGGCAAGCTTTATGTAAGTACTGGTGTGTTGAAGGCTGCTAGGTGGAGAATTGGTCGAATAAATTTAACACGGGTGAAACAGTGGGGCACAGCTAGTCATTATAATATACAGACGTATAAGTCAGTTATAATCAAAGTTAAAGTTTTCTAGGTTATCGATAAAACTGTATGTTTACTTTTGCTTCGACAATACAATTTTTTATATACTCACGTCGAGACACTTTAAATAATAAACTGCACCTATTATGCAATCCGATCACTTTGTTTTGAGATGCTGTTTCATTAGTTTCAGTTGTTGACGCATATTAAAAAGGTAATAATATTGTGTTATATACTACATATCAAAAGTTTACATAAACATATTGATTCGATAAAACCAATGATTCAGAATTTTCCTTATTTATCAACATCAGCTTGAACGCAGCAATCATGTTTTTGCTTTGTTATGTCATTGTATTTTATAGTGACCTCAAATACATCTATTCATGATTATGTAGCCCAAATATTAATAATCTCTATCTCTGTAAATAATTACGTCTATAGCTATTTTCAGAATGTCATAGATTATATCAGCTACCAATATTAAATATAGGTCTCCTATAAGCGTGCCATTGCCCTCGATAATCTGCTTATTTTATCTTTGGAAATTATTTTTACATAGTATATCTTATGTTCTGTGATTTCCTAATTTCTGAATTTTACTTTCATTTCATATGATTTAAATATGGGGCACACACTTGGATTACGAGATAGCTTGAAATCAGCTCTTAAATTTTAAATTGACATGATTTTAAACTAATTGTGTTGCCGTTTTTCTGAATTTTCATTATATCTTATCAATTAGAGATAATTTAGACAATAGTGCAGTCCGAGAAAAGTACCTTAAAAAATTTGTTTTATAAATAAATAACCATTCGTCCGAATTCGTTCACGTTAATATTTAAAACGGTTGCTAAAAAACGTTTTCCAAGACAAAACACTTAGATCTACCTAACTTCATGGTGTTCGGTGAAACGGTTTTGAAGTTTATCAATCTCATCTATATATATGTGGGATTGATCAGACGAACCCTATACTGCCCAACGCGCACTTGGCAATTTTTATGTACATACAGATAGAAGAGAAAATATTACGTCGAGCATTAAATATTGCAGCAGTAAATTGAAGTGCGTATCGCAAGTTTGACGTATATATATCAGTATGCCCTTTCAATGTTCTCACATCTCGAACAATTATGATTGCTTAACAGTCCATTTGTTCTGTTACTACTGACATAATTATTCTTGTTATTACTCTCTATACATATTTTACGTACTGAGGCCTGATCTGAACATCTCAGTTAAATTCTCACTAGTTATCGATTTGTTATGCACAAGATAAACTTTGGTTAACTGTCACTGTGTTACTGAACACCCACCGAGCCTTTCTATAACTTTCAAGTTAATAACCAGTTCCTTATATTGTCGCTAGATGGTCTCTTCACAAAATCGAATTTAAAATTTATGTTATTATTGTAATTTGTCATTGATACTAATATTATTCTTCATAAAAAAAAGTGTTAAATGGTTTTAATTATAAAAAAAAATGTATTTCATTATTTATCAACGGTTGTATAAACAACATCTTTGTCAAAATAACAAACATTAAAAGGCTGTTTTTGTTTACGTGTTTCGTGTATGTGGTAGGTACCTATTATTTTTTATATTCAATTAAGTTTTATATTCAATAGTCTTTTTAGTATCAGCTTTGTGCATATTCCATTACTTTGTAAATTGTAAAAAAAAACAATGGACAGCGTAATAAATTGTTTACTGAAGAACATGCTTTAGATGAAACTACCTGGAAAGTACATGTAATGCGTAATGAAATACAAATTTGCTTTAATACCGACAATGTGATGTAAAAAAGTTTCTTTTTAGATTGAGTTTGATAGAAGAAACGTTGAACAACTCTTATCGAATCGATAAACCGCCCATTTTGGTCAGTTAATATAAACCAAGTTTATCTGACGTTTATCGTATGACGGTGTGTTCAGTAACGCAATTTATGAGTTATTGAACCGATACCGCTATGGAACAGATAAACTAAAGTTAAATCAGCTACTGTCTATTCTATTTCTAATGTCCACGCATTGGTTAATATTCTAAAAATGCTCAAACTGGTGGTGTATGCATTTTATCATTTCTTTTCGTATATGAGTTTATTTTTTTGTTTATGTAGCGGTTTTATTTTATAAATTTATGTGTGTGTGTGTGTATCTATTTATTAACGTAAAAATCCCGCATTATCATCATTTCAGTGTTAAGGCAAAGGGTATAATATTTATAATTGAATTATAAGACTTTTTTAATTACTAAAATAGTGTATACATTTTTACTGTCCCTAATGACAATAACAATTACGAAGAGAGGTTTATGACGTTTTAAATTTTGAATACAAATAAATATATTAAAACTTATAACCACTTGTTGTGTACATGAAAAAATTGCGTTCGATTTTAGTATTTTTCATTAAATAATTTGGTGACGTCGTCGACCGATCTCTTCTTCCTCATTTTTTAAAATAGATACCGTGGTCATTCACTATTTTTTCAAAGTCACGTGAATATACCTAATATGTTTCCAATTATATTAGTCCTAGCAAGATGGCGGCTCACTTGTATAAACAGCTCAAGGGGTTTTTGTGGTAATATAAACGTCATATTCTCTTAATTATACACTACACGTGTGTACAATAACCAAACTATGTCAGGGAAAGAGCCGTCTTAATTACATATAATAATTAGGGCCAAATAACATTAGTTTATGAATTGAAATAAAAACTACCACTACCACATGACGACATCAAAAATTTGTCGCCACCAGTCTCTTACTACACTCCGTTTTCTTGTCTCGGTCACCATTCCGTCAGGAATCTACACCTGCCTTCACCACGTCTGACCTAGAGACCTGCCTAATGCCATTTGAGTTGAGTTTTACGCACAATGTTTGAACAAGAACAATATTCTATGGGCCTATCTGAATATACAAACTCACTCAAGTTTGCGTGAGCGTATAGGTACTTAATTCATTAATCTCACACACATGTATAATAATGAGATATTAATGTAATAGTAAAACAATACCTATGCTCATCATCTATAAATTATAATCTTGGAGGTCGTAGATTTCCAGACTTTAAACCTATAGACTCGCCTTGACTAATTAATTGGGTAGCATATTAGCTTTTATATCTTGCATGCTCCGAATAAAATAACTCATTAATGTAAGCATTGGATACACTCTGCACTTTTTCGTTTAAAAAGGAATAACGTTGTTTGACGATCATCAATAAATTGCACAAAGGACTGGAAATTGGTCACTTTTATTTTCCTTATCGCGAATACTTTATTTTGCGATATTTTAGTTAGTCTTTAACACTTTTTTGTACAGTTTCACAAGAAAAGCTTGATTTGTAATACCGATGTAAATGATGTCAAGTAGGTGTTAACCCGATTGACATTCTCAAATATAGAAAGTAGTTTTTTCCTTTCACTGTTTTATTATTATCATAGCTAATATTGTTCTTAATCGTGAAGAACGCAAATATCATTTATAGATTATTTACCATAGGTATTAAACCATGCAACTCCAATAAAAACGTTTTATGGAATTAATAAACTTATGTTCTCCCAACACAATCCCTCATATAGCATAGGTAGCATCAATTTAGATTCATTTAGAATTAACTATAATGGCGCAATTAATATGTACTATAGATGATATTACGAAATTGACAATATTACAAAGCCAGGTTTTAGTTTGATGTTAATTATAAATTTTACTTCATAATTTATAAAAGAAAAATACCATACCATATAATATGATGGTAGCACATAAGCGAAAAGAACGCCTGACCAGTATGATGTTGTTAGCGATACCGCAGCCTATTAACGCAACACCAGAAGTATCATTGCGCGTTGCCGACCCTTTAAAAACTGTTCACTCCCTACTTGAAGAATCCTGTACTGTAGTCCCCTGGGAAAATCTTAATGGAAAAAAATCCTTTTTCTCAGATCTGTGATAATCACTATGATATTTTTTTGTCATGTAATATTGTGAAATATTAGCACAAACGTCTTAAAAGTTATAGCGTATATAATTAAATTTCATTTAATTACGAGCATAAACCTGTTAATCACTTCGAAGAAGAACAACAAGCGTAAATTATGTATGTAGATTCTCGATCATCTAAACTAATATTATAAAGAGGAAACATTTGATTGTTTGTTTGCATTGAATAGGCTCTGAAACTACTGGACCGATTTGAAAAAATCATTATCCCCGATGAACACAGGCCATAGAATATTTTCAAGAAAGTTAGGGATCCGTATGAAAACTTCGATAATGAAACCCAACGTGTGAAAAAAGTACCAAAAAAATCGTTATATCGCGTACGCTGCGGAAATTATTGACAATAGAGCAAAGTGATGTACTACAATTTTATAGAGAACAACAATATCTACAAAAATATATACCATATGTCTAACTATTACAGTTATGTCATAATAACTACTTTTAGTAGTTATTAGTAATGCCGTAGTAGTTTTGTAGATATGATCTTTTTACAATCATAAGAAATAAAAATAAAATAAATAAATATAATAAAAAATAACATAATAAAAAATCTTTCTCTATAATGTACTCTTTCTTAGTACGGACGCAATAAGAAGGATGTATGTGTGTGTTAAAATTGATAATTTATTATTTTGTTTTTTTTTTTTCGCACGGGTAGCCGGGGTGGGCCGTTAGCAAGCGCGAGCGTAAATTATGTATGTAGATTCTCGATCATATACAATAAATTTCACCATGAATTACTCTCGACATCGGTATAGTTTTTTAACTTTGACGTTTATTTTGTTTGCTCTTTACACTCTTGCATCACAAATACTACAATCCTAATTTTACTCTTTTGTAAACAATGTATATAAATATCTGTTTTTTGAATATTATTGCTAGTGAAATAAAAATGTTCCTGACTAGATGGTTAAGTAGCGTGATAATAACAGAGTACCGTTGGATAAAGTGAATAGTTTTTTTTTTCAGTAATAAACTTCTGTAATCTGTTTCAACGGCCATGTTTTGCTGCTATGTTGGCCTAGTTATATCTATCTAGAACTATGTGTGTATGTGTGTTTTTTATTGTACAACGGTATTGTGCAAGCTATGTGCCTGATGGTAAGTACAGTGCAAACAAAAAACCAAGGAGCCTACCGAGGGGTCGAAAATTCAGCGCTGGTCGCCGCTGTCACGCCTGCCTGAAAATCTGTCGGCAAATTGATATACACTGGCAAATCTAGAAATGCGGCTAATAAAAAGAGAGTCACTGTGACGGGCTTATCACCACGGACTACAAATTCCTACTACACCACTAGATTACTAGATATCAGCTGATCTCGGAACGTGACACGATTAAGCGTGCTACTAAGACAGGATTTACACCTGGTATATGGTGGTCGCGATTAAATGGAGACAACTGTCGTATCCTACCTACCACCCAGCCAGCAGCTAATGTGTCGTGTCGATTATTATTCTAAATTGATCTTGACCAGTATTCTGTTACTTTCTAAGCTTTCTGACAAGTTACTGATAGGTCAGAGTCTTTGTAGAAATGAGGACACAGAATTCACGAGAATACAATGTGGCATGGTTAGTGTGTTACCGCACTCACATAGGGCTTCGTTTTGATGTCCGAAGCCCCATTTAACCAATATACTTGCGGTGCCCCACTTGCATTCGAAGTCGGTTTAGTCAATTCTGAATGTGCCACTTTATAATTTCGTGGTAACTTCTCTGCGGCTTCATAATACTATACGAAAATAACATTTTAGATATAAAGTTTGAAGTGTCTAGGATAACAATGCTTTCAACCTTTCAAATAATACTTTTAGAGAAATTGTCTTTCCATTGATATGTCTTCTAACTATAGTGGAAGTTATCATTTTTTAAATTAAGAAGTAACTACTTGAGGAATTTGCCCTCGGTTATTCAGTTATGCATTTTAGCCATAAATACCTATAAAAGAGTGTAGATTCGCTGTTAATGAGATTTCCTTCTATAAATCTGGAACGTTCCACTCGCGTTTGTTTTATTGTGGTGAAATCTGTATGAAAAAAGCTATGTCGGGTTTTCAGACACCAATTTACCACTTTTATAATAATTTTAATCACCAGTCTAAAATAAAGCTCTCGCCTCAACGCAATCAAACATTTTTGAGAACAGCTGTTGACAACTAGCAACTGGACGTGGGTAACGATTTTGAATTCTATGTCACGTCTATAACTGTACCTAATCGTTTAATGTTTTTCGGTGTTACAGTATACGTTTATATTCTTTGTAAAGTTTCACAACTAGATATTTACATGAACGGCAGTAAGTGCGCTAGTTAAAGTGTAGCTCAAAAGTAATGAATTTTTTTTTTTATTATTTCAGTTCTCAACGCGGTCTCTAGAACCTTCTTTCGGTCTTCTCTTCAAAGACTTGCTAGATGACCTTGGAGTTCATACTACGGGGGCGTCGGTTATCGCCAGTACCCTGGACTCTGTTGTTAACTTTTCCGGCTTCTTCGTTGGACCAGTTATAAAAACCTTCTCGTATAGGAAGGTGTGTGTTGTGGGGTCAACAATATGCGCTTTGGGACTGCTATTCACAGCGCCGGCTAACAGCATGGGTCACATATTAGCTACTTATAGTATATTGGGAGGTAAGTTTATTATTTTTGGTGTATAAAAGGCGTTAGTATCTTATTTATCATCATGGAAAAATGCTTGTTATGATAACTTACACTTGCTTAATACGTAAGAGACTGACTGTAAACGTACTTTCGATGTCATCGGAAAAGTAGAAACATAAAATGACATCATTCTTTATTATTATTTTTTCCTGTTCAATCTCGCGATCGAAAAGTCGTGAGGTGATAAACCAAAAAAAAATGTAATGATTCTTGCAACTATTAAATCCTGCCTAGATTATATATTAATTAATTGATATGAAAATTAATTATGTTGAAATAACAATCATTAGAAATTAGCGATGAGCCCAACAACACCCCTACACTACCACTATAAAGAGATAGTTAGTGAATATGTTTGAAGGATCTCTGGATCTAATAAATCGATAAAAAAAAAACTTTCACTGATAGTAAGTTACATTGAGGTTGATGGATATAGGCGGTTTATTTTTATTAAGTTTTATATTGTTATTAACGCCTAAGTTGCAGGCGTATATAACCTAGGATGAATACATGTTTGAAATGTTTAGTATTATTATTAAGATAAACATATTTTTCTTCTCGGTAATTAATTCAGACATTAAAGTCTATATACGAATTAATTTTCTCGCGTGTTTCAAGGTAATCGTGCCGCGCTAGTCTATCAAATGCAATTCATTATTGCATTGTTTTATGGATTACTATATCTTGCACGTGTCTTCGTTGAGAAGCTAGTCTAGCATATATAGCTTAAATAAAATATTTTTTTAGTATAGTAGGGACGAAACGAACTAAATAAAAGTATTCTACTCCGGCTCTATATAAATAAGATGATTGAGGTATGTATGCCGTTGTGCGTGCATCACGCAGAAACTACTGGATAGATTTAGATAAAAAAAAATGATTTAATTCTTAGATACAGGGTCCTTATAAAAAAATCACGATAACTTTACTCAATAAAAAGTTATTTGAATAAAAAAAAAAAACGATTCCTTCTGTCGTGTACGCTAGCGAAACCGCGGGCATAGCTAGTCTAAAATAAAAGTAGCCTGAAGTCCCGTCAAAATCGATCCAACCGTTTCGGAGATTAGCCGGAACAAACAGACATGAACACAATTTTTTTTTTGTTTTAACTACCGTGTCTAAATGACTAATAAAAATCTTCATCATAATTTTCCTTAAGAGACGAAAATCTTGTCAGAATGTAAAATGTTAATCGGTTACGTACAAATTTCTCCAATTAATTAATTAATAACAACGTTTGTCACTTCCGTTTCATTTACAATCATTATTTTAAACTGAATTAATAGTTTTATTTTTGTGAGTTATTTTTTGTAATTTATCGTGTCAACAAAAATAATTAATTGTATGGGTATGATTTTTAACTATATGCTTATATCAATAGAAGGTTCTTACTTATTTATATATATATGTAATATAATGTACTCACTTTCCTCAAGAATTGTGGCAATATATTATTTATCCCAAGACACTATAAGTAGGTCGTATGTCTTTTGTTACGTGTGTGCTTTTTGTAAAGGTGTTCTAGCACAAAATTATTTATCCCTAAGTCAATCAACGGATTTATAAATGTTATCAAATTACCTAATGATCAGTTGTTTTTCTTTTAAAGAATTTGTGTCCTTCTAATTTGTGACTCAGTTTGTATTATAAATTATACAGTCTAATAAAATATGTACAAGTCACTGTATCTTCACATACCATAAAAAATGAAAATACACTTAAGTTCCTATACCAAGGCTATTTAACAATAAACCCATTATGTGTTGAAAACGGAAACATATTTCTATAACGAACTTTGTTACAGTTATACTTATCAATAATATTACTTAAATTCAGGGATTTTACTGATTCTAAGGTTATATTAACATTCTCATAATTATTGGAATATTATAGTTACAATCAGGTACCAAATTTAATCTAAGACCCGAACGTAATTATTCCAGGAACTAGCATCTGAAAATCAAATCATAAAATATAGTCATTGAAAAATAATATGAGTTTGTCTATGATTTTTATAATATAAACTTAAAGAATAATTACATTATTTTTGTTCTCACGGGGTCTGTGTTGATTACACGATCTTTATTTAAAATAGCTAGGGACTAGGTTTTATACGGAAATAGCCACAGTAGTGTAAGGTTGTACAAAATGGAAGGGACCCTGATACTACATACTTGGATTCTTCTTTGGATACTTCAATTCCACCTCTGATTTGTTATGGACACATTCCAACAATAAGTCTGCCCATCTTAGTCTTTATCGCAAACGAAAATGCTCAGTTACACGATACAATTAGGGTTGACAGGTAAATTCTTTATCGCGGATACGTATGACATTATTTCCCAACAAAATGTGATCTTTTTTAACCGATTACGTCAGCAAGCTCTATGACGTTTCACCGGGGGATATCAATTAATCACAAGGTAGTTACTTTGAATTACAGCTCTTTACGCGAATGGTTCATAAACGTTTTTATTTCGTCTATTGCGTCACATTCGGCATGTAAAATGTATCATTTTGTACGTTTAATTAACAGTGTAATTAATTTGAGAATAAATTACCATTTCCTTTTCGCTTCTATAAATAGTGTTGAGGGAATTTGTTTTGTTTACTCTATAATGAATATAGAGAGTAATGGGAATTACCTTTTATAGTTATTTGTCCTTACAGTTCACAGTCTTTCCCTAGTTGGTTAAGCCATGAAGACATATAGGCAGTTATTTAGTAGTTGAAATAAAATTAGATCGTTATTGCTTTGGCCAGAAGATTCTTTCCTTAAAACTCTAATGGTATTTTTGTGATTGCAATGTGATGCATGTTAATTAAACTCATGGAGACTATGCATTATCCTTATTTTAGTCTTACTTTATATTAAATATTTATATGTGTATCTTATAATTGGTTTAATATAAGGTAAAACCACCAGTAATTGACACTGCACCAATAGTTGATACTCTGACGAAGAAAATTAAGTATTTGATACTAAATTGATTTGAAGTCTTGAGTTTGTTAACCGACTTTTATAACTGACTGTACCTATATGTATTTATAACATTAAAAATATATCAGTAATCAGTGATTTTGGCCATCTCGATCTTTGGCTTCCTTTTTTTTCTTAATATTTAATTTTCTTCGTCAGAGTATCAACTATTGGTGCAGTGTCAATTACTGGTGGTTTTACCTTATATGTTTTTAATGTATGTGTTGAATCAATTGTCATATTTATTATTGTCGTCTCTATAATAATAATAGGAGCATTCTGTGTACAGTAATACCACGAACTTACGCGATAAGTGGGACAAAGCGATAACCGTTCAAGTTTAATTCGCGAAGTCGATGTACAATTTTGCATACAAATACATATGCACATGCTCGTACATATAAATGATGTCTAATTGGAAATAGAGATTAAAAAAGGTAATAATAATTTTGAAGAAATATGTGTAGTTAAATGTAAAATGATACAACAAATTATATTTACTTAGGTACTTAGTAAAACGTGAACTGACTGACGGGTAAAATATATTTTTCTCTCACGCAAAATATCCCCTTATTACGCTTAATTATATTCTTGTAATTTTCTGTTTTGTTGCTAAATGAGCTCTTCATTATTCATACTCCATGTTTTCTAAAATTTTAACCCTATTTCAATTGAACTGAAGTATTCCGATAAGTCAACATTTATTTTTTGATTTCTAATGGGAAGATAAGTAAATTGAGTGACTTCGGAATCATGTAAGTCGGTATATTACTTACTGTAAGTATTAAGGGATACTAATGAAACTGAGCGTTGATTCATTACATAGCTAGGAGTACATAGTGGACTCTTTGAAATAAACCTATTTCCGCATGTTTTTCTTTTTTATATATAAAACTATATTGATCTAAATCTATCCAGTAGATTTACGTGATGCATGCGCAAGAGCAAACTGTAATTATTTTATTTATACAAATAATGTGGAAATGAAACCTTGTTTAAACAATATTAATTATATGTACAACAATATATGGGCTGTAGGCTGTGGATTGATAAATATTATAATTTTATTTTTTAATTAACATTATTATTATTTTATAAGGATTTTATTCAAAATACAACCAAGTGCTATACTGAAAGTTTTAACGATATAGCATGGAACACACCCTAACCCTATTTGTATTGATAACAAGGCAAGACGAGACCCTGCATTGCTTTCGTGGCCTTAAGCGCTCGCCCCAAGCCCGGGTGAAGCTGTAAGAGGCGTTTGAGGCTTCAGGGCCCTTGTGGCTAACATTATAGTCAGTTCGAAAAAAAAGACGAGACCTTCCCTCTTTGTTTTTTCTTTCTGGGTACATTCCATAAAGTACGTACATTCTATTGAAAGGAAGATTTAGTAGAGAAATCCGACAATTATATAATACTTGTCATTGTTTTTAGGTAGGAATTATAATTCTTCTTTAAATAGAAACACTTTTAAATACTTGATCGTGTATTTATTACCAATAATGAATGTATTACAAGAAGATCCGGTTTATTGCATAAAAATATAACGCAGTTAAATTCACATCTGGCTTGTTTTATTTTCAGGCTTCGGTGTGGGACTTGCGTCTTCCTCTTCGTTTGTTTCACTCAATCATTACTTTTCTAAGAAACGTGGCCAAGCGGTCGGCTTATCGATGGCCGGTACCGGCTTTGGTTTGATGGTGATGCCGCAACTTGTCAAGCTGTTACTGGGTGAATACGGATTCCGATGGACCGTCGTTATTCTAGGAGCTTTAGCGTTTCATGCGGTTTTAGGTTCGTGCCTTCTACAACCGGTGAAGAGACATCTTATAGAGGTACCTGTCGATTGCGAACTACAGCCTGTGAAGGTTTGTAAATTTTAATTAAACTATATTCGATTTTATTTAACCAATTCACCGAAGTTTTTAAAGTGTTTGCAAGTTGGAATTATGTTAATAAATATCGTTAATTAAGATTCGGCATGACGATATCTAAACGCAAGGCTTGATCATTAACTAGATAATAAAAAAAAGTTAATTGTCATTGGGCTTGTGTACTGAATACCTAGTGAAGACAAAAACTGTTTTTGTTATATTTATTTTATTCTCATTACTGTTCATTTGTATAAAGTATATATAATAGCCAATTTAAATATTATGTGGTGATGTGCCAAAACAAATACACGGATTAACAAAAAAATTAAACTGATGGTGTATATTAGATAATTTTATAAACTATATACTAGCTAATGACTATATATGTACTTTTAAAAGGCTTATAGGACTCTTACTGAGACCGCTTGCGGTGAAAAAGTTTGGTGTAGTTTTGCCGGAAAGTTCACAAAAGCTTGGTTCGAAAATGATAATTTTTTCGGTCTAAATAAAAAGGGCTTCATTTAAAACGTCAGAAAAAGAATTTAAGTGAGAAATAATTGAAGATTATGTATAACAATAGGTAACACAATTAAAGGTCATTGAACGTTTAATTATTGTAAATATTCGATAGTAGGACTTAGTTCAATCTAAGAGCGAAATCATGTTTATCAATATTAGTGTTGGTGTAGTGGATTTAGTATATAATTATAATAACATTCTAATATGCAGTTTATATGAGTTTCTAGGTTTGACTTGAAGTTGTGGCAAGCGGGTGAGATTTACTGAATATTGTAACAGTCAAATCAGCAAATATAATCTTAATAAACAAAAAATGTCATTCTGAAAATTTTACCTTAAAAGATAAATTTACGAAAGTCGCTCAAAAATTTTGTATCTTAGGGGTATTGTAGATTAAACTTTGGCGGCGGTCTTTCAATAATAATTTTAAGACTTTATATTTTTTCAACAATTGCCGCCATGGGAAGGAAATTTAGAATTTTGAGCATAACCGAAATTTTGACTCCTTAAAATATAATAACAAAGGATGCTCGTTGAGAAAATAAGTGTCGAATTGGGCCACCGTAGTGTACAAATAGTATATAGATACGTTAATACCCAAATAAATTTGTATTTAATTCATTCAGTAAAAACTTGGTATGGACAAATGATCTAATATATTTATTTATTTTATTTTAAGCAACCAACAACATTTCACCAAAATTGAAAATAATACAACATTTGATTATATTGGAATTTATGCGTTAATTATAGGTAGCTCTAACATGCAAAAGTACGTAGTGTAAATTTTAAATGTTCATAAAATCAAGTGAATACAGACAAATAACATAAGTACTTAGTCACTACACATATGTTTCGAAACATGGTCTCTGTAGCATTTGTAACTCTGGCCAAATATATAGTCTATCTATGTCTATATAGTTCCTTCTTTTTTATATACTACGTTTATATAATACGTATTAATTTATTGTCTTAGTTCAATTTAGGTATTAATTTTTCATTATTTCGTAATGTAATTGTAAGGTTTTGCGATCAAAACTATAGAAATGTATTATTTGAATTTCTGTATTTCTTATAAACAGGATATTTTTATATTAATGTTTCTTTTCAGTAAAGAGGTGTTAGATATTGTGTTACGATTTACGAATTACGATATATTTTGAGTTTCTTTATATTTCCAGGAAATGGAGTGTATATTAGAAAGTGATGAAGAAAACGAAGATAAATTTGAAATCAACCCATTAGTTACACATCCATTGTCAAAGTTGACAACGCAACGATCTCACACGAACATGAACCACCCGTCGGTTAGGACGATAGGAATGCCTCGGGCGAAGACTTGCGATAAACCACTGCAAGAGTTTGAGAAAACCTCAAAGATATTCCCGGCGCTCACTACAGCGGCTTCTGTTGCTGCGATGCCGAGAGTCAAGTCCAGTGGGAGTATGAGTGAAGCGGCACGGAAGAGAAAAGTATCTGTGATATCGAATATATCCAACATGGACTTTACTGGAAGCTATTTGCAGTTGTATCTCGATGTAGGTGATGCATTTTTTTTATAACACTTTAATTTTCTTAGCATATGTACTGTTCGTATTTTTACCTATACGTCATCTGGTTTATCTTTGCCGGCGTCGACGGTCTCGACGTTAAAGATCAGTACTGTCGACAAAAAGAAATTTATTATCTTATAACACATTAATACACAACCTAAAATACAATTTTTATGTTTGTTTAAAAAAGTATGTCTCGATTAAGCGTACAAGTTAATGTTGATTATAATTTAACGGTTAAAACAGTTTCTTAGACATTTAACTCGTGTGCAATTAAATAAATAGACGAAGTAGCTACTTACAATTTATAAAAATATTAATTCTCTATTATTATATACCTAGTTTTGTTTGGTATGTGTTACGTGAACTTCCATTTTATATTTAGAATGAATAAAGATCAAGTTCAGAAATTATCATTATTTAATTAAATGTAACAAAGCGTACAATGGAGTAGTAGATATGACTCAAGTAGTACATTGACTCAACAGGTACGTAATTATATTCTGTGAATTATAACAATATACATGACCTACATACTATTTATTATGCATATTATGCGGTTTATTCGTATAAATAAGAATAATCAGATTGAAATATAGGTTTAACTTTTATTTTAAGACTTGGACAATCTTAACTAAACATCGAGTAGAGTATTTGGCTCCGGAATTAGAAACGTTAAACTATTTTGTAATAAGACTTTTGTAATTCAGCATTATGACCTATATAGCCTACACTTTTTGAATCATATAATAAGTACCTTGCGATTACATCTATTAAGCGCCCGTTCACATGACAGCGCGAACGTGTGTCACATCTGAGCGGGAGCGTCTAGTTCACGGTTGCTCAAAATATATAAATATAAAAAACCGAAAAATATAAAATACCTTAAAAGTTTTGCGGCCGCTTGAACCCAAAATTCATAAACATAATATGTATGTTTTTCTTTCGTAAGTTGGTTTCGTTTGTTTTATTCCTTATTTGGCATTAAATTATCTAAAAATTTAAACATTTAACCAGGTTAGTTAAGTTTTAATTGTATTTATCTTTTCATCTTAATTAAAAGTTACGGATTATTTTTAAATGTCTTCACATATTTTATTCAATGATAAAACATGACGCAGAGAATATTTCAACATACATAAATCACGCCTCATTTCTAACAGGGTAGGCAGGGACCACGTTCTTCCACTTGCTACGATTATGACATACATCTTTCCTTCTTTTCTTCACCTTCCTCTTCCAACGTTCCCATTCACACTCATAAACCTTTCTAGTCATTCTTCTTTCATTCATCCTCTTAACATGCCCAAATCATCTAAGCATCCCTTTCTCAATCCGTGTCACTATATCTTCTTTCACACCACATTATATCGAGTTACAAAAAGAAATGTGTGATTGCTTATCAAATTGTACATCATAGATTAACTATAAATGTTTATATAACACTAGCAAGGACCCACGGTTTCACCCCTGTTAAGTTTATTTGAATAACTCACCGCCGCACCGCAGTCAACGCACCCGTGTAGCCTATATTGTGTCACTTGCTGTGCTTGGTTACTGTTTGCCAGATTGTTTGACGTCCACGGCTATTGCTCCGCTCCTAAGGATCGTAGCGTGAAGTTAAATAGCCTGTATAACCTTCCTCAATAAATAGGCTATACAATGCTAAAAGACGTTTTCAAATCTGAATGGTAGTTCTAGAGATTAGCGCGTTAAAACTATTGCTTATGATTATATTGGTATTGCAGACAGCGGATGACGACCCCATACAAATGAAGGCAATAAAAAAGCCGGAGCCAATACAAGAAAATAAGAAAAAGGGATTTTTAATGAAATTTATTGCTCTCATGGACTTGGATCTACTTAAAGACTGGTCTTTTTTGAACCTTTTACTTGGTCTCTCTCTATTTTGGAGCGGCGAGTTACAGTTTAGGATGTTGACCCCATTCTTTATAAGAAGCTTGGGATATAATATGAATGACACGGCCTTTTGCCTTTCCATGACTGCCATCACCGACATATTGGTGCGGTTAATACTGCCTCCTATATTTGATAGGACGACTATATCGAAGAAATTGATATTCTTTGTATCTGCGTTTTTCTTAGCGCTTACTAGATCAGGTAAGACTTGTTTTTCTTACATTTTTTTTTAAATATAATTGTTTTTTTTCCCTACCGATGTGATTTCTATGGTCGTTGCTGAGCCGGTCCTTTAACCATACAAAGGACTCTGTAATACTCGTGGTATATTGCCAGCCTTGTATAGTATTGAAAAATATATTTTTATTGAATTGTGGGAGAACTAAAACAGATCTTAAATTTTCGGTTACGATTTCTAATAGCATTTTTTTAAAGTAATAATAACAGCATAACTACAACATTACATATGTCTAGTTAAACGAAATATTAGTGCCTATTTGGTTGTATAATTAATTTCTTAGTTAAGCATACAGGCGGCCAAATTTATGGTCTCTGCCATAATAAATTAAGGGAGCAAAAACCATCACCGTATTCGCGTTCTAGACCGCTAGACAACGTTGGTCAATGAATTTCAAGTGTCTCCAAACTAGCTGATAATATCGATAATATGAATAACATCGTAACTTTAATTACAGTAAACTATAACTATACGATAACGAATAAGTAAATATAGAAAAAATACCTCTATATTTGAATTTTACAGCCTTATCTCTAAGAATAATAGACCAATTTTTAGTTGAATAAAGCTATCAATGTAAATGATAAGAAGAAAAACCAAAATTTCATGTATAATATCCTTAATTAATTTACTTATGATTCACATATATTGAGTTGAGCTTCAAAAATAGGTATAATCAAATTAAAAAATGACAAGAAATATGGATTTGACATTTTACGGTTGTTGCCAATATAAGTCAGGATATTGCTTTTTATATATAATTAGCTGTGGTCGCGTGGACTGCATGATGCGGTCGGTCGAGCGCACGCGCGAATCACGCTACCTCCGCTCAAAAATGCTTATTGTGGGTGATCTTTAGACGATAAACATATGGTATCGCTGACTTTTTAAAAAGTGTTTTTAAGATCCACAATTATGTATAACATTAATTTTATATATCTCTTTTTTCTGTATTGATTCACCATTATCGTCACTGCTTATTTCGTATGTTACTTTATCTTACAAAATATCTTCTATAACCTGGCCAGGTAACATAGCTATGAATTAAAAAAAACTTGTATATCGTATAAGTGGTTTTCGCGTGAAAAGAACGTAAAAGAACAGATAGTCAGAGAGAAGTTTAGTTTTATAATATCGCACATCAGCTGAAAAACTGTCCAATGTCCACACTGCCATATTGGAAACTAAATTTATGGTGCTTTTACAATAGATAGATGAACTAAAATTACGTTTATTACTGATGAAAGCTGAATTAGACGAGTTTGAGTCTTATGACAATTTTTCAGCGAATGTACGGTATTATAGATAATAATTATAGATTGGTGGATTCTATATGTATTTTAAGTAGTTTGATATTTCTGTTAATCGCTATCAATACAGTAATTTATGATGAGGCGATTTATTGATAATATTGTTTGTGTTTACAGTACTCGCAGAACAGAGTGAGTGGGTCCCCCTTATGATTTGGTTATCGATATGTGGTTTCTTTCGTGGTATGTGTCTCAGCAATTTCACGCTCACTATATCAGAGTATTGCCCGCTGGAGAAACTACCAGCTGCTTTCGGTCTGCATATGGTCAGCAAAGGGGTGTTGGTCGTTGCTATAGGACCGGTTATTGGTGCGTATTTAATTTGTAGTTTTGATTATGATATGTTTTATATATTACAAGTAATGAGAATAAATAAGCTAGAGATTTTTTTTCGAATAAATAATCGAAATATTGTTAAAAGTAGGTCGATGCTTTTCAAAGGACCGCCAGAAGCAGAAAGCTGGCACATGTTTATACGCTAACTGGAGTATAAGCTGACCTTCTTGTCGCAGGACTTGTTGACGAGTCGACATGAGTTCCTTAAAAAGGTAACATGCTCTTGGACTCTACGGTTCCAGAGAGTCGACTCCAAACAGCACTAATATGTATTACATAGGAGGTATTCCTCCGTCGAAGTATTTACGCACGTGACATGTGATATAATTAAAAATCTATATCGAAATACTGTGTATACATAGTCAGATTTAAAAGACAAAAACGTTTTTATTTTGTAAATGAACTAACTAACTCGTGCTAATATTTCGCATTTAATAGAATTAAAAGAATCTACCTAACAGCATTCATGTTAGTTAAACAAATTAGTGTTAAGTATCGAGATTTCTAAAAAATATATGTGCTATTGTGTATAGAAAACTAACTGACCCGTGCTAATATTTCGCACATTATAGAATGAAAACAATCTACCTAACAGCTTTCATGTTAGTTAAACAAATTAGTGTTAAGTAGCGAGATTTCTAAAAAATATATGTGCTATTGTGTATAGGAAACTAACTGACCCGTGCTAATATTTCGCACATTATAGAATGAAAACAATCTACCTAACAGCTTTCATGTAAGTTAAACAAATTAGTGTTAAGTAGCGAGATTTCTAAAAAATATATGTGCTATTGTGTATAGGAAACTAACTGACCCGTGCTAATATTTCGCACATTATATAATGAAAACAATCTACCTAACAGCTTTCATGTTAGTTAAACAAATTAGTGTTAAGTAGCGAGATTTCTAAAAAATATATGTGCTATTGTGTATAGGAAACTAACTGACCCGTGCTAATATTTCGCACATTATAAAATGAAAACAATCTACCTAACAGCTTTCATGTTAGTTAAACAAATTAGTGTTAAGTAGCGAGATTTCTATAAAATATATGTGCTATTGTGTATAGGAAACTAACTGACCCGTGCTAATATTTCGCACATTATAGAATGAAAACAATCTACCTAACAGCTTTCATGTTAGTTAAACAAATTAGTGTTAAGTAGCGAGATTTCTAAAAAATATATGTGCTATTGTGTATAGGAAACTAACTGACCCGTGCTAATATTTCGCACATTATAGAATGAAAACAATCTACCTAACAGCTTTCATGTTAGTTAAACAAATTAGTGTTAAGTAGCAAGATTTCTAAAAAAATATATGTGCTATTGTGTATAGGAAACTAACTGACCCGTGCTAATATTTCGCACATTATAGAATGAAAACAATTTACCTAACAGCTGTTAAGTAGTACGTATGCGTAAATACGTAGCGATATTTCTAAAAAGAAATACATGGTCTATTTTGTACAGGAAACTAGCTAACTCGAGCGAATATTTCGCACACTATAGAATTAAAAAAAATTCCTAAATTATTAAAACAGATTGTTAATATATGATGCCTCCTACATGTTTGTTGTTTTCAAATTTTTCAGTGAAAACATTAATTTAAACTATTTGTCTAATTTCGTCAACAGCAAGGAACTTAATCTTTAAAATGATGTTTGAATCATGAATGTTGATGAAGAACTAAGTAAGAAGACGTTGCCGCCAAAAATATCTTTGGTAGATAATAAACAGAGGTTTTGTAATAATTCCCAATATTTGTTTATTTTCAGGTTACGTCAGAGATTATACGAATAGTTTCTCAATATGTATACACGTGCAGAACGCAATGATTATGTCTTGCGTACTCGTGTGGGGGATCGAGTACGCGCTCGCGTTTACTCGCCGCAGGAAAATCGTACAGATTTAGATTTATATTATTTTTACATTCAATTTATATGTCCTTTTGATAGTAATATCTTTATATATAGACATGTTCGGTAGTTAGGCTTTGACCGTTCACTTGTTCTATAATATTTTTGAATGTTAATCTTAAGTAGAAACGGAAAGTGATTTTCGATGCCAATACAATTTCTTTACGGTTGATAATTCTTACATTGAGTAGGATTAATAAAAAATAAAAAATGCGTGATATAATTACACGTACACATTCACCTCGTGCATCTCTTTCCCTCATTGGCGAGTCTTTTGATTACTTTGCTTGACATTCACCTCGTGCATCTCTTTCCCTCGTTGGCGAGTCTTTTGATTACTTTGCTTGACATTCACCTCGTGCATCTCTTTCCCACATTTGCGAGTCTTTTGATTACTTTGCTTGACATTCACCTCGTGCATCTCTTTCCCTCATTTGCGAGTCTTTTGATTACTTTGCTTGACATTCACCTCGTGCATCTCTTTCCCTCATTTGCGAGTCTTTTGATTACTTTGCTTGGAAAAGGTTAGGTCAGATCTATGTCATCATGGCTTCTTACTCTAGTGACTTTGAAAAGAAATACACGTATCTGCCGAGTTGAATGCTTGCGTGTTAATGTATGAAATCGTGAAATAAATGAATGTAGATTTTGTCGACCGTAAACACATTTTAGTACGTAATATTTTATTAAACATCAGGCCTGAATTTGAAGGATTGGGATGGGGCCCCCAAATAATTTTGATTAACATTGAGGTTCTTTAAAAATATTTAATGATTTTTTCACTTTGTCAGCGCGAGTGATATTTTTAATTAAATATATGTATGTCACCGGGTAAAAAGTGTAGGAACAGTTACTTTATTAATAATCTAGGCAGATTGTAAACTGTTAGTAGATTGAACTGACACTAATAATTTTGAATTTTTGAGGTTGCCCATTAATTAAGCAAAATCATGATACTAGGACTTGAAACGTAAGTTTTTATCGGCTAATTAGTTTTTGTTATTCTGTGTAATTTGCTACGTTATGATCGCAGTTTCAACTTAAACCAAATCAATCAATTTAGACTATAAACCTAAGAAAATGAAACTATTAGCTTGCACATTTTAGTGTTCGTTCATAATCTACGGATAGTTTACCATCACACTAGATTATTTATAAATTAACAGTTCGTACAATTATCCAGTGATAATATAATTAAAAAGCTCATATCGTGGAAGCCTCTTTTGTGTGGGGGCCTGGGGACCGAAGTCCCAGACACATTCCCCTAAATCCGGCCCTGTTAAACATGACAAGTTTTTAATCGAAATGAATTTATTTAGTATTCCTTGCAAGCAAGACATCGTTTCAGAGTATTCTTACCAGTGAACTGGGTATGTGGAACACTTTATATGTAGGAGTTACATACAATGTAGCGTTTAGACATTATATATTATTGACTTAACCAATATTTTTAGATGGCTGTTTGTAGTTTTGAAAGAAAGTTTTGTAGAGGTATTTTTTAGATAAAATAATTTATATCTGAACAGTTGTAGTACATACATGTTTTAGACGAATTTAATTTATGACGTTTAGCTAACACCCTAGTATATAAATGTATGTTTATTATCAGTATATACGCGGTTATACAACTTGACTATAAACTATAATTATGTAAAAATATATTTGAAATTTAAATATTATCATAAAAATTCGCTTAATTCATATTCAATGTATCAGATGATAAACGTTCTGTAATTCGAGTGCTTCAGATTAATTAGGCACTATATCGACAGTAGAAAGACTAATTGACTAATAGTAATCTGAAGCAAAAAAAAGGTGTGTGTGCGATTCACACACGATAGAAGTGAAACTTCATTTTAAAAGACATTTTCTATTTTATTTAAACAGTGTGCAATATACATACACACCGACATTTGCTCTCTCGCTCTGGCTTACACAAAGAGGAGAGACCGGTAATATATTGCTCTCTCGCACTGGCTCACACAAAGAAGAGAGACCGATAATGTATTGCTCTCTCGATCTAACTCACACAAAGAGGAGAGACCGATAATGTATTGCTCTCTCGCTCTGGCTCACACAAAGAGGAGAGACCGATAATGTATTGCTCTCTCGCTCTGGCTCACACAAAGAGGAGAGACCGATAATGTGCGTTAAACGTTTAACGCTTAGAAGTCGCGTAAGAAGTTTCACTTCAATAATGGCCCAGTGATAGCGTTTATGGACATCGCGTCGATTGACGTGATTTCGAAACCTTGCAGTGAGCCTGAGCTTTCGGTGAAGGAACACATCGTGATGAAACCATAGCATGGTGGTAGGGCATTTTCTCCCGCCAGGCTAGCTACCACCCTCAAGTTGAAAATCTGTCACCAAGCACCAATAGGTGTGTTCCGGCAGCTGCACTTGAGAGCCAGTCTTCCACTAGGTTTAGCGTGTTAACATCTTGGGCCACATCGTCACTTAAGATCAGGTGAGATTGTGGCTACAACGCTAAATTTATATCGATAAAAAGAAAATGGAAAAACTTTATACGTTAGTCAATTAGTCTTTGTATCGTCGATCTACCAATATCTAAGTTTAAATAATATAAAATGTATAATATTTTATTGAGTTTGATATTATGAAGTGTAAGTGGAAGCAAATGTCGCGATCAAAAATATTATAACAAATTTGACGCTTCCTAATATGTACCGAGAAACTCGTGGCTACATAATGTATTCAGAAATAAATAATCCAGTCGCTTTTAAATGTTGCCGTTTAATTGTACATTGCGCTTGGCGAGCTCATATTTTGAATGATATTGTACTATTTAGAAGAGTGTACTTATCAATTTACTTATATTGGTGATTTATTATAAACATTTTAACTATTTCTTAATAATCTTGCTATTTAGTTGAAAACTTACTCTCCCTGCTAACGTAATATTTGTGGAAATAATGTAATATCCGAGCGCCTTTTTTTTCAAACAACGGTTCATGGCCATTTGGTGTAGGTTAAGTAAATATGAAATTATACACTATTATTAATTATAAAGCACTACAAAATAATTGGCCATTTGTGTTACATATGAGGCTGTTCGAAATTCTCTCTATCACTACGCTAAACTTCGAATGAACCGGGGAAAATTTCGAAACATAAATGATATAATGCAATAACCTAACCTAACTTTAAAATTATTACTTAAAGCTGTAAAAATCCATATTTTACTAAGTATTTTTGAGGTCAAGAAATACACTAACTCGTTATTTATTGCAATTCTTGATGTTGGATATTTTTATTCAATATTGAAATTATCGCTATACTTAATAGTATATGATATATATAGTCTTCCAAAACTAAAGAGTTGGTGTCCTATTTGATGTGTGATTTCATGACCAAATATAATAAGTACTTACTAACTCTTGGTAAAATATATGTACAATTAGATAGATCTTAAGCCATGGGTACTTAGGCATTTTACAGACATTTTAGTCGCGTATTGTACTTTTCGGTGATTTCAATAAATTGTTGTGCCAACTGTTTATATTTTATGTACTTATTTATACAAAAGACATAAAAATATTATATCCTATATAATAATGTGTTTTATCCTAGGATTATTTTAAGTACAAATTACTTTCTTTTCTTATGTTGTAGCCTTTTAAAAATATAATTATAAACATTTTGTTTCCTGTATGTATAAATGTATAAAAGTGCATGAGAAATTAATCAAGATATTAAATTACGTTTTAAATCATCAACTTGCAGATTTCGTTTGCAAATTGTATCGTAGTACTAGTTTAATTTTTTCATGTATTCAATATCTATTTGAAAATTTAAACTAGTTGCAATTGATATAATAAAATGAATTATTAAAAATTAAACAAAACACCCGACTGCAAAAACGCTTGACAAAAAAAGAAAAACTACCTCTATAATACATATATAATTTTGATTGTGTATTGTAAAGTGCACGATATACATCTTTTTTACATGCCTACTCAAACAAATGATAATATTTATCACTATTATATACATATAATTTAAAATGTTATATAGGGTATAGCAGCCGGAGATAAACAATAATTCGTCTTCTAAGCTGTCGGGTTAAAATTCAATAATAGGTTGCATATGAAATTAGCGTTTTATATGGAAAAAGTAAAACGATAAAAATATTATGAAATTATACATTTAATTAATCTAAGTATATGTACCATTATTATCTATACACTTTCGCCATTTTATAAGTAGTTCATTGATTCCATTGCTGAAAAAATTGTGCGAGCGAAAATCAATAAAATCTATGAAGGCGGTTCGGACAGCCTCATCGGAATTGAATAATTTTCATTGCAAGAAATCGTCCAAACTCCGAAAAAAGTGCTAATCTGTTGGACCAAGGTGGGGGGAGTAGGGTGGGTTTCGGAGATATTCCAACTGCAGTTCCTCTAATTTAGCGACCGTCTGACGTGAAGTATGGGCTCTAGCGTTGTCCTGAAGCAGCAATGGAGGCTAGAGAGATTGACCAATCTCGGTTGTTTAATCGCTAGATTTTTTATCATTGTTTGCAATTGTTGACAATACAGATCTGCCGTTATAGTCTGGCCAGATCTTAGGAAGCTGTAGTGTATGACATCAGCACTGGTCCACCAAATACTGACCAGTACATTTTTCTGAGTCAACTTTCACTTGGAACAGGATTTGGCCGGTTCTCCTGGGTTGAACCACAGTGATGAGCGTTTCCGATTGTCGTAAAGAGTCCATTTTTCGTCAAATGTAACAATACGATTTTAAAATTCCCTTGTTATTGTGACAGTTGAGTGATAACGCAGTACTCAATGCCTGTTTGTTGGTCATTGCATGCAGTACCCATTTCTCGAGCTTTTACACGTTTCAAATTTGTTTCAATTGAATAAAAAATATTTTATTTCTCACACCGAAGCCGGCCGCTAACTCTGACATGGTTTGCGAGGAATCCGCTTCCACGATTACCTTTAATTCCTCGTTATCAACTAGGGTGGGTCTCCGGCCGTCCACGGGGTTTGTTTCGTAGGTCAAAATTTCCAGAACGAAAACGTACCGTACTTTCTTTTGCAGTAGCTTCCCTATACATATCATTAATCCTTCGAGCTGTTTCCGCAGCGCTGATGCCACGGCGGGACTCATATTCGAAGATAACGCGATATTTTAAGTTTTCCATTTTGAGAAAAGAACCATGTCAAATAAATCCAATAGTGCGAAAACAAACGAATCACTGAATTCGAAACCCAAATACACAAGCCTAAATTTGAAATAAATGTGAGTTTGAAATTGCTAACCAAACGCCAGATATTTGAGATCAAGATGGCCAGTTCAACATTATTTTAGTAAAAAGGTCCGCTTGTCATTATTGATACAACCATTGGAGATACCCGGCACCTTTTTTGTCTTCACAGCCAACGACGAATTACTTAACGCAAAAAGCAATATTTCTACGTCGGAATCCATATTGTTACTGACTGAAGTATGAACTCACCGGTTCGAGCGAATACGCCGGAATACGCGCGTGTACGCGCCTTCAGTTTTTGAAGCGTAATATATGGTGCGCATGTAAATGGGGTATATAGGTTATACGCGCAAATAAAGAAACGCTATTCTGAAACCGCTCTAATGGTAAAAGTTTGTTAAAACGACCTAAATTCTATTGAACCCTTTCAAGTTGCTGGCAATTGAGTTTGTCAGTTTAATATTAAAAATTGAAGTTAATGCCTCTTATTATTTGAATTGTTTCCTAATTGTATGTATGTATGTACTTACATTGTTTGACGTTTAATCTCTGCGATATATAATTATAAATTGTAATTTACTGGGTATTATAAAATTATAGGAAATATAATATGATGAGAAAAGACGATATATTAAAGTAGTTTTATGTTTACCGAGCTGTTGTTTTAATTTATTCCTATTACTCGTATAATATGAAGCTCAACGAAATTGTTTTTTTCTCACGGGTAGTAGAGTGTGACAGTCTGACAGATTGTAAGGAAATAAATTTAATGAATGATGAACTGAACTTATGAAAGCATTGGTTGATATTGCCTTTAGCTAATAGATGTCGTTAATTGTATTATACAAACTTTCATCCCTACTTTTCTGCCCTTACGTACTAAATTTGAAAAAAACGATGAAGCACTTCTTGTATACATTCTAACTAACTTTCATAGATCTATATTCAAAACTGGCGGATTATCATACACAATTTCATCCCCTTTTTCAACACCTTACTCCGTGTGCACATGTCACTGTGGTATCTGAATGACACCGAAATATCATCAGTTATTTACGAAATACACGAACACACATACGAATACACTTCACTATTTACGTAATATAATGATGTAGCAAGTATGATATAACTGTAACGTACATTTCACATCCGTTTAATATATGAATGGTATGGGATTTATGTAACTCTGACATCATTTTTATAAAAAATTGGCGGTAAGGGGTCGATAACGTCAATATTATATCTTTATAACAACTGAATTTTGAAGTTACTGCTGAAATAATTATGAACAAAATTCACACTTTTACACTAGAATTACTAAAATAATCATTTAGTTATGTCAGACCTTTAATAATTAAGTTATTTCTAATTTAAACATGCTTTTATTACTATGTCAACGGTGCGTAAAATGTGATTTGTCCGTTATGTAAAAGTATTATATTATCTTAAATAAGTAGTACGAAAAAAAACTTCGGATTTACGTAACAGTGTCATATTAATATTACTTCAGTATTAAGTTATATTTATATACCTTTGAGATCACTAATCATGTCAATTTTATGTCTTATATACATAGAAACGCTGTCACCCACTAATGCCTTGTATGTTACGTCAAAGTAAGGTAAAGTGTTCACTGGGTAGGGTTTAAATTTCCAAAAGTCCTTAGTGCTCATCTACAGTGTAAAACGAAACCGCATGCAAATTTTCACGATCCTAGCCGCAGCGGTTTAGGCTCTGCGTTGGTGTACCAGTCAGTCCGTTAGGATAAATAATTATATATGTGTAGATATAACTATATGCCATGATTTTAAGGAGTGGAGTAGTAACTATAAACGTTTAATAATAATAAATGGTTAGCTCTAGGCAAGTACGGGATGTGAGAACAGCGATAGTCTACACGGGTTGCCTTTGGCGGCGCGGCGCAGAAGCGCTGGGCGTGGGAGATTTGGTCGAGTAAATTTAACACTGTTGAAACCGTGGGGCATAGATAGTACCTATTTGATATTTGTCCAGAAGAAAACTCATGATCGATATTTATGAGTTCGTGGTTTAACAAGTTTTGTTGTTTTAAGTAGTCATGATAATTATGCTTAGATCATCAAGGACTAAACAGCTATTATTTTCCGGAAAACACTAATATATCTGGATTACTGGTAAACATATATTATAAACATATTTAAAAATTTCAATCATCTTAGGGTCTTGCCCAGTTGATGATATAATAAACACTAACTAGTGGAGACATTTTCAAGTACTTTAAATACCTTCTCTAAATTCGTTACCTGCTCTTGGACTAACCCATTGAACACATTTATGACACTGTGGTATCTGCATAACATCGAGCAATATCATTACTTATGTACGAAATAATTCAATCATGACTTTATTTGACTCATTCTTTCACACTTTTTATATAATATGCTGATATAACTGTGACGTACATTTGACATCCGTTTAATAAAAGAATGGTGTGGGTAATCACAACTCTGACATCATTTTCATAAAAATGATGGCGGTAAAGGGTCGACTTGTCAGTATTATATCTTTATATCAACTGAATTTTCAAGTAAGTGCTGAAGTAAGATGCTAGGAGCTAAGATGATGAAGTAATTATGAGCAAAATTCACACTTTCACACTACAATGTTTCAATAGCTCAATAGTAATTGTAGAGTGATAGTACCTCCCAGTTGAAAATCTTGAAAAATATTTTTTTATTGTATACACGTACCTAAACTGATGTTTTTTTTCTCTATCCCATGGTGAGGGGTGTCGTAGGACAGGTTGTTACAAAATGCGGGTGTGTGAAAGATCATTTTTCTATTCAGGAATCTGTTTACGAAATATTAAGCTTAAAGTGCACTTTAGCAGCGCGTCGCTGTAATGCGTTTTTGCTGATGTAAATCAACTAGCTGTATCCGGGGCTCCGCGAACAACGGAGTGCCGTCGGTTAAGCACACGTGCGAATCGTGCTGCTCCAGCTCAAAAGACGGAAGACAAAAAGGCTCATTGTGTGTGATCCTTAAAAAATAGATGTATACTATCACTGACTTTTTTGTAGGTCTTTTAAAGATCTAGTAGTACAATAATTTAATATACCTCGTATGGTTTACTCAGCGAAGGCCATTTAAGCGCCCCAAACGAGTCTTTTTTGCTAATTGATTCACCATTATCGTCACTGCTTATTTCGTATGTTACTTGATCTTACAAAATATATCTTGTAACCTGCCCAGATGACATAAATAAAAAAAAACATGTAAATCGGAGAGACAGAGTGACATTGAGTCTTACAATATGTATATAGAAGAAGATAGAAATAATACTTTTAGTGTCGCGCCGCGTCGCTAAAGTGCGTAGACCTTTAAAGACAAATTTTTGTTAGAATGAAGAAGTGTCGTGTTTCGATTTTTAATATTCAAAAAAGTTAAAACTTCTAACGCGTATACACGTTCAAACATCCACTTTTTTAGAACTGTTTTATACTTTAAAGACAAGTCAATTTATAGAAAAATTACTGGTTCCAAATTTTTTGAAAATTGAATTTATAACAAAACAAAAACAAGATAAACAAAAAGAGATTGATATAACAATTATTACCTATAAACTATAGATATAGATCTAGTCAGATAATATTTAAATTCTAATTAGTTAATTACGATCTAAAGTTAAAACATATTTTATACATATTTTTATATAGTATATATTCCGTGTACATTTAAATGATTAAAAAACAATTAATAACTAATTATTCAAGGTTTCGTTTATAAATATATATTCGTATCTTGTATTTGCCTATTATTAACATAATAAGGATAACTTTTTGTGCAATTATATCATGTTAGTCATTTTTTTAAATTATCAAAAGGTTAAGCAACCACAAACTTGGGTTACCATTTCCTTGAAAAATCACATCGTTTATGCCATTTAAATGAATTTGATAACTACACGACTGCATAATAACATAAACATTATAATATATCGATATGAGTGGGACGAATGACTGAAATATTGTCGAACCTAGCTTTCCTTCCTCTCAGAAGACAGGAACATAAATTTCTATGGATAGGGATTTAGTCAGATCACGACTTTTTCGCATGATCGGCAACAGCCTAAGCCAAGGTTCGGCCACTTTGGCACCCTTGGAGCTTGTTGTCTAGCTTTCGCGACTGTCTTCCGCGCTCGCCCCCAAGCCCGTTGAAGCTGTCAAAGCTTCTAATGGATCCAGGGCCCTTAAGACTACCGGTATAGTCATTTCGAAAAAAAAACCTAGTTTTATATTGATTTTGTACAAATAACACGACAACTACATGATCACCATTAGTCAACGAACAACACAAAAGGGGTACTTACAGTTAATAAAAATCGCAAAATATATTTATTTAATTTAAGCCTTAAGAAGGCCAAGACACTACTACTGGTTCGGAAATATCCCAGTCATCAAGCAGTACCGGCAATAAGCTCGATCGTGTTTTTTTCTTTTAACTATACAAATAATATTTACAGTTAATATAATTATAGTACCTACCTAATAACTTAGTGGATGCACAGAGAGGGAGTCACTTCCAGACATCACTATATTTCGCGTAATGACATTACATAAATTACAATGAACTGCAACGAAATCCTTCTTTTAAATAAATATGTAATCATAATTGTTTTGAATTGTGGAATCTTTAATCTGGTTTCCATTTTTTGTTGTCTATACTATACCTACTAACATACTAATAATGTAATAAAGCGGAAGAGTTTTTGGTTGTTTGTTTGTTTTTGTCTGCACACTTTTTATGCCACAACACGGATTTCTGTTTACTTTCAGGGTCAAAGTGATGAACCCACGATTCATCTCCAGTAAAAATACAGTCGAAAATACTTATTTAATTTTCGTCACAGAACTCAAAAAACTCTATACAGCAATCAACTCGCACTTGTTTCTGAAGCGCCGTGAGCATTCGTAGCACCTACATTGCACCGACTTTTGAGAGGTGAAGATATTGTGTTTGTGGAATACCAACGGATAGGCTGGTCATCTCTGCTAATATTTTAACCTTTATGCGGGTAGGTACTCACCAATACAAGTTTCTATCGTGAAGAATTGTGTGTGTGGTTCCAACGGATAGTTTGGTCATCTCTGCTAATATTTTAATTCAAATTTTCTTTTGTTGTGGCAGTTACGGAGCCGCTCATGCGAGGGTCGTCTTCAATGCTCTCCCTGCCTCTCTTAAATCATTTGATCACTTTTGAATTTTAAGTAAAGAAGGTGTAGAATCGTGATAAGCAGCCATCATATCTTCATAGAATAATTTTCTTTTTTTTCTTTATTTTGTTAGGAATTTAATAACAGCGCGGCTGTGCGGCGTTAGCTGTAATATTGTCGCGTCAGTCATTACGATTGTCTTTTACTGAGAATTATTAGATAGCTAATGATCATAATAATGTGAAATTTGTTATAGGTAGAGCTTTCTTGTGAATAAGATATTTATTAGATAATGTGATGAACTGTGACATTCTTTCACTGCGCAATAAGTCATATTTTGTAGAAATTGCGGGAGCTGTTTGCACTTTAACTTCATAACACTGACGCGCCGAGCTACGTAGCCTTTAAAGGCTTACTTGAAATAGCTTCACTCTGCGTGCAACGACACTGCCGTTCTGAGTGTTTTAGTTACTTCTATGTTCACTTTATTACTTAACTATACCGATACTGAGAATATTTTGAACGGCAACCGCAAATATTTATTTCCAACACTGCTGAGTCAATTTCGTTAAAATGAAATATAGGACCACCTCTGAAGTATGACCTATCAAACAAAAAATTATCATCAAAATCAATTCATAATTGGCGAAGTAATCGGGTAACAAACATACAAAAAAAATATGCAGTTGCATTGATAACCTTCTTTTTTGAAGTCCGCTAAAAAGGAAAGATATCGTAGTAAAAATTGTCCACAAAGAGGGATTTTAATTCCTGGATTTAAATATGTATCTGAAAAACTTTGTGAAAGCAATGAACATGGATGATGAAGGATTTCAATACTATAAACACAATTTTGCTGAATCAGTAATGTAAAATTGTAAGGAAGATACAATGTAGCCCACAAATACAAGAGCTTATGAAAGACTCAAGTTTTAAAAAGATATTGGATGAAGAAGAAAATAGAGCATGGGTTGATTTTGTAAAAGTGTGTCATATTCTTCTGAAACATGTAAAAAATGACCACCAGGAAATAATATAGATAGAAGTAGTTGCTTGCACTTGTTTTATCCTACTTACCTACTTCATAGAGATTCCACCACATTGTAATAACTAACTGAAATTTTAATAAAATACGGAATAACCCATATAATCCTATCGAACATTACGTCATGCACTAGTGACTAGCGACTAGTAAGGCAGGCAGTAACCATATCTAATACTTTTTCTGACTTCAATCATTTTTATTAATTATTCAATCATTTTGATTTGACCATGGGAATCTTGTTAGCGTGTCTAAGGTTAAATAATGATCTTCCAAAGAAATAATTTACAAAAATTATCTGTTTTATAATTCATCAATTTCAATTAGGTACATTAATTCTGATAGTGATACCAGATTTTTAGTAATGAAATTAGCAAAAAAACAAGCAGTCAACCTGTCACCATATTATTTATATATATTATAAAACTCAACATATCTCTGTCTGTCTGTCCGTTTATGTTCTTTTCATGCAAAAACCACTTATCTGATTAACATATTTTTTTTAGTTCATTGCTGTGGGGTACAATGATGTATCATCGGGGCAGAGCATTAACGATTATCCGGGGTTTCTCCTACAAAGAAATATTACTTTGACAAGTAAATTCCGTGTAGGTATTTCTTTTTACGCCCATCGATGGACTCGCAATCGAAGCGCTCTTTTACCGATACAAATTATTACTTCGGATTTCAGTTAATGTTTTCTACCTATATTGCCTTTCACAAACTTTTATTACCAAATGATGTTTTCGGACCCAACTTTTAGGAAAATTGATCAAAACAAAATGTTATACTATACATAAAACATTTGATACAAAAAAAGAAAACTTAGTTTATATAGGTACGCAATAAGTTTTTTTGTATGAGCCTAAGATACACAATCATACATATCGCTATTTTTCCATTTATATTCATATTGTTCCTATGATTGGTCCTCAGACCAAAATAATATATCTACTCTTCATCATTTACGTACTTCTTCGTCTAAAGATTAGTCATGCAAATTTTAAAAGAAGAGAACCTTTTAAATCTTCATTGTCTGTATTTTCAATATAAAGGAGCCTAGCCGTTACAATACAGTCGGACCGTAGTCCGATACTGAACTGATAATTTCGAGAGGTGCCGTTCAACAATTTGGTACCTTATTTAAAGCGTCAGGGTACTTAGATCTAGTACATGGTAAACATTAGAACAAGACACAGTTTGCCTCTCATAGGCCTTCAATTCATGTGTCAATTTATATTATAATAATCTCTAAAATTGCAATTCGTATGGTTACATAAAAAAACCATTAAATAGTCATAATATTAGAAAGTACTTACCGTATAATAAAACACAACACATAAAAACTCTTCATGTGTTTTCCTAGTTCACTGTATATAGAGTCTTACACCTGTACATATGCCCATCGTAAAACCGTACTATAATCAATTAATAACTTTATGTAAAACACGTAAAGACCCATAAATCACATACTGACGTGGAAATACACACAATCATAAATTGCTATACAAGTTCCTTCATCTACCATTAAACTATATAGACACGATGTATAGAGCATATAAGCAGCAATAAACATTTCTAACATATAAGGTTGTGATATATCGAACTATGTATACTAAATCATCATATATAAGACTTGTATAAAAATTATAATAAAAAGACATTGGAATAAAAGATATGGGTGCATACACCCTAACTTAAGGATTACAAATATGCCTATATGCCTATATGCAACTTATAAGCATTATTACTCGTATGTAATTTTACTGTAAGGGAACCTAAGTTCATCTGTCCTCAACAATAGCTATGTTATCTGGCTAGGTTATAGAATATATTTTGTAAGATAAAGTACCATACGACATAAGCAGTATATATAATGTTGATGATTCGGAAAAAAGACGCTCTTGGGATCCTTAAATGGCTTACGCTGAACAAGCCATAAGAGATATATCAAATTAATGTACTAAATAAGGTAAAACCACCAGTAATTGACACTGCACCAATAGTTGACACTCTGACGAAGAAAATTAAATATTAAGAACAAAAAGGAAGCCAAAGATCGAGATAACCAAAATCACTGATTACTGATATATTTTTAATGTTATACATACATATAGGTACAGTCAGTTATAAAAGTCGGTTAACAAACTCAAGACTTCAAATCAATTTAGTATCAAATATTTAATTTTCTTCGTCAGAGTGTCAACTATTGGTGCAGTGTCAATTACTGGTGGTTTTACCTTAATTGTAGGTTTAAAAATACCTACAAAAAAGTATCTTCTAAGGATCGCCCACAAGCGCGTGGGCTCATGAATCAGTAGAATTCGCGCGTGCGCTCAACCGACAGCATTCTGTAGTCCACGCAAGCGGAGCTGCAGGCACAGCTATTTTAAAATATAAACGAACTACCCAGATTTGCTCAGTCTTGAAAAAAATAAATACACCTATCTAGGTAAACTTAGATAGTAAAACATTATATTGTCCAATCTAAATACAAAAGTTCTTCCAAATTGTTAGAACAGTTGCCGAGAAACCAATTACGTATTATATTCTATGTTTATGTTTATGTTTTTTTTTTCGAACTGACTATACTGTTAGCTATAAGGGCTCAGGAGCCTCGAATGGGTTTTACAGTTTCACCGGGGGTAATTCATGCTACACCGAGCCGGGCGCCGGCCAGGATACTGTCAAACATGTTTATATAGTACACTTTTATATGAAGTAATTCATAGACACCAGGCCGTGGCCAGACCCGATCCCTGCCTGGTGTAACATGAACGATCCTTAAATCTGCATATTGTGATGGGCAACTACGGAACCATACACTGCGCGTGGCCCGACACGCACTTTGCATATATATTTTTTGTAATCAGTACGGATACATAGTTCTGTATTATAAATAATATGTATTAACATACTTAAAACGAATAGAGCGTTAAACTAGTGAACTAGTGGCACACTATTGAGTGCTACGGATTAACGGAATTTCATTGGTTTCTCACTCACTTACGGTTCACGGATCGCCTAAATTTCGATAATCAGATCAGATTTACTAGGGAAATAATAAGGTCGCAAAAGTTGAATTACAATTACAAACCTCCGTTACATAAATATTTGAATATGAATTATCTTTGTAATTTGTCTTATTGAAGCTATGCATATCTAATTATGAGGAAAGTGGAATTTATGTATTAAAATAAACCAGGGAAATATCTATCTATGAGTAAACAAACTACCAATGTAAAAAAGTAATAAATTAACTACGAACAAATCCTACAATGAAACAGAAGAGTTCCTCATAACTTTGGAAGTAACGACCCACACAGATAGATATACATCCACGTACATACACGCTCAATCTAGCGCACACACAACTACAGACGTTAAAGTAGACATCGATTAAATCGTTTAATTTAAATATTTTACACAGTACTTTATATTATATTCCTTATTTTATTTTCCTCTCTGTTAGGAGAACATTATTGGTTATTCAGAAAAATATTAAACTGAGTTATTTTTAAAGAGAGAAAGACTAAATAGATTATGTTTTACAGAAAGCTGTATCTGGTATCAGTTGCTAGTTTATTTATGTAAATTTTGTAAACCTCACTTTCATATTACACACATATTTTTTGTATACATAGCATTCTTTGAACTCTAGTTTGGCGGTTAGGGGCTCATAAAATATGTGTCTATGTCATTGGTATATGTAGCTAATATAGCTATACTTTTTGGGAAGAAACATACCTTCCCGAGTTAAAACAGTAATAAAAAAATTAACGAGTGAACATAACATTATTAATATCAAAAATACATTAAAAAAATATATAAACATTTGTTAGTATCACGACATGTGAATTTTTATAAACAATTAAATATTAACATGTTATATTTATATATTATCTATACTAGGGTGGCTCTTATTCAGGGTATTTGCGAATTTTCTTTCACGATAGTCCTAGATCGGTTCCAAATAAATCAATAAAAATTCCTGCCAAGTTGTTATAGCTCTTAACATTTATATTAACGCGGCTTCACGACAGTCAAAGTTTTCAATGGAAATAACATGGGAAAAAATTACTTTCCTTCTTTGGAGTTGTATAGGGCATTGACAAATAATGGGATTATAATAAACCATACATATTTTTGTAAGAAATTTAACGCTCTACAAAAAGGCACATAATGATTTTTCGCTAAGTCCACTGGTTCATAAGTTATTCGAAGTCAAAGTTGAAGCTATAGTGAATTATCCTTAATTAAATTCATTCTTAAATTTGCTCGTTGTCCGAGCATGCCGTGTTCATCTTTAAATATAACGCATTTTATTTTATTATAAATTATTTTTAATATGTAAAGTTTTATTATGTTGGTGTTTCATAATTAATCTATACTAATTTATACATAAAGCCGAAATACTACTCATCACGAGATATCCGTAACTATATGTCCGATTGACTTGAAATTTTGCATATTTACTCTTTTTGCGATGTAGACGCTCACTAAGAATGGATTTTGAGAAATTCAACATCTAAGGATGAAAAAAGGGGGTTGAAAGGTTGTATGCGGTGCAAACATTGTGTTTTGACTTGGAATTGTGTACTCAGACATTTTAATAAAAATAATGGAACACATGTATCAGCATTCATTAAAATTCATGAGTAAAGGGTGTATAAATAGGGGTTGAAAGTTTGTTAGGTAAAATAAATATATGTAGATTTATCTATTTTCTTATAATTATGCACACATAATATGTCTATTGACCTGAAATTTAGCACGCATGCTCTTCAATTTATCAAAATTCAGCAATTAAGGGTGTAAAATAAGGGTTGAAACTTTGCATGTTTCTTCATGTTTATAGATTTGATGATAATTATTACACCCCCATAAACCACATATACTCTCCAATTGAAAAAGCCAGCTTTTCTTAAAATTCTGCACCTAAATGAAATTAAGGGATAAAAAAATTTCTAATGTGTATATATTATTATTTTATCTATTTGGTAACTTTTTTATATTAACCTTTGCTATGGTGAGCTTTACTATGGTAACCTTTGCCATTTTAATAATAATAGGTATACTAAAGTCCGTCTTTTTAATTCTGTGTAGTTTTTATGTCCGAATATAAAATAGGTTGACCGATTCTTATGAAATTTTGTACACGGGAAGCTTATATTATTGGTCAATTGATAGGCTATAAGAATGATCAATAATACTTTTAGAAATTGTAAAAATGTTTTTAATTAATTCTTAACCGATTTTGATGAACTTTTGTACACGGGAAGTATGTCATTTCTCAAGTCATAGGCTATATAAATTGTCAATGAGTAAAAATTACTGGAAAACTACTGTGTAACAAACGCGTGCAGAGTCGCGGGCGTCTGCTAGTATTGAATTATAAAACTCAAGAGATTGATTTTATTGTTTGTTTCTTTGAACGCGTTAATTTCTGGAACTACTAATCGGATTTGTAAAATTATACTTGAATTTTATAGCCTATTTATTGAGGAAGGTTATAGAATATATTACATAACGCTATTAGTCTGAGTAGCCGAGCAGAAACCATGAACATCAAGCAATATGGTAAGCTATAGGCAAATACGGGAAGTGATAACAACGGTAGCCTACATGAGAGCTGGCAGTAGCTCAGTGGAGAGTTACTCGAATAAATTAACACGGATGAAAACGTGGGACACAGCTAGTTAATAAATAAATTTATGGATATAGAAGTACACTCCATAGTTTTAAACAGTTGTTCAGGTGGTAAAGGAATCGTGCTCGATTTCCTAGACTACAATTATTAAGATTGTTTCGACTCTAACTAAACACAGTACACCTGTCTCAACTACATTTAATTTTTTATAATGATTGTTAATTTCTATATCCGTTCATTGCTTATGATTATTATAATTATTAATTTATAATTATGATATCGGGTTTGAGAACTTCATTAATATCTGGCAAATAGCTGGTACATTAAATCCCACGTGATGGAAAGTGGTGAAAATAAATACATAAAAAAAATATTGACGTTATATTTTGGTATATTAAATGCCTTTACTCATTTAGTTTATTTACGTGTATACAAAAAGTACTTATCCGAATTTGTCAGATACTATCAACACAGGTTTGAGTTTAAAACAATATTTTATATTAAATAGTCCTTTATATAAATTAATTTAAATTGATTTCATTAAACTATATAAATGTTACTGTTCTTTATAAGTTGATGGGTATTGTAATGACGAATACAGCGGAGCGAGGACGTATTCGTATAGACTCAAGTACTTCGCGATTAAATACTTAGTATTAATATTAAGCTTGAATAAAATAATATATAACTATACATATATTAATATATTACCTTGTGTAAATTATTATTTTTTGACGACATTTGAAACTAAAAATATTATTTAAATTAATGCTGCAGTAGAGTCAATCAGTGGTCTTAAATAATTTTATGTGATTATTATTATTTTTTATATTCGAAAATGGACGAGGCTTTTGTTCATATGAACGGTAATAGTAGGATACAGAGTATTAAAAAAGGATCAGTTCCACCTGATGGCGGCTGGGGATATCTTGTGAGCGTCGGTGTTGGATTTACATTTGTAAGTATCCTTGTGTTACACTTAATTTTTTAAAAGACTAAAACATTTTTCGTTGACATAAAACTATTTATTTATCTTTAACATTTACTTGCTAACCGTTATAAACTTTTTCGGCTGGGGATATCTTGTGAGCGTCGGTGTTGGATTTACATTTGTAAGTATCCTTGTGTTATACTTAATTTTTAAAAGACTAAAACATTTTTCGTTGATATAAAACTATTTATTTATTTTTAACATTTACTTGCTAACCGTTATAAACTTTTTGTGTAATCGAATACATTGAATATCTATTTCTATGTGTACAAAAACATTGGTAAAAAAGCATATAATTTATTTGCATACTACAGTACTAAAATATTAATAGTATTTTCTGATATTCATTATGTAACTTTTGTAATGTGTTGGGATGAGTGCTCACTTCAATTCTTAACTCTTCTACTAAGGTCTTATATAACTTTTTGTAAATTAATTTTTTACGTGACCCATAGAAAAAGACCAACGGCGTAAGATATGGAGATCTTTCAGGTCATTTAATTTTTAAGTTTGTACATATCCATGCATTAAAATAGTAAAAAAAATCAAGAGCTTATCGAGATGAGTAACATTTAAACGTTTTACATATTTTTTAAATTTTGTTATAATATCTCGTCTAAATAAAGAAACGTGCAAAGCAATAATAATATAAATTATCTTTAACAATTTAAAAACAAATTTAGCCGATTATTATCTTTTCTTTTCTCATCGTGAAGTTCTAAGAAAATAGAAATATCTTTTTTTAAGTAAATTGTCTAGGTTAGGTAATCTTAGTTAAATTTAAATTTCATGGTCTTCTTGATTTGTGAGATAAAAAATGTTTATTCGAGAGATTTTATCCTTTTCATAGAGCCTATCGATTGGCACAATAACATAGTGAATGCCGTTTTTTTGCTATTTTAGTAGGTTGCAAAGGTAAGTTAAAAAATAATATTTGTAAATGCGGTTAATCTTAATTTTGAAAATAAAAGAATATTTCTTTTAAGTAACATTTGGCATCTTCAATATTTAATTGACTTTTCCTTCATGCCCCATTCGTTTTTACCCACCCTAGTAATAAAAGTAAAAACCAACTAATTAATTTCATGGACTTAAGTTATAAAAAGTATACACTATTTTCGGCAAACAGGCTCTTAGTAGAAGTTTTATCAAATAATTAAATTTTTAGTACAGGTTTTTATGTAGGCATTACACAATCATAATAAATATAATATTATAGGCACTGCTAAGGGGTAAAAGACCGCATTTTGCATTTATTGTACAATAATAGATAACGTTTGACCTTTGTATAAATATACTCTGTGGGTAACCTTGCTAATTGAAATAATTATGAATTTACGATGAACGTAATTTAATTATAGTACTTAAATAAAGAACACATTTTCGTGTTGCCAGATTTAACTCACTTAGATTATTTTTTGTGGGGTTTATGTTAAAGATGAAGTATACAAAACCAGCTACGAAATCTTTGAAGGACTAAGAGTAACCATACATACCCTTTTAACAAAATAATTAAACAATACCACTTAAAAATAAAAAATGCAATAACAAATGCTTTAGCTAAAAAGTTCATTATTATCGTATCAGAGAACATGGCTGTCACTGTGATCATTTACAAATAAAATCGTTGGATACAGAATTTTCCTCAAATTATATACACACGGTCTCATAGCAACATTTATTCCTCATATCCAACACTATCCATTCCTGTAATAAAATTACACGGGTTTTTTGAACGATTGGTTCGATTTCAGACTCTATGACCTGAAAATATATGAATGCAGGTCTTTTTTATTCATCTATCTAGATATAGACTATTAGAATACTCTCAGAGTTCTTCAGACTGAACGTTCACAATGTTACATTCTGTATATGTAAAGTAGTTGGATCTTCTATGTTAATTGTTTTGTAACTGCTCTAACGATTTAGATGAAATTCTGTATGTACCTATTTTTTTATTTGCCAAGAACTAAAAAATTCTCTATGTCTTATCTTTGTCGTACCGTGAAACTGTGGAACCATCTCGGGCCCAATGTATTCCCTCCTTCTTATGACATCGGCTCCTTCAAGCGTAACGTGAAGAGATATTTATGCAGGCCGGCATGACAGCGGCGACCGCTCTCTCGGTGGTCGCCGTTGTATTAGGATTGTACTGTGCTTACCATCAGGGACAGTACAGTCAATGTGCCGAGCAACTTTAATAAAATATATATTTTAGACCGTATGTAGAGGATAAAAGTGTATTTCAATTACATAATTGTATCTATAATAGAAATTAAGATATTATATAAAGCAAAGTTTTATATTTTTATTGGATAAAGTTTACTTTTACTTATAAATATTAAGAGGCCTAGAGGTGAGCAAAACAGTTATGATTTTTAACATGATGTTTCAACAGTGTTATACGTTTATAGAATAGTGACTAGCTCATAATAAAATCTCGTTTGATTCATTTCAAGTTGAGATTAATGTACTTATAACGTTTATATGCTTATTAGACCCAATTTCGGTTTTGCGATAAGTAAAATACGTAATTTCAACGTTCTTCAAAATTTCAATCCCTAAGGGCAGGGAGAGGGTGATAAAGTATGCATGGGTAATTATAACTTTTCTGGCAAGATTTATTTCGGGATGGAAATTATTGCTATTTTAATTTTTTTTATACCTCTAAAGTGGCTATTAAGCATACAGCCCTCCTGATGGTAAGCGGCTAACGTAGCCTATGAACGCTTGAACCCCCTACCCCAAGAAGCTCTAGAAACCTTACTCACCACAGGAACACAGCACATAATTATTTGGCTGCGATCTTCTGTACGGTAGAGGTTTTCAATCTCCAAAGAAATTTCTCTGTGCCCTACCTCTCTTTAATCTGCCCCTTCTCCAAGGAGCTCTGTAAACCCTACTCACAGTAAGAACACAACACAAGTTTATTTGGCTGCAATCTTCTGTAGTGTAGTAGGGTTGTGGTATTCCACCAGTCAGACTGCCCCAAGTATTGAGAAATCTACAAAGAAGTTTAATTTAAATATAATTGCATAATATTGAAATTAAACTTTTTAACACAGATATTTAACATGTGCTAAGTGGAAAGTATGCTATATGTAAAGAGGAAAGTACACGAGGAGACTCTCGTCCGATTCGAGCGCGCTTATAAAACATGAGAATAATAAATATTCATTCAGAACTATCATATATAAATTTTATATTTACACTACATGAAAAACAACAATAATACAGTTTATTCAAAATAACCATTACTTAAATATAAATAGCTGTGACACAAATTCATTATTATCATTGTATGCCAATTTTTTTTAATTTCATTTCAAAAATTATAGTGATTCACAAAATATCCCATGTCCAGATGTATTTGATACTTTATGTTAATACTTTTCGACACAATGAATAAAACACGTAATACGGCACTTTTGTGTTAGATTATAGGCATAGTACCTTCTATAAATTAAAACAAATAGTTTGTGGTAACTGTAACCTAAATTGATTCTACGTAATATATATTTAAAATGCAGATATGCAAAACTACGCTAATAAATAATAAGATTTATTAATAGGTTCATTATTTTGGTCCTCTCTAAGTCAGGTCATCGAAATGGGTCCATAACAGGTTAGTAATAAATTATGAATATTATAGTACCTACTTACTAAAAATACTATCCATCGGTTCCTTATGTGTGTATTTACGGATAAGCGCTTGCCATGCTTGCGCCCTTCAGATATAATTTGTTAATTACTTAATGCTCGAACAACGTTTCTCATAACTCCAAATACCATTTGAATAAAATATATCAAGATATTTATAAAAACCGGTTTTTGAGACCTTCGACCTAAAATATCTTGATTCGCGTATATGTTCAAGATTCTATGACACTTTTTTGTTAATTTATAAAATATTTAAACAAGTTTATAACTTATTTTTCATTCCAAGGTTTAATTGCTTTTTGTTATTCGCATTAGAGATTTTTTTATAGAATTTCGGAAGTATAAGCAAGGATCTTTTAATACCTACTTTCCTTGGCAACTTAGCTTATTAACAAAAATGGTTTTGGAAATTAAAAGATGATCAAAGACTTTCCTGTATGGTTAAACAGTTTTACTTGTCTAACTACGCTTATAACATTATTAATTCTAACTTGAAGGTGGCATGAACATGTTGTTATTCAATTAAAAGGATTACATAGCCAAAATAAGAAACGACTATTAACCTTCTGTTGACAACTTGCGAAGTTATTTTAAGTCTCAGTTTTATATTTACAAACTTGTTTTTTTTTCTTATTTTTTGTAATTACAACATAGTTTTAGTTTAAAAAAATATTTGTTCTAAGTAATAAAGATAATGAAGGGTAACAAAATGTATCTAATTTTGATATTCTGTTTGGCAAAAAAACCAATAGCTGATTTAATGAAATTGCTACATTTATACACGATAAAATTATTCTCCACTTGACAATTTCGGTAGCGACACTCTTATTTTAAAACTAATAGGATCTCAGTTTTTTCTATATTTAACCAGATTAGAAAGTTGATAATAGTAGTTTACGGGTGTTTTCCGGGAGGGTACGGGGGCCATTCCGTTCTCCGGATCAATGTATTTCTCTCGTGTATTATAATGAGTCTGAGATTCACACTGGTTTACTCGAAGCTTGGACGAAGGTCACTCTCTCTTTACATTTTTTCCTTATACCTTTGTAACCATAATAGCTCAAACATTGAGAGCAGGTATGACAGCGGTGTACAACACCCACGCCGCTTATACGGTGGAGTACGCTAACATCCGCGGAATCCATCCTTCCAACTTAAATACCATCTACCAACACCTTGAGACAGTTTATCCTGCTATGCACGTCTTGACGGAGACATAGATTCGCTTTCCAGCCTATACGTCCTATTTACACTACCCCAGCTACCTGCTTGAGGAGAACTTTCAAGCAAAAGCCGAAGTATGTGTATTTGTATGGTCAGATGTGTGTTGTCGCCGTTTGCGCTACAAGGAGGACACTTCCATCTGCATCCTCTGGGTACACGTGGACTTGGCACTCAAAACTGAATCTACGTGTGCCTCTACAGATCCCATAATGGAGATGATGAGACTACTCGGCTCTTTGAGTACTTGAGTAGGGCAACAGACGACGCACAGGAGTAGTTTCCTACTGCGGAATTGGTAGCCTTGGAGGACTTTGACGCACACGACAAATCGTGGCTGTGTTCCTCCAAGACAGATCATGCAGGACGAACTGCCCATGCATTCGCTCTAATTCATAATCTAACTCTGCTGCCGGCTAACAACCAACCAATCAACCGGCTAACAGTCGAGTCTACTGGGGGGCGGGGAGATATTAAAAACGGTTGGGAAGAACTTGTCATTTAACTTAACCAACCCTTGCACCGTGTATACATAGGGAGCTAGTAACTTGATTGAGTTCGAAGCCAAAAAAACTCTGGTGTGCACGTTTTCCTCAAAAAAATCTCAGTTTTCTCCCCTCCCCACTCTTCAGAACGTCTCACTAGCAATGCGTGACAGCCTCAATATTCTAGGCTTAGATATTCGCAGTGACCTCAACTCCAGGGATTACATCAGACGTGTCATCTCTACTACATCTCGGAGACTCGGACTCTTGAACAGGGTGCGAAGGTTTTTTACGCACTGTATCTTCCGTGCCTAATAAAGGGCACAAGTTCGGCCGTTTATGGAATACTGTTTGCTGGGATGGAACCGCAAAGTACCTCCTCGTTGCTCTGGACTAGTTGCAGAGACTGTTGGCATTGTTAATGATGCAGATGTTACTAAATACATCGAGCCGCTTCAGCTGCGTAGGAACATCACCTCGTTGAGCGTGTTCTACCGTCTGTATCGACTAAGCGACAGTAAAAAGAGGCAACTATATACATTGATAGGTAGGATTTAGCCTACGAGAGAATTAGATAGAATATATTTATATTATGCAAGTCCTGATTTTCATGATTGTGATCGTCGTCGGATTGACCTAGTGGCATGAGACCAGACTTATACGCAGTACGCACGAGTGGTCGATATTCCGAATTCCGCTGATTTAGGATATTTAAAAATAACTTTTAAAGAACTTTTTTCTGAAGGTTTAACTTCTGACACGTGTGAGAACTGCTGGGAGATATATTTTTTTGTCAATTTTTATTAATCGTTTTTTTAAACTTCAGCAATGTTTTATATACTTTTAATCTAGTTAGTTAATAGCTTTCTTAAAACGCGTTAAATCAACATATTTTCCTTTGAGAAGGAAAAAAAAGGGTTTTTTGTGCCACCCTAATGTAATTATTGTAATAAATACCTATCATATTTTCATGTCTATATATACATACATTTTCTTCGTGTAGTATTTTTAATGAAATGTTTATTTTTACAGATGCTGGGTTTTGGCTCGTCAAATGCATTTGGAATTTTGTTTCACAATTTCTTCATGGAGCAGAACAGCGGTACAGGCTTACCATTAGTCATAGGTGTTTATAATGGAGCTTTGTCTATCGCAGGTAATTATTATAATGATTTCTAATATACAAACAAGTTTCGTTTAAAAGGTGATAATATTATTCAAAAGAACGTTAACTATGACGTGTCAGATGGTGAGAAAATATATAATATACTGGTTCCGGTGCTATAACTCGTTGCAAGGTAACCTATACTAATATACAAAGCTCAAGAGTTTTTTTTTTTCGATTGGGGGCGAGCGCTTTAGGCACTGAGCCGTGAAAGCAAGGCTACAAGTTCCAAGAGTGCCAAAGTGGCCGAACCTCGGCTTGGACTGTTGCCGCGTATGCACTGAAGTCGCGACCTGACTAATTCCCTATCCGTAATTCGATCTAAACTAACTATACATATATTCATGTTTCTTCCCCCTAGGATGAGGGAAGAAACGTGTGTGTATATAATTTATTAGTCTGTCTGTTTTAGTGTAAACTAACTAGCCAAAAAAAGAAAAAGGTCCCTTACAGAACTTACGTACCTGAGTGGTATGCATGTGTGTAGAGATACAGTGTAATTATTGTATGTTGGTAGCTAGTGAATGCAGTGTCACTGTATCGCGCAAGCGGCTGTTTGGCTCAAGGGCTACTTGCCGAAGGAACGGAGCTAGGCTTGAGTTTCAACAGCAGAGGGTGGGCGTGGCGGGTGTGCGGGAGCCAAGTTAACCGCCCGTCCCCCGCGGAGGAACAGTGGTTGTTTGCTTGCTTGAACGCATTAATCTCTGGAACTAACAATCAGTTTAAAAAAGTCCTCTTGCATTTTGTAACGCCAAGCAATCTTACAAGCTATAGGCAAATATGAAAAGCGAGAACAGCGATAGGCTACATGGGTGCGCTGGCGGATGGGAGTTGGTTGCATAAATTTAACACAGGTGAAACCGTGGGCCACAGCTAGTAGAATATATTCAGGAATAGCTTATGCCCGCGGCTTTGTATAAATCAAAATACTCTTAATGTTCTACGTGACCTGCGCGTTTTATCTGCACTTAAAGTGGGCAAACTTTTACCGATTTTCAGTTGTAAGTGCTGAGTTTTATAGCAAACATTTCTACATTCGTTAATCTGTTAATTCTGTCCATACTTTTCTTCCAAATTTTTTGATAGACGTCTATTATAAAGGCAAACAAATAGGACTTTTTTTGTTTTACAGTCTGGATTTAAGTTTAAAACGGCTTGACGGCTTTGTGTAATTTTGTACACGAGAATATTAGTCATTCCTCAATTATTATTGACATGTTGTAAGAATCCCCGATAATACTTTTAGAAGTCATTAAACATAAAATAAAATAATAATATTTTTATTGTTAATATTTATAATTTTTTTATTAATACGTTTATACACATGGTATATCGTTACATCTAAATAATGTATTATGTATTACTTTGAAATTTATATTTTAAACTATATTCTACTGTTTTAAAATTTCAACAAATATGCTGTGAAGTACGTATAAAATAAATAAAAACATTAATTAGTTCCCAACCGATTTTGATGAAATTTTTTATATAGGAATTGTACAGTTGGCTATAGAAATTACATGAATTCATAAAAGTTTATCAGTACATACCCGAGTTCCAACCTGCACACATCGAATCGATATTTCACCCGTCAAAACCACTCGACTACCGCAACTTTTTGTATTACACAAGGGCAATAATGTTCACTCAAGAATGTGGTCTTAGATTTCACGTACTTGTAATATTGATTATATAGGCTCAAATTACGTTCTGTCCTTAATTAATGGAATATCGAGTCAGTAATTTTATTGCGGTCGCTTTAATCAGAATAGTTTATTGAACAAAGGCACCGAATTAATTGTGTTCTATGTTACTCTATAGGTATTAGAAACGAAATTATAACTTATTTTATAATACTTGTAAATAAAAATGTAATTAAATTTCGTGCCTATCAAACTATCGGTACCAAATTTCGTTATAGACATATTATAGTGTAAATATCACAGGAACTGATTACTCATATTACTTTTATTTCAATATTCTATTGATATGTCTGTATTTAACTCTAAAATGATTTGACCCATTTTTAAGATATTTTTTAAACGATAAGTTTATTTTATTTTTCAATTGGTTATAAGAATTTTCAGTAATTCTTTTATAAACCGTAATATAATATTTCAATTTTCATATACTATCGCCGGTTTTTATGAAATTTTATATATAGGAAGTATATTATGTTATTCCTCTATTGATAGGGTGCAAGAACTATCAGTACATAATTAAAGTAATCATAAAGGATGTGAGAACAACATTTTATTTAATTAACTATATACCGATTTTTATGTACACGGAAAATATGTCATTTCTTAATTGATAGGCTATAATATAATACTCGTATGAGTAAAAATAAAATTGAAAGACAAAACAAATGAAAAACACCCCGCGCTAGTACTAATAATAAACTATTAAATTATTTCTATGAAATTTAACAGTTACTTTGCGATTTCTAAGAATTTTTGCGGTGGACGGAATTATTTGTAATTAATATTTCATTTCGATTTAAATGTTACTAATATTCATGAAAACTATTTCATTGTAAAACAGCCTCGAGAAAACACGTTTCACGATTCTTAGTAAGAAGTGGCAGTCAACAGCTGGTACTCTGCTTATTATATCTCTATTGTTAAAACTACTATCGTAGCTACAATTGTTTTAAATGAAGTCCGTTCCTCTTCCATATTATGTCAGCTTGTATTTAGGCTTATTAAATAGGCTTATGTACGCTTTTTCACATGAATTCAATGAATGAATTAACACATGATATATTAACACTAGCAATACCCCGCGGCGTCCCATGCGTTTATTCCGCAGTAATTATTGTCTCTTAATTATTGAAGTGAAACTTCTTATGCGACTTCCTAGCGTTAAACGTTAAGTTTTAACGCACATTATCGGTCTGTCCTCTTTGTGTGAGTCAGAGCGAGAGAGCAATATATTATAGGTCTCTCCTCTGTGTGTGAGCCAGAGCGAGAGAGTAAATGTCGGTGCGTATGTATATTGCACACTGCTTAAATAAAATAGAAAATGTCTTTTAAAATGAAGTTTCAATTCTATCGTGTGTGAATCGCACACACACCTTTTTTTTATACTCATGTTATTGACAATTCTTATTGTCTTCGGACTATAGAATAACATATAATTCCCATGTACGGAATTTCATAAAAATCGGTCAATCGTTTCTTTAGTTCAACATACAAATCATATATACAAACAAATAGAATTTTTTTTAAATGTGATCAGTATCATTTATAATAGACTAGCTGTACCCGTGGTTCCACTCGCGTGGACTATAGAATGTCATGAGTCGAGAAGAGCGCTTCCAATCACGGCGATCGCCCGCCGGTCTTTTTAAAGACAAAAATGCTTATTGTGGATGTTCCTTAGAAGATAGACATATGCTATCGCAGACTTTTTTGTGGGTCTGCTTTAGATCTACTATTATGTAAGACATTATTTTGATATATCTCTTATGGTTTACTCGGCGTAAGTCCCAAAAGCGTATTTATTCCGAATTGACGTACCATTATCATCACTGCTTATTTCGTATATTAATTTATCTAACAAAATATATCCTATAACCAGGTCAGATAACATAGCTATGAATGAAAGGAAAAGCTATATGAACCGGATAAGTAATTTTCGCGTGAAAAGAACATAAGCGGAAAGACAGACAGAGAGACGTTGAGTTTTACATTACGTATAGATTTCAATCAGGGTATTATAAAAAAAACATGTACAGATAGAACTAAGGATGTATTAATATACATAAGAAATAGAGAAATATATTTAAGTTGCTTACACTTTAGTTGAATTACGTTAGTGCGAGTAGAACAGTCTCTACTTCCGTGACACACACTACCTATAGACAACCAAGCTTCTCGAATCTAGTAGTAAAATACATGGATATGATTAATTTTATTGGTCAGAATTGTTAGAAAACAAAATGTAGTTACTCGTTGTATTTTTTTAAATTTATTTATTGTAGAGCTTGTAACATGTTTCAACATTAATTCATAATGTTAATATAACGTGTTATCAATGCCGGTGTAATTATAACCGACTACGTCATGTTTAACAAACTGAAATATTAATTAGAGGTTTCTAGAAGGGTGCGCGACGGCTCCCTCAGAGAGAGATAAGCGCTTCCTCTCCGCAAATAGCTAAAATGTTAAATGCAGTCTACACTGTATACTAAAAGGTAACAGAAACAGCTAGCGCTACAAAGTGCTTCGAATCCCAAAGAAAATAAGAAATGAAGTTGCTAAATTTGATTTTGTTGTTTTGTTTTATAAATAGAAAAGTAATACTTATTAGCATTAAATAGTTGAGAACAAGTTTATTTTCTAAAACATTGTTATATAAGTAGATATATTCCTATGCAATTTCGTGGCGTTTTATTGCTGAATGAATAATCATTAAATATATACAAATAATTGATATGTATCACTAAATAAATAATGTTGTATACTAAATGTTAGGATATGTAAATATTTATAACGCTGTAATTACGTGATTTACAAGTTTTCGATATATGTTTTTATTTTTATCAACCAAATCATTTGCACCGTTACTAATTTTTGTACGCGGTTCTATCTGTTTGTAATTATATATTTATGCTATATATTGCTTTGATTTAGTTAACAAATATTTATACACAACCAAAAATAAAATTTTACGTTTGAAGTGCCTATCCATTCTGCAGAAGTTCCCAAATTCAATTTATACAGTTTAAAAGTTTGTTATATATAGGCTACCTTGATCTCAAATATCTGGCGATTGGTTAGGAATTCCAAATACAAATGTATTTCAAATTTAGGCTTGTGTATTTGTGTTCCGAATTTAGTCATTCATTTGTTATCGCACCATTTTATTTTTCTTTGATATAGTTCTTTTAACAAAATGGAAAACTTAAAATATCGCGTTTTTTTACGAATATGAGTTCCACCGTGGCATCAGCGCTGCAGAAATACCTCGAAGAATTAATTATGTATATGGGGAAACTACTGTAAAAGAAAGCACGGTACGTTTTTGCTTCCAACGTTTTCGTTCTGGAAATTTTGACCTACGAAACAAACCCTGTGGACGGCCGGAGACCCTAGTTGATAATTAAGAATTAAAGGTGATCGTGGAAGCAGATCCATCGCAAACCACGTCAGGAGAGGCTTCGGCGTAAGTGATAAAACAATTTTAATTTACTGGAAACAAATTGGAAAAGTGAAAATGCTCGAATAATGGGTACCGCATGAATTGACTGAAGGACATTAATAAACACGCATTGAGTGCTATATTACATTACTGAACCTTCAAAATAACGAGGGAATTTTTAATCGTATTGTTACTTGTGACGAAAAATGGATCCTTTACGACAATCAGAAATGGTTGAATCCAATCCAATCCAATGGTTGAATCCAGGAGAACCGGCCAAATCCTGTCAAAAGCGAAAGTTGACTTAGAAATAGGTACAGGTGAGTGTTTGTTGATCCAGTACTGGTGTCATACACTACAGCTTCCTAAAATCTGGCCAGACGATAACGGCAGATCTGTATTGTCAACAATTGCAAACCATGATGGAAAAGCTAGCCGTTACACAAACGAAACTGGTCAATCTTTTTAGCCTACTGCTGCTTCAGGGAAACGCTAGGCCACATACTTCACAACAAACGGTCGCTGAATTAGAGGAATTGCGATTGGAATTTCTCCGACAACCACCATACTTCCCGGAGCCTGCTCCAACAGATTACCACTTTTTTCGGAATTTGCAGATTTTCTTGCACGGAAAAAAATTCAATTCCGATGAGGCTAAAACGAAAAAGATATTATGAAATTATACATTTAATCAATCGAAATATGTATTATGATTATCTATGCACTTTCGCCAATTTACAGGTTGTTCGTGGATTCTATTGCTGAAAAAATTGTAGGAGGGAGAATAAAATCTTTGAAGGCGGTTTGGAAACGTAAATAAATATCGAAATTCAACTGAGCACGACTTAGCGATTGTTTATTAGTTATTAGAGATTTTACAATATATCTTCATAAATTAAATACATATTAAAAGAAACAAGTCTGTGTTGAAGGTGAAAAAGACGTGTTTATTATACATTTTTGACCTTTAATAACTTATTTGCACATATTAAAAGAACTTTCCAACTAATTATATTTATGAAAAAATCATAATATTAGGTCTTTACCTATGAAATTGGCTTTTTTTATGAAAAAATTTTAACGATGTTTTGTCATGTATTTTTTATTTGTATTAATCGAAGTAATCACCCATGCAATCAATGCATCTTTGCCAGCGCAGTGGCAGTTTATTGATGCCCTTCTTAAAGAAATCAGCTGGACGGGAGGCAACAAATTCTTCAAAGGCATTTTGTACTGCCTCTCGGGTATTGAATTTTTTTCCCGCCAAGGAGTTATCCAAATTCTGGAAAAGTAGTAGTCTGTAGGCGCAAGGTCTGGTGAGTAGGGCGGTTGACGGAGAACTTCCAACCCCAGTTCTTGCAACTTGGACATCGTCTGTTGTGCAGAATGAGGTCGCGCGTTGTCGTGCAGGAGCAGTGGAGACGAGCGATTGACCAATGCTGGTTGGAGATGTGCCAGCTTCTCCATCATTGTGTTCAGTTCTTCACAGTACACATCTGCAGTAATGCTCACCCCGTTTGTTAAAAAGCTGTGATGAATCACACCGGTGCTATACCACCAAACAGTGACCATCACTTTTCTAGGGGTAAGTTTTCGTTTAGGGCATTGTTTAGGTGCTGAACCAGGATCCAACCAATTTGCTGAGCGCTTGCGGTTATTAAACAGAATCCATTTTTCATCGCAGGTAACAATGCGGTTCAAAATTCCTTCATTTGTGTGTCTGTTGAGCAGTGCAAGGCACGTCTCGACGCGTACTTCGCGCTGGCGATCATTGAGTTCGTGGGGCACCCATTTGTCAAGCTTTTTTACCTTACCAATTTGACGCAAATGAACCAATATTGTTTTGACGCTAACGTCGAAAGCTGCTGCTAATTCAGCCGTAGATTGTGTATCATCAGCTTCCCCAATCGCTTTTAATTCGTCATTGTCGACCAAAGTCTTCGGGCGACCGCGAGGTTCATTTTTCAGGTCGAAATTCCCAGAACGGAAGCGAGCAAACCAATAACAGGTGGTGCGTTGGTTTGTAGTGTTAGCTACGTAAACGTCGTTGATGTTGCGTGCCGCTTGTGCCTCGTTACTGCCACGACAGTACTCATATTCCATAATTATTCGAATTTTTAACGTATCCATGATGACAAAAAAGATTGAAATGCGATGAAAATGTAACACTAATCATTAAACAAATGACTACTTTTGGAAAAATAATGCCATGTTTTTAAAATAAAATTAATTTGAAATTAGAATTCTTAGCCAAACAAAAATTATTTTGATTTGAAATGGCCAGCACTGCAGAACGGCAATTTCATAGGTAAAGACCTATTATATCTGGTATTTTAGAATATATCGTTCATTACTCTACAAAAAACAGTATTAGACATTCCAAGACGCTGATCTATTGACTTGTTATAAAGTACCAAAGTTTAACAAACAAAAAATCACATACAGGGTAACAAAAAATTGCGATGAGGCAGTTCTTACAAGGTTTTATTATTAAGAGCTCAAAATTTAACAGGGTTTATTTTACCGACAATTTCAATATTATACATTGTATTAAATGGTTACAATTATTATATAAGAAAAAATTGTGCCTAGAGTTTAGTTGTATTGTGAAATATAATGCTTAGTACTTACTGATTGTCGGAGCTCTAACGAATTAGCGACCGAGTGGAATTTAATTACTAAACACTATACTTAGATATAGGGTAGAACCTCTCATGGTGACTCAGAGATTGGAGCGCCGCGCCATGGTTACTAAATTTTTTAGGGTTCCAAATTTAAAAATGTCTCTTATAGTTTCGCCATGTCCATCTGTTTGCCCTCGACGTTCTCCGAGCTCCGAGTTGCCTAGTACTAGAGGGTTGTAATTTGGTATGGACATACATATTAATCACACCGACAAAGTGGTAAAATAAAATCTTAAAAAATATATCTATCTAATCTATTCCATGGTGTGGGATGTCGTTGGATAGGTCGTTAAAAATATTGCGGGTGTGTGGAAACCATTTCGCGATTCGGGGATCCGTTTGCGAAATATTAATCTTTAAAGTGGTAATTTTTGTTACGAGTCAAGTGTCCCCCTTGCCAGCTAAATGGTTGTTTTTGGATATGTGAAAAAAATACAGCACTAGTATATATCATTATATAAAAGTTATAAGGGTTAACTATCACAGCTATGTAGGCTTTACAAGTTAACGTGTAATAGTCGACTAACATATAAAAAGTACTTGGAGAAGTTGGTACAAATTATAATTACTTAAAGCCCCTTTCAAAGTCTGCATATTGTGACGGGCAACTATGAATTCCTAGACTTCGCGTGGCCCTACATGCACTTGCATTTTTTTTCAAATGGTTTAAAGTTTAGCTTTTAGGGCCACAATAACACCTGATCTTAAGTGAAGATGTAGGACAAGATGATGACAAACTAAACCTAGTGGAGAAACTGGCTCTGAAGTGCAGCTCCCAGAACATACCTATAGGTGCTTGATGACAGATTTTTAACTGGAGGGTTGTAGCTAGCCAGGCGGGCATTAGATAATACCCTGCCACCATGCTATCATTTCATCACGATGTTTTCCTTCATCGAAAGCTCGAGCTGATTTGAACTCATGTGAATCGACGCGGTGTCACGTACACGCTACCACAGGTAAATAAGGGCCTTCGCTTGATATAAATCTAATAGTGGATGTCGTTGTTTGTGGATTGTCCTGTATTGGCAAGTTTAGCATGTATCGTCTTCGGCTGTCACATAACGTCAAAGTAAAAGTTTTAGCTAAAGATATTGTTGCTGGAGCCTTAATATTTAAAAAAATCATTAACGTTGTTTTTATCATGTAAATGAGTTCGTTAAAAAACGATGCCGCCAAAAACTAAGACTGCTAAATATAGAATAAGTTACAATTTTACAATAACTCGTTTTGCATGTTGATACCAATAACCACATAATAAATTACTCAGAACTCGTTTTCGCAAATTAATAGATTGCATTAACTAATTCTCCTGTAACAAACCCAATTATCGTAATTCATTCTGTTCTATCCTATCAGGAAGTTCCTATTCAGTTAGGAAATTATTAAGATCGCGACTTATTTGCATGTAAGGGCAACAGCCCAAGCCGAGGTACGGCCACTTTGGCACCCCTGAGTTTGTTGCTTCGCTTTCGTAGCCGAGTGCCTCCCGCGCTCGCCCGGTGAAGCTATCAAGGCTTCTAATAGCTCCAGGACCCTTAAGGCTAACAGTCTAGTAATTCCTTACTACCTTATTTAAAAAAACTACCATAAATGTCCTAATATACGAATTTTTTTAAGGATTCCTGAGTGGTATAGCCTTAAAAAAATATTCTTTCCGACAAGTTGGTTTGGTTGGCGCTGTGCTTTTCATTCTTGGAGATATACTTACAATATTTGTACAGAAAACTTGCCATCTCGTTTTTACGTTTGGAGTGATAAGAGGTAAGACAGATATTATTGAAGAAGTACTATCATTTATTTACAACATTCTAATCAGATTATTTAATTGAGTTGTCGTTTATTTTTGTATGAGCTATACAAAGTTCAAAATCATCGAATGCCGGTGAGAAAGAAGGATTTATAATATTACTAGCTGTGCCCGCATCTCCACTCTTGTGGATTACCGAATGCTGTCGGTCGAGCGCACGCACGAATTGTGTTGCCTCAAAAGTGTTACCGTGGGTGATCCTTAGAAGATAGACATATTCTATCCTTGACTTTTTTGTGGGCCTTTTTAAGATATACGTTTATGTATTACATTAATTTGATATATCTCTTATGGTTCACTTTTTATTTCGTATGTTACTTAACGTAATAAAATATACCCTATAACCTGGCCAGACAACATATTTATGAATTAAAGGTAAAACTATTCTACTACTATCTGATTAGTGGTTTTTGCGTGAACAGAACATAAACGTACAGATAGACAGAGAGACGTTGAGTTTTATAATCTATATAGATAGATATAGATATAGAAGATTGAGAACAAATCTTATAGTGAGTCTGCGCTTTCGGTGCACATAAATATCGCAATAAATTACAGAATCGTAATACGGCATTATCTGATGCTAACTTGGCTTAGTTACCCAACTTTGACATCACTATCATAAATTCTGGTCAAGAGCCTAGTAAAATAGATCATTATCCAACCGGAAAATATTGGAGGATCTCAACAATTTCTTAATATGCTATAACTATTTCGTCGCTCTTTGCCAATGCATATATTGTATGGAAGTGAAGTCAGTTTGAGTATTTCACTTATTTTCCAAGCCCCTTACACTTAAAAAGGAAGTAATAATGCATAAATTAATTATTATCCTCAGGTGCAGGCTTCGGTGTAATGATACCTGTTAGTTTCACAGCATTTAATTGTTACTTTACAAAAAAACGCACAGCTATGATGAGTGCAAACCAAAGCATGAGTAGTTTAGCATCCATCACCTTCCCGATGCTGGTCACATTTCTTCTATCCGAATACGGATTTAGATGGACTCTTGCTCTTATTATGGCGATGGATTTGCATTTGCTATTTGCCATGTTGGTTATGCATCCCGTCGAGTGGCATCTAAATAAATTAGATGAAGTCGAAACAGGTAAGCAAAATTATGATAGATACATCTCCGCAAAAAAAAATTACATACATACATAGTAAATATGGTTGCGAAGATGCATATAAATTAAATATTGTATTCATAATTCCAACCCGGATCGACTTTTTGGTAACAGTTCCTTAAGCCACTTTTTACGTATAGTTTAAATAAATGCCGATGTAATTTAAATCAATTTCCATGCGTATAATCACTGTATTAATAACATGTATGCTAATAGCATAATTTTTTTTTTTATAATTGCTTAGAAACAGACTTTTGCCTTTGATTTTTTTTAATTAATACCTATACAGAAGTCGTAGATATTTTAATGACAAGAATTGTGGTTGTTATCTTACATATTATAATAATAATAAAATCATTGTTTTGTTCTTAATATATTATTGGATGTGTTTTCACAACTCAGTTCATCATAACTAAAATACTTTCAGAATTATCATCAGGGTGTGAAGTCCTTAATGTTAAAACTTCACTTTCTGAGGTATACGATGAAACTATTATAAAGATGTTACCTGGTGACGATAAAGAAGTCGACAATGATAACGGTAAAGTGAAGAAACGCGAGACCATACAAAAAAATATTATGTAAGTATGGACTATTTATGCATAAAAAATACAACATGGTATCGTAAGACAAGTCCTTTTAGGGCGTGCAAAATTATGAACTGATAAATGTTGTATTTGCTGTAAGCATATAATGTTATTTAGAAAAACATTTTCTAATCTCGTATGTGTATAGAAACATTTGCAAAATCCATATAAACAATTTTCGTATATGCGATTATTCTAAAACATATTTTAAATATTTATATTATATAATAACTATAATATTATTTTAAACAAAATACAATTAGATAAATGTAAAAAATAATATCTCTAATATCACGTTCGGAACGCGCGACACCGACCCGTGTTGTTAATAATAGGTCTTTACCTATGAAATTGCCGTTCTGCAATACTGGCCATTTCAAATCAAAATATTTTTTGTTTGGCTAAGAATTCTAATTTCAAATTAATTTTATTTTAAAAACATGGAATTCTTTTTTCAAAAGTTGTCATTTGTTTATTGATTAGTGTTACATTTTCATCGCATTTCAATCTTTTTTGTCATCATGGATACGTTAAAAATTCGAGTAATTATGGAATATGAGTACCGTCGTGGCAGTAACGCGGCACAAGCGGCACGCAACATCAACGACGTTTACGGAGCTAATACTACAAACCAACGCACCACCTGTTATTGGTTTGCTCGCTTCCGTTCTGGGAATTTCGACCTGAAAAATGAACCTCGCGGTCGTCCGAAGACTTTGGTCGACAATGACGAATTAAAGGCCATTGTGGAAGCTGATGATACACAATCTACGGCTGAATTAGCAGCAGCTTTCGACGTTAGCGTCAAAACAATATTGGTCCATTTGCGTCAAATTGGCAAGGTAAAAAAGCTTGACAAATGGGTGCCCCACGAAGTCAATGGTCGCCAGCGCGAAGTACGCGTCGAGACGTGCCTTGCACTGCTCAACAGACACACAAATGAAGGAATTTTGAACCGCATTGTTACCTGCGATGAAAAATGAATTCTTTTTGATAACTGCAAGCGCTCAGCAAGTTGGTTGGATCCTGGTTCAGCACCTAAACAATGCCGTAAACGAAAACTTACCCCTAGAAAAGTGATGGTCACTGTTTGGTGGTCTAGCGCCTTTAAGAAGGGCACCAATAAACTGTCACTGCACTGGCAAAGATGCATTGATTGAATGGGTGATTACTTCGATTAATACAAATAAAAAATACATGAAAAAACATCGTTTAAATTTTTTCATACAAAACGGCAATTTTATAGGTAAAGACATAATATATACACGAATCATTTCGAGCTAGTTTCGACCCCGCCATAAGACAAAGACTATTCGACTCACTGGACATTTTCTATGTTTAATGAAGATCTAGAATCTCAAATTTAACGAATAAACCTATTATAGTTCTTGAGTTATTAGGGTCTGAAAAGTAACATTTCTTTCACTGATTGATGAGCCATCAAAAACCTAGACAACTTCTAGGTGACTCAGAAATTTAGCATCAAGGTAGATCATTAAGCATATATAAAGGATACAGAGGAAAAACTTCAAACAAGTACAAATTTAAACGAAACAATACTCATTATTTAACTTTTCCATTCGCTCACCAATAGATGGCGTTGTGCAGCTTAACAAAAATAATGATACCTCAACCAAAGCATAAAAAAATAGGAAATAGGGCTAAATTCGGTACAAACAACGACGACGTTGGGGGTAGTCGTGTTATCGACTGAAAACTCAAAAAGAGCTGAGATCTAACGGGTGCCAAGTTCTTTAATTATAGCTGTAGGAGTTACGTTCTTCAATTCATTTACAAAACAATTTGTTACTGTCTTTGAAATAGCATTTTAATTGCAAGTATTAATTGTCAATAAATGTTTACGTTAATTTAGTTTTTATTAAGTTATTATACATATTACGGAAACAAATATTTACTCTAATTTCTAATTAAATAATTTATTGACAATTAATACTAGCCAAGTTAGAAATTCCATATCAAAAAAAAGTTTATATCGGTGGCTACCCCGAACGTCGGTTCTACGGAACTTGGGCCCTTTTTCACTTTGTGTTTATCTTTTTTGCATTATTAGCCGTGTAGAAATGAGCTTACATCAATAATACTACATTGTGATTTTGTAGGGTTTCCATTATAGTTTTTTTTAAGCTACTCTTTAAATATTAATTTAATATTATTTGATTTTATCCATCCAGCCCATCGCTAAATAAAGGCTTCTATTTCCTCATCCCAAACCCTATAGATCTTGCGTGGTTATCATCAAGAGTTTACTCACCTCTCTTGTTTTGTTGTTGGACCAACAGACTTCTGGTCTGCCCAGTTGTCGTTTTCCACCTCCGTTTTTTTATTTTTATTTTAAGTAATACAAAAATTTTATTACTTTCAGCAAAATAATTTATGATAATATCGACTTAGATTTAATAAAAGAACCACGTTTCGTCAGCACATTAGTAGGTATCGGGTTTGCTTTTGTCTCTGACGTTACGTATCTAGCGATGGAACCGATGCTCTTATTCTCTTATGGATTCAGTAAGGTATAATAAAGTTTAAATTTCTTAAAGCAAAAGATTTATTTTACTATTCCTTAACGATGTTTGTATTGATACTATTTTTAAATAAATTTACCATAATATATTCATTAATTAAATGTCATTATTATATAAGTCACGACTGTGCAGCGTACCTACACTCATTTAAATATCGCTACAATCGAATTATTGCACAACATATATTTAATATTGTGAAATGTCAATCTAATGACGATAAATAAAAAGTTTGTTGTTTTATTATTTCTATGTATTATTAAAATATACAATATATAGATTAATTTATTCACTTTTAGATGGAAGTAGCGACGTGTGTAATGGTAGGCGCTATATCGGATCTTATAGCTAGAATTGGTTTAGCTGTCTATACATATTTTTACAATGTTGATAGTAGATTATTATTTTTTGTTGGAACTACTATCACGGTATTTCTTCGCATTGGTAAGTCATCGCTTATTTATGTTGTGTTGGACAATTACAATTAAAATGTTAACTATACAATAATCTAGATCACGATGGACAAAATCTCGTTAAACATAATATAAATAATAAGAGATGTAGGGCACAGAGAAATATCTTTGGGGTATTTATTCTACTTGGGGCACTCCGACTGGTGAAATAACTCCACCATACAGAAGATCGCAGCGTAATAACCCTGTGTTGTGTTCATGCATTGAGTAGGGTTTACAGAGTTTCTTGGGTTAGAGTAGTTCATCAAGAGAGGTAGGGCACAGAGATATCTTTGGAGATCTCTCTCTCTAATTGGGGCAGCGCGACTGGTGATAAACCTCCACCCTACAGAAGATCATAGCCAAATAACCTTGTGTTGTGTTTCTGCGGTTAGTAGGGTTTTTAGAGCTCTTTGGGGATTCATGGTTTATTGTCCCGATTGTAATATAAAATCTTCTAGCTAAAACCAATACCATATTAAATTCTAAGAACATGTTTAGACGCTTAACAGTTCAAAATATAATTGATAATTCCTTTTTTTTTACTATAATTGTCGAAAGGGTTATTATTCCCTTTAATGCGTAATCATAGACTAAAGTAAACGAAACTTACAACGAAAATTACAGTTCTCTATATACACTGTATTCACAGCAATACAATTGAAATACTACTGTAATTACAGTGTATCTGGATACACTGTAGATATGCCATCTGTTATTGAGTAGCGAATATTTAATAAATGTATATATAGTTATAAAATCCTATTGCCGATAGCAATAAAAAGAACTATCTAGATAAACTTAGAAAGTAAAACAGTATCTAAATACAAAATTTCATTCAAATGATTAGAACCGTTTGCGAGAAACCAGTTGCATATTTTAAAATGAATTGTTCACTTAATAGTATAATAATAGTATTACATTAAACTTTTCCAAACAATATGAAAATAGCCATTAGCTTTTAGATGCTATTCTAAGCGATATTAAACCAATTAATACATAAGCTTTAACACTAGAAATTCCCAATTTAATTCTGCATTTAGATAAAGTTGATTTTATATGTTGACTCCTGTTGAAAGAATAATATATCTAATCTAACATTACATAATAATTTCTTATAAGCTTAGCATTTGGCTGCAATTGCATCTCATTTTAAGTGATGATATGGCCCAAGATGGTAACACGCTAAGCTTAGTGGGAGGACTGGTTCTCAAGTGTAACTGTGGAAACACAGTGCTTGACGATAAATTTTCAATGTGAGAGTGATAGCTAGCATTGGAAAATGCCCTACAACCATGTTACAGTTTCGTCACGATGTTTTCCTTCACCGAAAGCTCAGGCTCATTGCAGGGATACAAATTTACGTCGATCGATGCGATGTCCGTTAACGCTTCCACTGAGCCATCATTGTAATTATTAATATTTTATCTTTCAGCATTGGTATCATCAAGTCACATGTGGTTCGTGTTTGCTATAACAGCTATATCAGGACTGGTTAGGTGTTCTGTACAAGTACTGTTTCCACTTGTCTTGGCTAATGCAGCTCCGGACAGATTTCCTGCTGCGCTGGCATTACATATAATATTATCAGGGTCACTTATGCTCATAGCTGATCCTTTGATAGGTAAGCATAATAAATAAGCACAATCATATAGACACTAGGCAAATTTTCGTTACATGACAGAAATAACAGAAACAACATTATGTACCTTAAAGTACAAATGTGGAGTTAATAATAGTAAAATAATGTGGTATTTATTAAGTTACTAGCGACCCGCCCCGGCTTCGCACGGGTGCAATGTTGATACTAAATATACCTACCTACTACAGAATGTACTTAAACAACGTTTACAGCTTTTTTATCATTAGACAATACAAACATGTTTAGTTTAGAGGTTACTCTTGTAAGAGCGACATATAATTGACCATGGTATATAGGGCATGTACCGCCGCGCCGCACTGCTATGTCCCTGCATTTTAAATCTGTAATATCTTCGGAAATATTCATTTAAATTACATGCTGTAAAGGGCTATATTGATCTATATTAAATGGACAATGTATTTAAGGTACTTAATTGGATAAGGATTAATGCTGTATTGCTTAAAACCACTTCGTAAATAAGCCATTTTTCCCCGTAAAATGTAAAGGATAAAAAATGGTTATTGTGGGTTATCCTTAAGAGATAGACATATACTATCACGGACTTTTTTGTTGACCTTTTTAAGATGTACAATACTGTAGTACATTATTTTGATTTATCTCGTGGGGTTCAGCCAGCGTTTGCAATGTAAGCGCAAAAAATGTGTTCATTTACGACATCACATTAGAAACCTCTAAATTTATCAGTGTTTCTCTACAATATTATGCATGTATTATACACATAAACCTTCCTCTTGAATCACTCTATCTATTAAAAAAACCGCTTCAAAATCCGTTGCGTAGTTTTAAAGATTTAAGCATACATAGGGACGGACAGAGCGACGCGACTTGTTTTATACTATGTAATAATGATGAGTATAACACAAAACAATTATGAATAAAACGTACTTTATATACCAACTTATATTGTGTAAACATATATTGTCTACATATTAATGTAATATTATTTTATATACAATTATTATAACTATTATCGTGATTCGAGAAATTTATAGAGAATTTAGAATTTGAAATATGTAGGAACTTGGAGAGCTATTGTAGAACAAAATGCAAATTTGAAACTTTCTATGGATCTGGATATTTTTCCTATAAATATGATATCAAATATTTTTTATTTTATATTTGTTTCAGGTGTTCTATACGAAATGACAGGCAGTTACGTATTTTGTTTCGCTGCTATGAGCTTCTGTTGCTTAGTATGTGTGGTTCTGTGGAGTATAGAATATTTTGTATACCGTGTGAAAAAATCTTGAGTCTTATGAATATTAAATTAAAATAACTAATCATTCATTATGTATGCTATTTAGATATATGAGTACTTTCATTACAGTAATTAAAAAAATATAAGTTAATTTTGGCAAACGTTCGTATGTTTTAACGTAATATTGTCAAAATTATACTTAAGACCTGCATTTCTATAATTAGGCACACTAATGAATAAGTATGTTATTCAATTTTAAGTAATTTATGTATATCAATGTTTGTTTTATATCATGTTTAAGTATTTATAATGCATTTATTGTTTTTGAGTAGACTATAAGTGAAATAATGTTAATGTTTCTTTTTTATCGTTATAGGTTCAGCGTTGTGTCCACAATTTTATCTGATGTTAAGTGACGATGTGGCTCAAGATGGTAACACCCTAAGCCTGGGAGGACTGGTTGAAGTGCAGCTGCCGAAACACACCTATTGGTGCTTGGCGAAAGATTTTCAACTTGAGAGTGGTAGCTCGCCACGTCAATCGACGCTATGTCATTGCTTCAAATTCATTTTTGATTCTATGTTGATTATGTCTAATTTTATGTTTATTGTAAATTAAATCATTATGGATTAGGATTTATCTTAGTGACGGCATTGTGCCCTGATGATAAATAACAATCCAATAACGACAGCGATCACCGATAGATCCAACCATCCATCATCATCATCATCATCGCCGTTGCTGTCGGCCTACAAGCATCTTGCCGGCTGGATATACACTTTCTGATCCCAAAACGAGACAAATCAAACGAGCTTATTGCCGTGTGTAGGGTGGTCGCGATCCAGACGGACATCATAATTCTGAGTCATTTATACACTAAGGTATGTGTATATCTATATTTTTATATGATTGTATTAGATTTAAAAAAAACAAATCCATAGTAATTTTGTTAACTCAACTGAATAAATAATATATAAATTGTATTTACGATTCGTATTATTTTTCATGGGATGACGTAGCGAATATGCATGTCGTTTAACTTATATTAACTGGCCATAGCAGCCTATGGCTGTTTATAACAAGCCACAGATAGACCGAAGCTCTACTGAGGTCACTCTAAATAAGTTTAAAATTTGTGTTGTATTTTGTCCTTATTTATTATAAAAACACCATGACATGGTGGTAGGGCTCTTTCTAATGCCAGCCTGGCTAGCTACAACCCTAAAGTTGAAAATCTGTCGCAAAGCACCAATAGGTGAGTTCCGGCAGCTGCACTTGAGAGTCAATCTTACATTAGACTTGGCGTGCTACCATCTTGGGCCTCATTATAACTTAAGATCAGGTGAGATTGTGGCAACAACGTCAAACCTATAATGATAAAAAATGACGGTGTAGATATCAAACTGTTTCACGAGCAGTGTGACAGTCTGGCGTTAACCTGGAGCAATAATGGTGAAGACCAATTGACGGCTGTTTTACTACGAATATTCTGCATAGTAGACATCTACTGTTATTGCTTCACCAGATCTTAGGAAGCTGTTGTAGATTACGCCCTGAAGTGACCAACAAACAGTTATCATCACTTTTCTGTGGCTAATCTTCTCTTTAGGGCATTGTTTTGGCGTTTCACCTGGGGTCAACCATTGCGTTATTCGCATGCGATTAACCTGAAGAATCCACTTTTCATCACATGTCACAATTCGATCCAAATCCCTTTATTTCTGTACCGCTGCTCTCTGAATATCAGTCAAATCATGAGGCACCCATTTTTCAAGTTTTTTAATTTTACCGATTTGATGTAACTGAGTCAATATTGTGGTTATGCCTAACATCAAACTATGCCGCTAATTCTTCGGTAGTTTGACAAAGATCGACTTCCCTAACACCTTCAATTCATCGCTATTTGCCTTAGTGGCTGGTCTTCTTCGTGGTTCATTCTTCAAGTCGAAGTTTCCACTATGAAAGTGGTTAAACAAATAACGCACGGTATTTTCTTTAGTCGTATCCTCTCCAAACATAGCATTGACATTACGAGCAGTTTCTGCTACGTTAGTCCCACGTTGGAACTCATATTTTAAATATTACTCTGCTCAAGCCTGGTAAAGCTGTAAAAGCCGTAAAGGCTCCAGGGCCCCTAAGGCTAACAGAATAGTCAGTTTGAAAAAAAAAATTACTCTGATCTTCGCTGTTTCCATCTTTACTTTAAAACATGAACATTTTACGCCAAACACGAATTTACGAAACAGGAATAGTGTATTTCATAAATTAAGAAAAACTTGTACAGTAAAAAATCGAGTTTCAATAGTATAAAAGATTTTTAGGTAAAAATTTCACATTTTCATTATGATTTTGTCTGAATACACGAAGTGCTTAAAAGTATTATTATAAATTTAATAAAGTTGTAATGAATATGAAAATATGGACTTTTTAAAGTTGCTTTTAAGTTCACTGCTAACTACGAGTTAATTTTAGTTTATTTACTTGCCATAGTATTTCGTTCATATTATAGTAGAATTCATAGTTTATCATTATAAATTTGAATAGGTAGCCTAAATTTCGAATCTGTGAAAATCGAATCACTATTCCGCTGGTTTTCATAACTCAACCACAACGAATACTGGTCGATGATATATGTTGATTTAGTTTTGTACACTGGAACCATGAAAAGTGCCATTAAAGCAACTTATTAAATATTCGTTACTTATTATTTATACAGGTAATAAGGCAATGTGACCTCTTTTTATCAATACGTGTTTTTATTCTTTTATTTTAATCAGTTTCATATTATTTATTCTTTATCATGAATGAAGAATTAATTGATATTCGTTGTATACAGTATAGACAAAACAAAGAATATGCGTGATAAAAATAAAAGCAGTAAGATTTACACTAAGCTACATAAAACAATTAATGATAAATGAATGTTAATTTACCACACATTGTTATCATTATTTTTTATTGTTCATATGATTTAACGTTTGACCACAATCTTGCCTGATGTTAAGTGTTTATTATGTTAACCGTAGAGTGGGACTGGCTTTAAAGTACCGCTGCAAGAATACACCTATAGGAGCTTACATTTTGAGGGTGGATGCTAACCAAGCGGAACTTAGAAACTAAAAATACGTAAAGTACATATAGACGCTGGATTTCAAACACGTAGTAACCAAAACTTTTGTGATTTTTTTCCCCTATAATTCTAGGCATAAAAATAACAGAAATAAGATTTCAAAATTTTCTGATTTTTCCATATTTTCATTCCATAAAGCGCAGAAAAAAAAAACCATGCCGCATAATACAAATTCGTTTTCTGAACTAGTTTTTTTTTGTCGCTTATGCCATTAGTAAGATCAACTCTTGTACTGGTTACTACGTATTTGCTGCTTTTCAATTTGAACACCTACGCATTTACTACATGTGCATACATACTGCTGTAAGCGTTCACTGAATCGGTGGTATTTACGACTTTTTAAAATTGTTTGAATCTTCATAGTTATATATTTAAAACATTTTGTAGGATTACCGTAAAAAATAATCATTTGTTTCATTTCAAATTAAAATATCTATTAAAATTCAAATTTATTCGGTTTTATTACGTACAATCAGCGCCGCTGCCGGAATCGATTAATGGTTACGACGTCACTCTGAGCGTGCTCTGTCGTGATCGTGTACGCGGTGTCTGAGATATTTTTGTAAAATAATGCCTGCATAAATCTAATCCAATACCAAATATCTATTTCTTAAACGAAAGTAAGATTTAATTAAATTAACTAAAAAATAAGAAGGCTTTAGTCTCTGGTTAAAAAATTGGTTTTTGCTGGTTACTACGTGTCTGCAATCCAGAGTCAATGTACATGATTTATTTAAAAAAAAAATATAGCAAATTAAATAATGTAACCATTTTTTATACAACAAAGGTGGCAAACAAGCATATGGCGCGATTAACGGTAAGCGGCTACCGTAGACTTGTAATACCATAGGTATCAATAAGCGTGTTGCCGACCTTGAACCCCCTACCTCAAAGGATATGCCGTATTGCATGAAATCATTTCGTAAATAAGACATTTTTTTCCGTAAAATGTAAAGGATAAAAATTGGTTATTGTTGGTTATCCTTAAGAGATAGACACATACCGTCGCGGCCTTTTTTGTTGACCTTTTTAAGGTGTGCAATACTGTAGTACATTATTTTGATTTATTTCGTTGGGATCAGCCAGTGTTTGCAATATAAGCGCAAAAAAATGAGTTTATTTACGACATCACATTAGAAACCTCTAAATTTATCAGTGTATCTCTACAATATTATGTATGTATTATACATATAAACCTTCCTCTTGAATCAATTTATCTATTAAAAAAAAAACGCTTCAAAATCCGTTGCGTAGTTTTAAAGATTTAAGCATACATAGGGACGGACAGAGCGACAGCGACTTTGTTTTATACTATGTAGTGATGGAGATAGAGTTCCGGGATAGTCAGGACTTTTGTTATTGGAAATTTCCTACCTTTGTAAGCATTTTTTTTTTCAAAAATTCTTAATTATCAATAGTTTTTGAGTTATTAACGAATAACTGAATATCTTTTTTTCATCTTATTTTGTTAATAATAATTGCAGTTTTGTATGTGCTAATAAATGCTCGAGATACGTTTTTTTAGACGTCATTCCGAATCGAATGATCTATCGCACAAATTTTTAGGACTTTAACAAGAATTAACCCGTTTTTTAACTTGTTGACTGGACTAACATACTACACTATGGAATAAAAGAGAAAAAAACATCCCCACTGTAAGCGTTGGTGAAAAGTTTTTTTTTTAAAGTAAAACTTCTTTAGGCGCGTCTAGGAGGTAACTGGACGACAATGCAACGGAAATCCGTTACGGCATTAAAGTAAAACTTCTTTAGGCGCGACTAGGAGGTAACTGGACGACAATGCAACGGAAGTCCGTTACGGCAATTCTTTAGGCTTGCCATGTTTCCTATACTCCCACCTCGGCCAATGCAAAAAGACAGTGACGCCATCTGTTGTTTTTAACAATAAAAAACTAATATATTGCGCCGCGTGCGGTGGCGCTAGTTATCACCGGTGTAGTACGAGTTCGCGAGCGGTCTGCTGTGCTCCGGGCAAATAAATTAAGAAACCTCATCTATACTATTCATTGGGCCCCATATTATCATCTAAAGTGCCTAATTAAGTGATTGTACTGTGTGGAACATTAAAACAACAACCGGATACTGTAACTTAATCGAAGAGTCGAGGCGACGTAGGTCAGAGGCCGAGGTAAGTTTTATACCTAACTTTTCCTACCCGTTTCTCCCAAGTGCAAGTTGTCCAGGGTTTAAAGTTTAACATAATACCTAAATTCATTGGTCTAGGGCTTATGGTCCATCAAGGCGATCGTTCAAGTCACACCAGCAATATATGCAACGAAAGTCCGTTACGGCATTGAAATAAAACTTCTTTAGGCGCGACTAGGGGGTAACTGGATGACAATGCAACGGAAGTCCGTTACGGCAATATGGCTTCGTATACAAATACTTTATATAAAGGATAAAGGATGTTCCTTTTATATAAAGGATGTAAGCAGTGTTAAAATATTATTCGACCGTTGGGATGGTGGTGAGAGTTGAAATGGTGATGACCGTTGGGATGATGGTGGCCGTCGGGATAATGGTGACCATTTAAGTTTTACTTAAATCGCGTGTGACGCTAATTTTTTTTTTCAAAGTTTTATTTTATTGTATTGTCTGCGTGTTTAATATGTTGTTGCGTAGCTAAAAATGCAACTATGTATTTTTAATCAAAACAAGACGTCATTAGGCTGACGCAATAAAAACATAATATTATGCAATAAAAACAAGTTATTGCGAAATGTTCTAGAAAGATTCATATTAGTACAGCGCAATACCACAACCCTATATAAACGAAGCCGCCGTAGCTTCGACGTTCTTGTATTACAGTTCTTGTATTTTTGTGTTCTTGTTTACGTTCATACGTTCTTATTAATGGAACCATTGTGATTTAAGTTGTAAATAAAGAAATAGAAGATTCTTTTTCTTTGACTTCAAAACATCTTTAAGAATTCCTTAAGACATCTCGTCGTCAACAATAAGGATAAAGGTGTAGAAGTAGTAGCCTACATCCTTAGGACATTTCGTCGTCAACAATATAAGGATCCGTGCTACACCGCAAGTCAACATCCTTAGGACATCTCGTTGTCAACAATATAAGGATAAGCACTTGTCAAACAACTTAATCCCACAAGAACCAGACGACAACACTGACAGCAGTACCCTACATCCTTAGGACATCTCGACGTCAACAATATAAGGATCCGTGCTACACCACAAGTCAACATCCTTAGGACATCTAGTCGTCAACAATATAAGGATCAGCACTTGTACAAGTCAGAATAATCGTCAAGTCAGCAGTTTCTGGTCTCTTCTGTTTAAAAAGAACACCTGGTGGCAGCTCAAAGAACCTATCTAAGGGATCCACCAATGTATAGCCATACCAAATTACAACTTTCTAAAGCTAAGAATCTCTGAGCTAAGTCGCGGACAGACAGACGGACGGACATGGTGAAACTATAAGGGTTCCTTTTTGAATTCCTTGTCTTAACTTTAAATAGGCAATATTGTGTACACGACAAATTAGGTTCTCTACTTTCAACTGTTACAAAATTGGCTACATATGTCATTTACGGATTTAACACTTCAAGCCTTCCTTATAAGTTTCCTCCAAAGGGTGAGGTCTCTCATTTTATCTCGAGAGCCGCGGGTTCATGTTGTAATGGGCATTTTTGTACTATCATAAATCGTACCTGTATTTACAATACTACCATAATATTTACAGGAAATATTCCGTTTCAATGCTCAAAGATAACCTAAATGTACCTAGGAAAATTTTTATAGCAATTTTTGTTTGTGAAGATTTTGCTAATGGTATACCTGTTTATAATAACAATAATAATAATATTAACCTGAGAACAAAGAGGCATTTGTCGAATAAAAGGCCTCATCTCGAGAATAGCCAAAAGTGAAATAAAAATAAAGTTTGTTTAAATATTAGCTGGCCCGGCAAATGTCGTTTTGCATTTTCCTATAGTAAATAACCCCGACTACAGAGCCACCTATCTCGCTTCTTTTCTTGAAAAAATGTTCAGTAGCATAACAAACAAAACATAAGAATTACACATATTTATCGTTCGAATCATTGAGTTAGTAAAAGAATCCAATTTTCCGTAGAAATTAAAAAAAGAATCCCTTATAACTTTATTAGGATTATTAATAATATTATAAAAAATAATTAAGTATGTAGCTAATTCGTTCCAGCCGTTCTCAAGTGATGCGCATACTAATGAACAGAATTTCATTTTTATGAATATAGAAGAAAGAAAGATATATTTGTAACAATGATACTTGAAACCATAGACAAATAAAAAATATTTGTAGAACTACTTTCAAGTACCATAAATCACATGCCAGTTGCTACAAAATGGCTCCAGCTCAGCACAATGCTCGTTGTAAACAACCAGCGCTGGTCTTCCGTTCGAACCGGTCGGTGAAGTTACAGGACAGACATACTGACAGAAGGGGACAAAAACCTAGAAACAGTAGTAGGTATATACACTGGACCTGAAAATCTTCGATATCTTCAAAAGTATCATGATCTAGCTTTATGAAATAAATACAAAATAAAAATATATTTTAATGTGCTTAAATTCAAGCTTTATATTTTTATAAATGTAAAATAAATAAAAATGCTTTGTTTTTCCAGTATTTACGTAAATGTAGATGTATATGTTATAGGCAATGTATATAATCCCGGCAATCTTGTCTGAAGCTAGCAGGCAATATATGAAATGATTCATATTTCCTACATTGTCTAGGCTTTCTATAGAATACCAAATGAGAAACCGGAAAAGTATGAAATACATCTCCAATACGTTTCGAATATCACGTGGGAGTTTTTGTCGGTATTTCAAAGTGTTATCTGATTGAGACAAACACACATCTATAGGATTTGGCCTGCGAGATAATGAGATAGAATATACCTACATGGTTAATGCAAATTCTGATTTTCACGGCTAAATTTGTCATCGAATTGGCCTAGCGATGTGACGACCAGACTTGTACGAACTGTTGAATTGAGGTATGCACGTTATTTATAAAATTTCATATGCATTCTTTTGAGATCGTGGCGCTCGCCGACCGCTGCCGCGGCCGGCTCTCTAGTACTTGTTCGCGAGTCCAACCTAATTTATATCTGTTATGCAGTTTCAAAATAATATTGCCACCGTGGTACTTAATATTCTAGTAATTATATTCAAAAGAATACATATGTATTTTATATGCATTATCTATACCCCATTGCCAGATATAAATAACTCTAAAGTAACTCTTGTTAAATTTATTTGATAAAGGCTTCACGCCCGGCGTGGCTCAGCTATCGTTGTTTCATTTCCCGTACTTTTTTCTACCTTTTACCAGATTGCTTGACATTTAAAGTGACTCCTTCGAGTCGTGGCGTGAATTATATATATAGCCTGTACTATTTCTCGTTAATCTGGCTATCATATATAAAAATATTTTTTCGAATTCGACTTGTAGTTCTAGAGATTAGTGCGTTTAAACAAAGAACCAAACAAAAAAATTCTTCAACTTTATTGTATTTATATATATAGTAATAATAAACATAAAAAATGGTTATTTAGCTAAAAATATATACCCGAAATAATAAAAAAAAATATGAGTTTTAATACAAAAAGTCGCAAAATTAAGATTAGAATGATGCATACAAAAATGTGTTTACTAAATTTATGATATTCTTTGGCATAATTAAGCAGACACTTTCGAAGCACACGACGGAACCCGATGCCTTGGTTCAATTCTCATTCTAAACCCATCAGCCCTTTTCAAAATGATGTCAGCCTGTAGCGAGAATTTATCTTCTGGTATTTCAGATACACTCTTGTAGTTTCGAAGGATTGTTGATAGAAGCACTTTCAGTTTCAGTAAAGCGTATTTCCGACCTGAAATAGCCGTTAAAATATTAGTTTTATACAAATATAGGAAAAACCACAAACACACCAAGAGACCATAACAAAAAGAGGATAAAAATTGTTAAAATCTGATGATCTTTTCCTAAATATATCATTATTAGCTGTGGCCAGCGGTTTTCACTCGCATATAGAAATATATATAAAGAATATATATATATAAAGAAATAACAATATTTTTATTAGGCGTTCGCGCCTCTACACATATAGTTATAGAACCGAGCTGAGTGTTGAATTATTTTAATTTTACGTTATCTTTCAAACTATTCGTCCAAATAACATGCTATAAAGGGCAATGTTTATCTACATAAAATTATCTTGATGATGAAGTAACTTTCGTTGGTAAGGATTAAATATGCCATGCCTAATAATAATGCTCATAAATCACTTCTCAATTTTCAATAAATCTTTGTCATAAAGTACCTTATTGTGGCTTATCTATTAGAGATAAGCATATGTTATCGCGTATTTTGTTTAGATGTACTAAAGAGCAATATGTTTGTAGAACATTGTATTTACGTATCATTTACCATTATGTCAGTGCACGTGGATAAGTCAGTTAGGGTGCGCTATTTCATCCAACTTACTTAATAAAATCAATATTTAATGCTAGGTGAAAGGTTTAGCATAATGCTAGATAGCCTATACTATTCATCGTGAATCTGGCTATCATAAACAAAAAGAAATTTTGGAATCAGGCTAGTAATTTCAGAGGTTAGCGTGTTTAAACACTCAAACAAAAAAAAAAAAAAACTCTTTCGCTTTATTATAGTAAGTACTAGCTTTGTAGACACGGTACTGTCTCGTGAACTGGCTTGTGTATACGTCTTGCAAATACAGGTATGCAAGGACGCAAATCAAATGCAAGTTTAACTTACAAATATATCCACAGTGTGCCAGTCACTTCTACATGCCGTTACACGCTACCATTCCGTTTTAAAGGCATGTGTATATCCGCCTTTAGACTATACCAGCTGGCCCAGCAGGCGTTATTATGACCTTTACGGTATTTAATGACCACAGTGCCAGCTATCGGATTCTAACATAGCTATGAAGTATGCACCAATGTGAGCTCAATCGATCAAATCGTTGGCAATTTACACGATCACTAACAGACGCACTCAAGATTTTTATGTATCAATAATATATTCTTTTATATGTATTATATTGTTATATTAAACTGACAAACTCATATATCAGTAGCTTGAAAGGCCTTAATAGAATTTAGGTCGCTTTTACAAATTCGTACCATTATTCTATTTCTCTAATAATTTTGTATCATTGTGTACAGTTTTCTAAATTTCTACCTATTTTATTGGGTTTATCACAGCTTTAAGTTTTCATATTCGGTGACATCTTTACCAAATCATCAACCATATTTTTTATCTTTCATCAACAATCACTTCACGTGGTACAGTTGCAGATGATACAAGTGTATCAAATCGCAATCATCTTCGCGACTATACCACACCATTTGCTATTTCTGTCATTTCTTCTTATCGTTTTAACTACATCTTGTAAATAACAAAGACATTTGGGAATAACATATTACCATATACAAAACATTAAAATTGTTTGCTTAATTATAAAAATAAAGAAAAGATAACTTACCGACGCAGCTTCTAGGCCCAGCACTGAAGGGAATGAAACTGTAATAATGCCTATTCTGCGTGTTTTCTGGTAGAAAGTTGTCTGGGTCGAACACAAGGGGATTCTTGTAGTACTTGGGGTGGCGGTGCACTTTATATGTGCCGATCACAACAGTTGAACCCTTGGGAAGTACGTAATTGTTTGTTGCTAAGGATACAAAAAAATAAGATGAATTGTCACTACTCGTATATATGAATTGCTTAAACTTTAAAAGAGTATAAGTGTGGCATATGTATAAGTAATCTTTGAAGCTGCGATGTTTTATGCGTTAGCCAGTCTTTACTGTGTCACATAATATGATACATTTCCTTTTTTACAGCTTCACTTGGGCTTGGGGGCGAGCGCTTAAGGCACTCAGCCACAAAAGTAATGCAACAAGTTCCGAAGGTGCCAAAGTGGCCGAACCTCGGCTCGGACTGTCCCAAGCCCGTTAAAGCTGTAAAAGCTGTAAAGGCTCCAGGGCCCCTAAGGCTAACAGTATAGTCAGTACGAAAAAAAAGCTCGGACTGTTGCAGCGATTGCAAATACGTCGCGATCTATCTAATAATACAATTTCATCCTATACAATGTTGTACAAACTTTTAATTCGATGTTTTTCCTTCGAAATAAATACACATTTAAAACCGTAACAAGGTAATTTGATTATTTTGAGGAATTATTTCGATACCCAATATGAATAACAAATTTAATAGCCATGGTTTTCAAAAGAGCCAATTTAAAAAACTTATCAACGTCATGATTTTTTTCGGCATCATGGTTCAAATGTAAATAGGATGATTTTAATTTAGAAAGCACTTTCAACTCAATATTAGTGAATTGTAAATATATACATTTGTTAATGAATTAATTAACCATGATAATACATGACATATCTCCTTTTTTAAATTTACTACGATAATTTGAGTCAAGTAAAAATAGATCTATTAGTCGTAGAGATAAATAAGGCTGTAAAACTCAAATATAGAGTTTTTTTTTATATTTACTTAGCGTATAGTCACATTTAATGTAATTAAAGTTACGACGGTATCCATATTGGGTGTCAATTTATTCATTATCAATAGTATATTGATAAGGCAAAGCGTGAAATAATAGCATTATAGACATATGAAAGATAAATTAATAATAATAAAAATTGATCAATTACCGATTTTTACGTCATGTTTTAAATGCCTAGCAATAACCGGTACCGGTGGGTATAGTCTCAACGATTCGAGGATGACTCGTTCCAAATACTTCATACGTAGTGTGTCGGCGAATGTGGCAGGGCGGTCCGAATCACCAAAGATTTCATACAACTCATCGTACACCCTAGCTTGAATGTGTTGATGAATACCTAATAGGCAAAGAACAAAACTGGATCCCGCTGCGGTTGTATCGTGACCCTAGAAATAACGATTATATATTCATATTATTCTATAGTTAAAATACTTTAGTAGTTTAAGTTGTGGCCTTATTATATAGAGGTACTTTAAAAATATGCAAACGTATTAAAAGTCCTTAACTAAAAGCACAAGCTTTAGCCAAAGTATGTGACACAATTGTGTAGAATTCAAGGCTATTATGGCATATAATGTCACGGTCACTGGACAATCCATATGACGTATGCTTAATTTAATACTTTCTATGTCACCTAGAATGTTGCAATTCGAACCCACGGAATTTGTGTAGGCTTAATTTCCACTTGTAAAATATTACCTCAAACATGATGGTGTCAACTTCTTCTTTGATTTCAAGGTCAGTGATATTATTCGTTCCGTTCTGAGCTGATTCAATCATGAGATCTAAGAATGCCAGGCGTTTCTTCTCTCCTACAAAAGTAATATTAGTATTTATATATTATTACTAACAGCGGTGCCCCGCGGTTCACCCACGTATAATTTAAAAGAAATCACTGATTTGATGATTTATAATACTTCAGTATAAACAATATTTATATCAGAGTTGCCAGGGATTGCCGTTATGCGTCACACAACTCGTTAACGACGCGCCACTACTACTATAGACATAGACCCGAGCCGAGTATTGAATTATTTTAATTTTCCATTATCTCCCAAACTAAGCGTTCAAATAACATGCTATAAATGGTAAACTTTATCTTCATAAAATTGTCTTGATGACGAAGTAAGTTTCGATCGTAAGGATTAATATGCCACGGCTAATATATGGATGGATAATTTAATTTTTTTTTGGCACAAAATACCTAATTGTGACTTTTGTATAAGAGATAGGCATACGGTATCACGGACTTTTTTTTAGATGTACGAAAGAGCAATATCTTTGTACATCATTGTATTTACGTTTACGTAACCATTATATCAGCGCACGCGGATAAAGCAGTTCCGAGTGCTTTTTCTTTCGAATTACTTAACAAAATGGATATTTAAGAGAGAGGTGAGAGGTATAACCTGATGCTAGATAACCTATACTATTCATTATGAATCTGCCATCGTATACAAAAATATTTTTTTGAATCCGACTGTTAGTTCCAGATATTAGCGCGTTTAAACAAACACTCTTCGGCTTTATATAATTATACATATTAATGTATAGATAGATAGATATCTTCAATAACAAAAGGCTAAAAATTAACTGTGTTAAATTAAATTAAAGTCTGTACTGGAATCTTACCAACATCGTTTTCATCATTAAAATCCAGATCGTCACGATAACCTTTGAAAACCGTATCAGATAATGTTTTAGCGTCATTAGCTAAAATTGAGTCATCGTTCACGGTTGACTGTGTCAACTGCTCTATAGTAAGTGGAATGATACCCTTAGCTTTGTTTTGTAGATAGGTCATTTTTTTGTTTTTAATAACCTGTAAATTATTTTGTTTTAGTTGTTAAATCTTTAAATAAAATTTATACAAGTGAATTAATTTTAGTTGGGCTCAGATGGGTTAGTAAATTTAATATGATTAACAAAAAAAATCTGGTTTCTATAACCATTCTTGAATCCAATTAGACTATTCCCTGCTTTGTCTGCCAGCAAATTTTGTTTTAGCTAATTCATGACGTATTATTATTATATTAATACACTGGCTATGCCCGCCTCTCCGTTCGCGTGCAATACAGAATGTTGTCGATCGAGCACATTTGCGAATTATACTGCCTCAAAAATGCTTATTATTGGCGATCCCTTAAAGATAGACATATGCTATTCCTGACTTTTTGTAGGTCTTTTTAAGATCTACAATTAAGTAGTACATTAATTTGATATATCTCTTATGGTTTACTCAGCGTAAGCCCTTTAATCGCCCCAAAAGTGTATTTTTTCCGAATTGACTCGCATTATTGTGACTGCTTATTTGCGCATGGAGTGCGCAGAACTAAACCATACATGTCAAAATACTAGGTCATTCGCGAATCCCAAAAAATAGTACGATTTATACAGTTTATTATTGACTGAAAAATTATAATTATGAATAAACTTAATTATTAAATATTTTATACATTATATTTATAAGTATTATTCATCTATCAAAGATTCACATAATAATACTTATTCATTTCATTATATGTATATATATTATCTTTAATTTCGAAGTGAAACCCTAATATGACTGGACTAATAAATGTTACAAAACTCATTCATATTTTTTGACTTAAAGGATGATTTCTGTCAAAAAAAACATTTTTTTAAATATATTTTATGTTTCTGATATAGCGGTTCCCAATTTGTCCATTTATGAGTTAATTTATGCTGGTTAGTGTAATTCTTATTCAGTAAATGAGTTTTATGAATCAAACTATGATATGAAAATCCAATCTATGTAAATAAATAAAAAATACATGCTGTTCGTTGATAAACATATCACGTCTTTTTTGTATAGTAATGAATAAAGGTGTGAATTAGTGTCGGCAAAATCTGCCTATTTGCCGACACATACCTACCTTATTTGTTAGTCCATGAATAATATTAAGAAGTTTACTTTGTTGTTTAAATAGAGACGTCAGATTGAAAATGGCATCAAAGCGGTACCACAATTTATAATGTCTCTGATGAAGAATATCGCACATTCTGAAATATAATAAAATATTGTAAAACATTGCTTCGTAGATAATTCGTCGCTTCCAAGGACTTGTTTTCGATTCGCTGAGCGGTTAACATGATTATTGTCTATTATTGTTATTGTTCCGGGATCAGCAGGTGTATATTCATTAACCAAGCAGGGTTGCATATTCACGACCTGCATGCAAATAGTGATAAACCTGCCATAGTGGTTTACCGAGTTTTGGATGGCTCTGTCTTAAACTATCGGTAGGCTTGTAGGCGGACATGATTGCGGTGATCTGCGATAGACTTCCGATCTCTCGGAGGTCGCCGTTGATTCTGGATTCTACTGTGCTTACAATCAGGCACATCGCAGTCACTTTGTAATGCTACAACAAAAAAAATTAACAACGCAATCGCATGGTCCTACGCAGTAATCTCTTTTGATATTTACCAGTATCATCTATACGTTGGAAATCAAACACTACCTATGTTTCGGCAGATGTACTTGACAGTTAATTCCTTGTATAGAACTAACCTAATCAGCGTGTTACTACGTAACACATTTGAATATAGACCTTTAGCAAACTTCCACCGCAAAATAAATAAAGCGAAACCGCTACATGTTTTTGAAGTCGGCCAGTGTGATTGTTTTTGTTAATATTACGGATTTCCTTTTTTTATACCGGATACCTAGTTTTCATAAACGCTGGCACTAACCTGAATAAACTGTAAGCCCTAATTTGTTTTGTACCTACTTTTGATATCGTTTTGTTGAGTAATTTTTTTAAATCACTTTTTTATTTCGATTTTTCTCACATGTACTAGAATTTCACCAAGGTTTTGAGATGTTTTCCCTTTGAAACCACACCCGCAGCTCGTATCAATAAGCCAAACTGTCACACTTACACATATTAGTCCATATCTTGAGAACTAATGAAACTATTTTGATGAAACTTAAGTTACTTTTCCCTAAGTTGAAGTAAATGTAAGGGATTAAAAAATGATCACGATCTGATTAATAGTTTCGGAGAAATGCGTGGGCAAACATCATATATACAAACATACATACACCTATAAAAAAAATATATATTTGTTTGGAAGCCCTAATTATCATCATATGTGGATATATTGCAGTTCCAATAACATTATAAACATACCTGCTAATTGATAACCTTCTTTTCTTGAAGTCGGTTAAAATATATATCGTTATTAGACATATTTTAGAATAAGCTGGCAAAGACTGGGTCTGTTTCTGACATCTTGGACGTTTTCCAGTGGAATTAACATCCATTTTAAAAAATATTAATAGTTTCGCTAATAAAATTATCGACCGCGATATATCTTTTGCAAAACAAAAGCGAAACCATAACAAGATGTGACCGGCCGCGGCGTCACACCAACATTATGGAATATGCATGGAAAAGAGATACATTAATAGTTAAATCTCTGCATTAGAACAGGCAGTTTTGCATGTCTACAACGGACAAGTTATAGCGTAACCACTGGTTTCGCTGTTATGATTTCACGGTAGAGGTATGTTAAAGGCATAAATGTCAAACGTAATATTGTCAAATTCTATGAATGTAATTATGATTAACTCGAAATTTTAAACTACATAGTATGCAGGAAATTTAACATATATAAATATGTTAATAAATGTGTAATTGTCGACAACAGCTCTTTATAAATGAATATTAATTGTTATTACTATAACAAAGACTTAAATTTACAATGTAAATAAGTCAAAGTACGCATTATTGTAAGGAATAAAAATTAAACATATTATATAATAATAGTCCCCCGCCGTTTTTGCCTGTCTGAACACGATAAACTCAAAAATAACTGAACGGATTCATACGGTATTCATGAATGGACGGAGTAATTCATGTCAGCGACCTCCCGAAGCCCCCCGGGGTCGAGGTAGGGCTCTACGCTGACGACACAGTCATATACGCGTCAAACAGACACAGAAAAAATCTCGCCTGCGCAGTCCAACGTGCCATAACCACTCTCGGGGAGTGGTTTCGAACGTGGCGAATAGCTATTAATCCGGTAAAGAGCGCCGCGATTATGTTTGAACCGCATACATGCAAACTACCACGCACGGTAAGACCCCTCTCATTATTCGGTACGAATATCCCTTGGGCCACCAAGACTAAATATCTGGGTGTCACCCTCGACTCGAAGCTTAACTTCAACGCACACGTTACTATAGTCAGGAATAGGGCCATCTGGATCCTTTCCCGCTTGCGACCCTTGCTCAGTTCGGTAAGCAAAATGTCCTTAAGACATAAGCTCACACTCTACAAGATGTGCGTACGTCCGATCTTGACATATAGCTGCGCCGCGTTCGCACATATGTCCAAACATAACTTTGCCCGCATGCAAAGAGTCCAAAATCGGTTTCTCCGTCGCCTGCTTGACCCTCCAGCCTTCGTTAGGAACATGGACCTGCACAGGGACATGAGGCTTCCCTCGATAGAAGCCTATGTGAAATATCTCACCAGGAGATACTTCGATAGCGCTTCGAATCATCCCAACCCGCTCGTAAAATCCACCGTGAACTACGTCCCAGACAACTCGATCCCCGTTGCCAAACGTTATAAATACCGTCCGCGAAATCTCTTTGTCGATCCCGAAGACGACATCGAGAAAGCTAACAATTTCTACGCGTCCGCTCCCGCAACATATGCGTGCTCGCGCCCACGCCCGCGAAACCACCGTTCCCTCCGCAGGGGACGTACGGTTAACTTCGCTCCCGCACACCCGCCACGACCACCCTCCTCTGCGGCAACTCAAGCCTAGGTCCGATCCATCGGCATGGAGCCCTTGAGTCAACAGCCGTTCGCGCGATACAGTGACTCTACATTCACTAGCTTTCACAGCCATACATGACACTGCATTATACACACATGCACAACACACAGGTACATAGGTTCTGTAAGGGACCTTTTTTTTTCTTTTTTTGCCTAGTTAGATTAGACAAAAAAATTCAGACCACTATACACATACACATATTCCTTCCCTCCTCCCAGGGGGCAGAAACATGTACATATGTATAGTTAGTTTAGATCGAATGATAGGGATTTAGTCAGATCGCGACTTAATTGCATACGCGCAACAGTCCGAGCCGAGGTTCGGCCACTTTGGCACCCTCGGATGTTGTTGGAGATACCGATAATGTGCGTTAAACGTTTAACATTTAACGTTTAACGCTTGGAAGTCGCATAAGACGTTTCACTTCAAAATTATTATTTTTTTAAAACCCAATTTTCTAATATTGTATGTCTTACTTCATCACTGCCATGGCGTAATCAAATCCGGATTCATCTTGAGTCTTTCTTGTTATACCCATTGCAGTTTCTGAAAATATATATTAACATAAAAACTTTTTAGTTTAAACTTAAGTATCATATGAGTATAAACTCCTTTGAGTGCGTTATGAAAAAAAGAAGTGCTTGACTTTGACGATGAGTTTTTGAGTTTTGACTTTATAACAAAAAGTTTACACTATGAAATTGCTTACCAAATCTCTTAATTTATTGTGAACTATTCAAAGAATTCTAACACATAATGCGCCTTTTCTACACGAATCGAGTTTTTTCTTTATTAAAGTTTCTGATTAATTTTGTGATGGAGTGATGCATCGATAATTGCAAACAATAAAATATTTTTCGTAATGATAATGATAAGGTAATTTTGCCGTGAATATAGGCCAAATCATTTGCTTTGGTGAAATTTATGTTTCGCTTTATTTATGTTGTAGTGAAATTCAAACTTTTCTTTAAGCTCGTGTAAAACAATTAACAGGTTCTTAATTGTTTTATATTAAATATAAATGTAATTTATGTAAATATCAATGACTGGTTTGTATTCAAATGTTTTTGCCATGTATTGACTATATTACTATAAAATTTAGATTGAACTATTCAAACGAAAATAATATGATGAAGGAAATAATAAAATGTACTTTGAAACGTTAAATATAGAACTTACCTAATAGAATGTCTACGGTAACACCGCTCATGTAGTCGTGTACGTCGAAAGTTTTACCGATTTCTGGTCGCATTTTTTCCACGACATTCTTACTGTTTTGATTGAATACGCCAATGAACGATTTGAGAATATTGATGTGGAACGTCGGTGCTATCATTTTTCGATGAGAACGCCATTTATCACCTTAAAGATGGATTTTTTTACATTTGAAAATTATATCGTTGTAAAAGAGTTTGATAATTTATAAAAAAAAACTTATCGTAAATTTTGAAATTTGGAGTAAAGTTTTATTTTTCCGTCTATCGTAAAGACGTTAAATATTGTCTCTTAAGACAATAATTATAAATGACAATTCTGGGTGGATAAAACAGTTGTGTTCGACCTGAAAACCTGATATAGTGGCACGCTTAGCTGTGTCATGTTCCGGGGTTAGCTGTTGTATATCCGTGGTAGGGATTTGTACCCGACTGGGTCGCGACATGCACATGCTGATAAATAAGTCACAGTGACTCTCTTTTGAATTGACGCGTTTTGGGATTAGTCAGTTTATATCTAGCTGCCGAGATGCTCGCTGTCCAGCATGCCAGTAATGATAGATTGCCTCTCTCTATGGTCATCCTTGTTTTTGAATTTTTCTATTAGTCTTTCTATTTTCTAACGAGATTATAATTCAATTATAGATCAGCCACAAACATGTGGCTATAAAATTGCTGCATTCCTGCAATTAAGTTTTTCCATAATTATTGTCTTAAGTTATAATTGCAAGTTATAATATGTGGCTAATTGAAAGCGTGAACACTTCCACGTATCTAACTTATTAAATAGCTATAATATTAAATGGTTTTTATAAGAATGAAGTGAATGCCTATGACTATATATATCCAACTATAAATTCGGACTACAGGTCCATCCAAGATTAATTAGGTATAGGTTGCGGACTGCGTTGAGACGCCTTGTGAGGCAATGCGACACCATTATGATTGGACAACGTTAGTGCGAAAAAGGCAGTTTTACGATAGAAATAAATTCTTAGATTACCGAAACTTACACGGGCTTTACAAAATGATAAGTAAAATATACCTGAACTGATGAGCAGACCTTCACCGAGCCAAGGCTTGAAAAACTTGTATTCAGATGACTTATCGATGTGAACTTGGCTATTAAGAATAATTTCGACGTCATCAGGATCAGTGAGGAAGATAAGAAGCTTCGAACCGAGCCATACACGGACGACATTGCCAAATTGTTGTGCATAATCTAATGCTAGTGAAATTAATTCTGTAAAATAAAATAAACAGGTATTAAACCACAGAAAAATTTCACAGCTAGTGACTAGCTGCTAACTTACTACTACGAATAAAAAAAAAAACAAATAATGATTACATTATGACTTCTTCTTCTTATTAATTATGGCTCGGCACTATTCGTGCATTAGGCCAGTGTCAAGTATTTTACATTTTGTCAACAAAGCGAGGGAAATATTCTGTAATCTTTAAACATCGCTCCAACAAGATGGTGGCACCCTTGTTAAAACTTTCCAGGGAGCCTTTGTAGCAACTCAAAATGCATGTTCCTAGTTATTTATTGTAATCCACTTCACTTGTGCACAACAACCACACTACATCACGTAAAATGCCGCCAAAATTACATAATATAGGGCCAAATGACATAAGTTTATGAATTAAAACAAAAACCAACACATGACACTTTAAGTTACCGCCAAAAACTCCTACATTATGACTTTTTCTACAAATTAAACATGAAATAGATATCGATTAATATTTGAACTCGAGAATCACTATTATTGTCTGGATGTTGATGGAAAGCACTGCATGAAATTCGAGTGCTTTTCATAGAACAGCAAATAATTATTGATTGTCAACCGCTAGCGCGATGATATGCGTTTGTCAGTTAACCGATTGTGATATTTAGATTTAAATATTTTCATTTCTGAAAATGCCAAATAAGTAGACCCGAATAAACTTGTTAAATGTTTAAATGTTGAAGAGCTATTTTATTTAAAAAAAAAATATTTTTCTTTTAATATATAACAGACCGAAAGGCTTAGTTGTAAATACGCGTAAATAATATTACAACAGAAATAGTGAAAAGAGACTGCCTATTTTGTTCTATGAGAGTTCGCCGCCGCGAAAATTTCAAGTTAAAGTATTTTATGTTTTTTGGTAATCGACTGTGATCGACTATTTGAGCACTTCTGGTGTGCTCAACTATGATTTTTGTATGTTGCAGACTTGCAGAACAAAACTTTCAGAATTACTTACCAGCGTATTTTTGTCAATAATAGTTTACTTACCATAAGGTTTTTTCCTTATAACTAGCAGTGCGTTTCCTAAGACTGGTAAAGCTGCTGGCCCGGGAAGCTTTTCACCGAGTTTAAAAATATGCGATTGTTGCTGCCATCGGTATATTATCCAAATAACCGATGCAATGAAAAGTAACGGGTAGAAAATTAGACGTGAATTGAGATGGTAATCCTGTGCTTCGTCGACAATCGTCATGTTCCTTAAAATAATATTATATTTTAAACATTTTTAAAAGTAAAGGTATTGTATGTCATATTTTCTTTACATTAAAGATCAAATAAGTAAAAAATATTAAAAATAAAACAATAAAAAAGACTGCAAAAGGGCTTGACAAAAAACAAAAAAAAAAACAAGTATTATAATCTATAGAATTTTGTTTGAACAACCTGGAATGGAATGTTTTTTTGTTTAATACCTATTTTTTACAAACCAAATAATAAAATGTAACTTTAATGTTATAAGGTGTTACATTTATCAACTTTAATCCTTTCAACGAATACTAAATCTAATCTAACATTTCCCTCGTACAAAATACGTAACACCCCAGTGTATACATTTACGTCACTGTGATATCTGAATGACATTAAGAACTAAGATGCTGAATTAATTAATTAATATGAACATAATTCATACTACAGACTCCATGGTCCCCAGTTAATACTGGGGGCACTTCGGAAGGTGAATAAATATATGTTCTTTTTTTTCGATCTGACTACTAGTGTTTTCCTTAGGGGCCCTGGAGCCTTTACGGTTTTTACAGCTTCACCGGGTCATAAAATTGTATCTTTATTATAACTAATGTAATGTAATAAAAAGATACCCAGCAAAAAATCGTGGCAAAATATCACAGCTAAAAAAAAGCTAGATAATAAATATGTGACTAAAATATACATACCAATTCTGTACCAATACTGGTAAGCCTTTTCCAGTGCCCAAATATAAGAAATATTTCTTTGTAATTTCCTATAGAAAATGACTAGCATAATACTGCCATTACGTCTATATATCAACTTTGTCACATTAGGTAATATAGATAGGTCAGATAGGTGTACATTAATCTCAATAATTATATATAATTTACATAATTACACGAAAATAATGATACGAGGTGTCCTCAAAAAGTGATTTTGTATTTAGCATTTGTAACACAATATTATGTTGGTTATATAGTAAGTAAGGAAGAGACCATGACAGAAGTATGTATCCGGATTGGTGGCGACAAACTAGAGCAAGTGAATGAATTTGTTTATTTAGGATGTTTACTAGTGATGGAAAGTGTGAAAGTGATATTGAAAGGAGAGTTAAATCTGGTAATAAGATGAATGGGGCGTTGCACGCCTTTGTGAACAGCCAGAAAATCTCTAGAAAAGCTCGTCTGGCTGTACATGAAGCAGTGTTAGTTCCAACACTCATGTACGGAAGTGAAAGCTGGGTGTGGCAGAAAAAACATGAAAGTAGAATAAATGCAGTAGAAATGAGAACGCTAAGAAGTATGATAGGAGTGAAATTGAGTGACAGGATAAGAAATAGTGTAATAAGAGAACGCTGTAGTGTGAAAGAAGATATAGTGACATGGATTGAGAAAGGGATGCTTAGATGGTTTGCGCATGTAGAGAGGATGAATGAAAGAAGTATGACTAGACAGATTTATAAGATGAGTGTAATTGGGAACGTTGGATAAAGAAGACCTAGACGATCGTTGAAAAAAAAACATCTTGACGAAAGCTGAATGCTTGATAAATGTTTTTGTATTACCACTGTATGGGGAAACATGTCGAACTGTTGATTTCTCGATGTTTGAAATCGCCAATACGTCGTGGGGTTTCGGTGTTGATTAAGCCCCTGTGTTCCCTTAGGAAGAGGCCTTTACCTAACAGTGGGACACTTACTGGCGGGAATTATTATATTATAGAAAAGTGAGTATTTTTTAACTACAGCTGCTATGTACACGAGGTTGTAGCTAGCCGATTTGTTACCGCAGCAACTTGTATAACAAAATAAATTAATAAAGATTAATTTTAAACTATATACATATGATAAATAAATTTATTTTCCAAGTACTTAATTGTAATTGTACGAATTATTTAGTATTGTTAAAGGCGCCTCATAAATATTTATTTTGAACTGTATACATAATCAATGTAATTGTTATTTCAATTGGATTTTAATTTTGTTATTACATACGTATGCGTTATAATGATATTTTATGTTCAAAATATAATTGAAGTATTAGATTAACATAAATAAATATAAACACTATATAGAAGATAATTCATATCTCAAAACAACATTCAAATTGTTCAAGTTGCCAAAATAAAGATGCTGGCGTAAGATAGATGTGTGGAGTAATCAGTCTCGATAAAATCCGCAAGTCGCAAGTCCATGAGAAGAGGTCTAGGGTACGCGACATCTATACATATTATAAAACTCAACGTCTCTCTGCCTATCTGTCCGTTTATTTTCTTTTCACGCAAAAATTACTAATCAGATTTACATGGTTTTTCTCTTAATTCATAGCTATGTTATCTGGCCAGGTTGCAGGTTATATTTTGTGAGTTGAAGTAACATACGAAATAAAGAGTGACGATAATGGTGAATCAATTCGTGAAAAAAGATGCTTTTGGGGTAATTAAATGGCTTACGCTGAGTAAATCATAAGAGACATATCAAATTAAAGTACTACATAATTGTAGATCTTAAAAAAACCTACAATAAAGTCAGCGATAGCATATGTGTATCTTCTAAGGATCACCCACAATAATGATTTTTGAGGCAGTATACATCGCACGTGTGTTCGATTGACAGCATTCTGTAGCCCACGCGAGTGGAGCCCCGCGTACAGCTAGTATAATATAATTATTGTAATCAAGCGTCACAACTTCATAAGATCATATAAAAATCTCTAAGCTTTAAAATATGAAAGCCAACACATATTTTCCAATGTAAGGTTCCTGTGTTACGAAATGCAATGTGTATAAAATCTATACATATAATAAAATTGAAGTGCCTGTTTGTAATATCAAAATACCACTTTTTCATTAAATGCATATGAAAGTATACACGTTAGTATACACCTATAACAAAAAGTAAGAATTTAAAAAAAATGTTATCGCTGTCTGTTTGTTCCTGGTAATCTCCGAAATGGTTAGACCGATTTTGACGGGACTTTCACTGGCAGATAGCTGATGTTATACGAAATAACTTAGGCTACTTTTATATTAGAAAAACAATTAGGGTTCCGCGTAAAAAAAGCCTTTTTAGTATTCGTCGCGAGGTCTAGACGCTGATAAGATGCTGTAGAAATAAGCTTTGTCTATGGTCACATAAAGAGGAGGCCGCCACACTAAATAAGGAGTTAGACACTGCAGCTTTCTTTTTCCGATCAAAGATGGAGAGGCAGGCCCAAAAAGAACTAGGAAAGTGTAGTGCTAAATATGAGGGAGTGTAAAGTCTCCGAAAACGATCATGCCGAGGATAGAGCCAAGTGAAGAAGATATAAGATGAAAAGTTTATCATATACTCGTAGATGTAAATGATCTCATGATTGCAATTCTGTTTGGCGTGATAATCTTACGCTTGCTGGTAATTTCCCCAAATCTAATATTTGGATAAGCGACATTGGTATTCAATACTAACGAATATACGTTTTAAACACGTCTTACGCACATTAGCTAGCCAAAACAAGCATTTTATAATCTTTCATTTTTTTACCAATATGTTCTCGACAAGAGTTTTTTTTAATGAAACATTCATATCACGTTGATACATATATTTACCAGAACCAAATTATTTTTAATAAATACTTCTTCACATTAAAATAAATTATCAACAATAAGTTGTTTCCAACAAGTACGAAGTCGTCGTCTCTTTTCAATCTTCATAGTAAAACCATTCATCCTCTTCAGTATAATATTAGCTTGTAATTTAAAATTTTCTTCATTAACTTCCGACACGATCTTGTAATTCAATCATAAGACTGTTGAAAGCAAAATTTTTAATTTTAGCAGGGCGTATTTGCGACCGGGAGTATGTAATTAATTACATTCCTAATGCTATTATTACAATCTGTAAATTCAATATTCGTTATGTAGTACGTAATTAAGTTATTAAATGTAATTACAAGTAGTTGTAGAGTTATAGACCACGCTTATATTATAATAACTATAGCTTTCCGATCGCGGCTTCACTCGCGTAAACTAGAAAATTTGTTGTAGGTACATTTTTAAAATTGAATTATACCATAATGTGTTGTAATTTAAGTATAGCTCATATTATTATCATCTTTTTTAGTATTGTATAGTATACATTTTGTGAGTCCCATTGATTTATTATAACATTTGTGTATATATGTTGTTGTTATGTATATATTGTTCTTGTATCAATAGTTCAATAGTGCAAAGAAGTGTAGTACTCGAAAAAGCACATTTCTTTGTGGTTACTCTGAAACAGGCCACACAGAATAAAACTAATCTCTAAATATTATTTCCCATAGAAACTTTCACAGCCCTTTTCATCCTCTTAGGGTCTGAATTTAAAAAAAAACATTCTTACACGAGTATAAAATCAATATCCCCCATTTTTTTTTAAATATTTCTTTGTCTTTCAACTCTAACTGCGACTGAGTCTGACTAATGAGTCAGGACATTGTTTTTATATATGAGGATTATATGAACTATGTCATGGTGTTTTCCTTTGACTTTGAACATATAATAAAACCGCGATTAAGTAAACTATTAGGTAATAGCTAATATAACTAGATTAACAGATGACGTTAACAGTTTGTTACTAACTCATATGCTCGTATATTGCTAATCCTGAATGACGTAATATCAATAAAATGTCGTAAGTAGCCAATGGCATGACTTATATGAATTTTATTCACAAATTTAATTCACAATCATGAAATTGTGTTTGCAAATCAACTTTGCAAAAAGTTTTATTGGAGTTCATCCGTTTTCAATGCGAGATACAAATTTATATGCAAGAGCTGAATTATACAAAGAAAATGAAAAGTAATATTTTGCTATTTCTAAATCTTAAAGGTTTGCAAAAGAGGATAAATTATTATTAGCAACACCTTTTCTTATCATAAAGAATCCCGTCATGGATACACACTAGCTCGGTTATGTGAGACTCCTACACAGTGAAACTCCATGGTGTACCATCAACTGCCGTAAAGGGGCGTCACGCGTAAGCATTCCACCGTGTCGCTCCCCGGCGCTAAAAGAAGACAGTTCGGGATTGGGAAGACAGAGGATCCTTCTCGCGAACCCTCTCCGCGGTCTCCTTCTGCGACATCAGGTCCTCGCAGAAGGAGACCATTGCCGTCCATGACCCCTCACTGTCGAGTATGGCTTTTACTACACTCGGCAGTGAAAGTGTAGTGGGCAGTGTCCTCAGCCGCACCACACTTATGACACACAGTTGTGAGCTCTCTGCGTGCAGGTACCATCCGAAGCATCAATGTTCGGGCAGTACTTGCAGGGAGCCGTTCTTTCTCCCACACCAACTATCGAGGACCGGGCGGATGGCTTCTATAGTCCGAAGCCCATAGTGTGTATCCGTCGTTTACTCTCCCCACAGCTGCAACACCTCCTGTGCCGCCTCCCATCTAATGCAGGTGACCTCACCAGGATCTGAAGGCTCCTCTCTCTCTTTCCTCGCTGCTGTGAAACTATACACAACAACAAGCACCCGAGCCTCCAGCTCCCATGCTGGGGTTCCATTAGTAAACCCTGCATTATACATTGAACAACATGACTCAAACTGCTTGAAGGTTATGGGATAGCGTTAAACCATTTATAAAAATTCTACTGAAAACGAAACTATGTACCTACACAATTTTTGGGTCCAGCGCTGAAAATAATGTCTATTTCGTGTATTCTCTAGAAGAAAATTATCAGGATCGGAGATTTCGGGATTTTTATAATGTTTTGGGCTCCGATGCACCATATATTTTCACACTACTTCTGTAATACTCGCAGGATATAAATAGCTATTAGTTACTAAAAAATTAACTAATAAAAATCACATAATCACGTATTTTAGTGGCAATGATACTTTTACAATAGTTTAATGCCGTTCTGTGAAATAAATAGCAATTTGTGCATCGGTTTTTAATTTGCTAGCAATAACTGGTACAGGTGATAAAGTCTTAATGTGAGAATAACTTTTTCAAGATATTTCTTATGAAGTATACTATCGTTAAAACTTGCTGGCCGATCAGAATCTCCGAAAATCTCATATAGTTAATTATATACTCTGTCTCAAATATTGTGGTAGATAAGCAACAGACATAGACGAAACTAGATCCAACAGCTGTGGTATCATGTCCCTGAGAGATAAACACACAAATAGAAACAAAAGAGATAAACCATAAAACTAATACAAACATCTAAAATAAGATTAAATTTGTAAACAAATTTCTCTTTAACTCAAACATTATGGTATCGACTTCTTCTTTAATTTCTTGATCACTCTTTCCACTTGTTTCATTTTCAGTAGCTTCAATCATCAAATCTAAAAATGCTAGACGCTTTTTTTCCTATTCTACAAAACATGTATACTTAAGTTTTTCTAAGCAAAAAAATAATAATTACAAGTTGCTTGAAACTTACCTACATCTTCATCATTAAATTCTAAGTCATAGTGATATGAACTCTAAAAGTTATCGAAATTCGTACATTACATTTCATTACATTCGTAATTGGTACATTATAATCAATTTCTGGAGTTTTCGTGTGTGAGTTCATCGTGTGTGACGCGCTTTACGATGAATCAATAATAGTGGAATTTTTTTACGTTCGATAACAATAGTTTTGAGTTAGCCTTGACCTGTATTAACAATTTTTGTTTTGTAATTCGTCTATATTTACATACATTGACGTACATGTAGATTTCAATGTTATTAGTTATGCTAAAAGAAAAAACATCGTAAGCAAGCCTTAAAATCTAAGCTGTATTCTTGTAGTAACATCAAAACACAATGGGTGATGGGTTGATGATGAAAGCTCTACATATCCTTTATATGCAACAAGCTCTTGCATAGTAGTGGAATATTTGCAGACTGGTATTATTATTTATTGTGATGATAATAATTTTTAAAAGTGATTAGCAATTTCATTCTGGTGACTAACATAATAAAGCTCAAGAGTTTTTTGTTTGTTTGTTTAATCGCGCTAATCTCTGGAAATACCAGTCGGATTCGAAAATACAATAATATGATAGCCAGATTCATGAGCTATTGTACAGGCTATCTAGCATTAGGCTACACCTCTCACCTAGTTTTAAATATTATTTTTTAAGTAAGTCGGAAGAAACAGCGCTCCCGAACTGAAAGTATCTGCGTGCGCTAGCGTAATGGTTCGTGGTACGTAAATACAATGTTCTACAAAAATATTTCTCCTTAGTGTACCTATCTAAAATACTACGAGTATATGCCAATTTCTTACATATAAGCCACAATAAGGCAGCATGTGTCAAAAATTTATTGAAAGTAAAAATATTTATGAGCATTGTTATTTGACATGGTATATTTACCCTTACGAACGAAAGTTACTTCATCATCAAGACAATTTTATGAGTTTACCCTTTATAGCACGTTATTTAGACGCATAGTTTGGGAGATAATGGAAAATTAAAATAATTCAATACACGGCTCGGGTCTATGCCTACAGTAGCAGTGGTGCGAACGAGCCATGTGATGCATAATCCTGGCCGCTCGATCAAAATATAGTCTATACTGAAGTATTATAAATCATCAGTGATTTCTTTTAAATTATACGCGGATAAATTTTTAAAGTAATTGAGTAAATAAAATTATAACAACGTTTAGTTAATTTGTAGATCCATAATAGTACTAGATCAGTGCTCTATAGTTTTTTACTGCTATAATTAAATACTGAATGGCAAATAGGGATTGACAATATAAACAAAATTGAAATGAAGTCTTTATATCATCTTACTTAATTGAAGAGTTTGGAGTTAAACCGCCCGTGTAAATGCAAACTCGTTTTAATACAAAATCCTAGTACGAACGGGCCCAGTTTACTCTTTAGACTCCTATTTTACTTCTTTTGTGACAAATTCAAAGAAACTATTTCCTTCAATTAATTAAAAATGTAATTCTAAGATTGTATTATAACTTTAACATAAGTCTCACTGCACGCAACTATATCATTACACTAGATTATATACCTACGTTGGTGCTGACAGCTGGTTGTGCTGTTACACACAATTCTTAGCGAAATCGTTAATTACAATAAATGATCCGTGCTTTCTTCAGTTGAAGGTTTGCTATGATCTATGACCTTTGCTTGTGTAATTTTCCGAATCATTTATCCCATAGATAAGTTTTTGCTTTTTTAGATTTCTTTTTAATGCTAGAAATAAGCTATCATGATCACACTGAAGAAGATTGTTGTCGGTGAAGTGTATTATCTAGAACTTACGAATGTTTCGCTATGAGACAAATATATCGATGAGTTAGGCATAATGTGAAATAAGATGTGAGGAAAATGTGAGACATAAATATTAAATTTATAATAACATCGATCGATAGTAGGTACATCGGTAGAATCAGTGGTCAGTATTCTATAAATTAAATATAAAGCAGCACCGATCCAGTTATCCATTTTGTTAAAAAAGGTTAGGGTATTTATTTATTAATACAAACATCCATTACATTACTATACATTTATTCCCAACAACACAATACAAATTTCCATGCCACGACTATATAAAATGAATTTACGTTGTATCGAATATTTAACATAAATAATTTAGTATCATTACAATTATATCTTTATTTAAATTATTTTAACCGAATATACACTATTCTTCAAAGCCTCAAAATACATATCGACAAAAACAATCGTTCCAGTTTTGAACGTAGGTACTCCGATATTTAAATATAAAATTAGCATTTATACATATTTAATTTGGTTTTAATCTTTCCTTGAAATACATTGCTTTTATATAATAAACTAGTTGGGCCGGTAGACGTTTTTCTGCACTTTCCGTTGTTAATGGCTCGACCACAATGCCACCTATCGGATACTAACATAGCTATAAACCATCGACTCGATAAAACCAAATTATATCCAAGTAAATATGAGCTCAATCAGTCAAAAAGTTATAGAATTACTTATATCCCGGTCAGAATATCTGTGCACCTCGCTGGAATGCGACGCTTCTCCCGCTTCCCCTGTCACCTCTCCGCGCACTCCCCGGTGCGACAGTACGGTTAGCATCTTCGTTGCCGATACACGTCCCGATAATTTTGATATTTTCGCTTTGTTGTTGTTTTGTTTTTTAATATTTATTGTTAAGTTTAGACTGTTTACTGTTAAGTTTGGACTGGTTTGGTTGTTATTAAAATTGTTGTAGCTGTTAAACTGAAGTCATGGGAAAAACAATACACAGCGAATCAAGAAATTTAATCTTGAAAGTGCTCAAGTTTTTTGAATCGGAGAAAGCAAATAAACAGTACACCATACCTGTAGACCAAGTGGTGAAACGAACCTGTGCTGCAACTGGGATATCAAAGAGGACTCTAATGAAAATTAAAAATGAAGCCAAAGTACATACGTAAGTAAACCTACTTCGCCAGGCGCTAGTCCGACTCCAAGTACTAGTAATAATTTAGAAACCCACCCAGAACCAAAATTATCGACACCGGGTAAGAAGCGTAAACAGTACAAAAATCGCATCGAAGTAGATGATTTTGACATTTGCGCAATACGAAATATCATCAACAGTTTTTATGCTGTAAAAAAAGAAGAAAAGAAAAAAGCTTATACTAAATTTACCGCCGAACGGTATAGTTGTCACAGACAATGCACCCTACCATTCGACGCAGTCGGTGAAAGCGCCCACTAGTGCTGCTCTTAAAGCTGACATGCAAAATTGGCTACGTGAACACAATATTCCATTTAATGACAAAGAGGGAATTGTATCCCATTATACTGAGAACAAAGCCGCCGAAAAAATATGTCGTCGACGATTTAATGCGAGAGCATGGCCAAGAAGTTGTGCGTCTGCCACCTTATCATTGTGACCTAAACCCTATCGAATATATATGGAACTTGGTAAAGCAAAGGGTGGCAGATAAAAACATTGACCAATCGGAAAAGAAAATAGAACAACTTACAAAAGATGCGATTAAGTCAATTACGCCAGCTGACTGGAAAAAAGAAGTGAATCATGTGGAGAGACTACAGCGAGAATACTGGGAAAAAGATTATCTAGCAGATGACAACATCACACAACTTTTAATATCACTAGGGGAAGACAGTTTGGAGAGTTCAGAAAGTGAGAGTGAGGAAGATACAATGTCAGGCATAGAGTCAATAATTTATAGCGACTGAGTTTAATAATAAATGTTTTTGTAATCAAAATTATTGTTTTTTAATAACAAACCCTTCATCAATAATACATTGATTTGAAAAGGTTAGTATTTTTTTTTACCTCCATATTTCTCGAAAAAACTTTTAAAAAACAAAAAACTTCACACCGTACCCAGACCGCCGATATGACGTCACTAGGTCAGGTGCACAGATATTGTGATCTGGTTGTACATATTACATTTTTTTTATAAATATGTATGAAATATGAATGTTACAATAATTTAACTTATATAAAGATGATAATGAAAAATTATGATTGGAAATTCATTAAAGGCGCGTAAAATTGATATTTTCTATAAGAAATTTTATAACGGGCAATAATGATTTTTCAGTTAGGATCATTATACGAGTAGGCACAGTTCACAGTTCAATAAGGAACTGTTCCTTCTGTGATCCGTGATCCGGGGTCCGTGATCAAAGAGAACAAACAAAAATATTCTAAGAAACAAGTTCTTGGTCGGTCGGTTCTGGGCGGAATGCCGATTACGTATATTCATATATATTAAAACAAATATCAAATATGATAAACAATACTACAGTAATTTAAGGCCTACTGTATATGTAACGTCGCTTCATACTTACGATTTTGTCATTTGCCGAATCTTGTACGCTTGCTTGCAGTTTTCGTATAAACAAACTACGTTCTGTCCACAGAGCGGTAATGTCGCATTTGCGAGCATTTGCAAGCAATCGTCATGCAGTCTGAGCAGCAACATTAATGATATGTTAAGCGTCAAGACAAAACGCATAGATGGAATTTTCTTTTTTATGGCGGCTTCAGCAGTTTACCTCGTTCATATCGTTGAGCAGTATCTTTGTCTATATAAGAACAGAATCCTCAAGACAAGTTATCAAGTTAATTTTCTTTTCGGTGTATGTATGATGAAGCCAATACATTCTACGTCCGATTTGTCGTCTTCTAATAAAAGCGTATGCTATAAATAACATCTTCATCATCACTTGACATTTACCCAATGAAAAAAACGATTAGCATTAATATTTCAAATGTAAGTATATATTTTGTAATTATTTTACTATGACATTCTAATATATATATATAACTAATAAGTTGTATCTAAAAACGCATTCCTGCATACAAAATATATTTTAAATGTTTAATTTTATTCAATAATTAATACACATTTTCAACTGAATTATTTTATCCATGTTTTATATATTGTATTACCAAATTTTGCTATAAATAATTTATCTCTTAAGATTACGTACAAAGGGAATTTTAATAAGTGCAAAAATCAATCTTATTTTTACAGGTGTACAAAATACATGAATAAAATTATTTACTGTTTTTCTCGTTTCTTTCGTTATTCATTTCAACAATTTGCAGATGGAACCTTTTTCCTCGGTTCTATTCTGATCATAAATCCATCACTTCGCTTCAATATGATGTCGCATTGTAAGATAAATTTATCTTCAGTGATATCTGACACTATCTTATAGTTGCGTAAAATTGTTGATAGCAGAATTTTCAATTTCAACATAGCATATTTTCGACCTAAAAATAATAGCTTTATAAGCAAAAACAATCTTAAGATATTTGAATTAAATAACTAGCAGTATCCCACGGTTTTCCCCCGCGTGTAATTTAAAAGAAATCGCTGGTTGATGATTTAAAATACTTCAGTATATATAATATTTTTATTGGGCGAACATGGTTATACGTCACAACTCACATGGCTCGTTCGCGCCACTACACCTATAGTAATAGACCCAAGGCGAGTGTTGAATTATTTTCATTTTACTTTATTTCCCAAACTATTCTACTATTGTAGATATGATGCAAATAAAAAATTTAAATCAGAGATGTCCGAAAATATAGGGCCAATTGACTTGAAATTTAGCATAGTTACTGCTTTCACGATATAGACGCTCACTAATTTTGAGAACGGACTTTAGGAAATTAGAGTTGAAATTTTGTATAGTGAATGAAAAAATGTTTGTAGATTTGATGATAATATTAAACTCACATGAAACACAATCTCTTCAATTATCTTTACTAACACGTCACATATATGTATAAATCTGTATCTGTATATATGTAGGCATACTGTATAACAGACATTGATCACGCATATGTGCCCTTAAAAATGTATCTGTCTGGTTGGATATCCGGATTTAACTCTAAAACGGCTTGACCGATTCTTATGAAATTTTGTACACGGTAAACATATGTCATTGGTCAAATGTTAGGCTATAAGAATTTTCGATAATACTTTCGTAAAAAAAAAAAGAAAGTACATTTTTATTAATTCTCAACCGATTCTGATCAAATTTTGTAGACGGGAAGTATACGTCATTTCATAATTGATGTGCTATAAGAATCGTCAATATAACATTTAGGAATCGTAAAAAAATAGTTCTTAAAAGATTCTGATGAAATTTGTACACGCGAAATATAATATGTGATTTCTCAATTGATAGACTATATAAATTGCCAATAATATAAGAAAAACTAAAATTAAGCGATGAAAATAAATATTGTGTAATAAAGGCGTGCAAAGCCGCGGGCGCACTGCTAGTTTTAGTATATACTTAATATAGTTATCTCACCAACACAACTCCTGGGTCCAGCGCTAAATGGTATATAACTGTAGTAATGTCTGTTCTGAGTATTCTCAGGTAGGAAATTATCAGGATTAAAAACATCAGGATTCTTATAATACTTGTGGTTGCGATGCAGCTTATATGTACCAATTACAACTGTAGTGTTCGCAGGAATAATATAATTATTTGTTACTAAAAAAAACATTAATGTAACTATGATAGTTTAGTGATGTGAGCACAAAGCAGTTCTCAAAATGGAAATTATAATGATAATTACCTATTCGTGCATCTGTATTTAGTTTTCTAGCGATAATTGGCACTGGTGGAAAGAGTCTTAATGTTTCAAGTATAACTCTTTCGAGATATTTCATACGCACTGTATCAGCAAATGTTGCTGTTCGATCAGAATCTCCAAATATTTCGTATAGTTCATCATAAACTTTGTCTTGAATATTCTGATGGATACCCAATAGACATAAAACGAAACTTGATCCAGCAGCTGTTGTATCATGTCCCTTGAATTTAATTATTAATCTTGATAAACTCTTGAAAACTGACTTAGTTTAATATTTTGATTTCTTAATAATAATTGTATATAAAATTGGGGAATATAAAACCATTTATTACCAACCTCGAACATTATGGTATCAACTTCTTCCTTAATTTCATGATCGCTAATTTTATTTGTCTCGGCTTGAGCAGATTCGATCATTAGATCCAAGAATGCAAGTCGTTTCTTAGCTCCTGTGCAATACGAATATAAATGTATAATATTTTATTAACTATTAATTATAAATTACTTACTAATTTATTTGAGCTGTGTAATGACCAATTTATGTGCAATCAAGATTAAAATTGCCTTAAAATGCCTCAAACAGATAACGAGTTACTAAGGTCAGAGACCTGGACACAATAATTTTATCTCTCTGACGGGGTTTGCACTGTGATTACTGATATTGTGTAATCTAAGAATTCTTGTAATCATTATTTCATACATTGGCTAATTTCACATAATCTTTATTATACTTACCTATGTCATTATCATCATTAAAGTCTAAATCATCACGGTATCCATGGAAAACGCTATCAGAAACTGTCTTCTCTGTCATACTAACACCGTTATCGACAGACTGTGTTAGTTGTTCTAGCGTCGCAGGTATTATACCCTTCTTTTTATTTTCTAAATACGTAGATTTTTTATTTTTTATTACCTAGAAAATTAATAGCCGAATATATGTAAGAAGAAAAAGGTTAATTGAAGGATTTGTATGACTCAAAAATTCTTGTTATATATACCTTGTTGGTTAATCCGTGAATGATGCTTAATAATTTGACTTGCTTTTTATAATAATTCGTCAATTTGAAAATATTTTCAAAACGTAACCAGAATTTATAATGTCTTTGATGAATGATGTCACACATTCTGTAAATATAGCACATAATTATTCAAAGCCAGCTACACCCACAGACTTCAAATCCGGTTCTTGTAAGACAATTCTTGGACACAATAAAAAAAAGTATTTATTCTTTAAATAATTTAATTCTTATACATTTTGTAAACTTACTTCATAACTGCCATAGCGTAATCGAATCCCGATTCGTCTTGAGTTTGTCTAGATATGCCCATAGCGGTTTCTGTAATATCAAGAAATATATGAATACGACCTTTTAATAACAATTTACTAATCCCGGCGGTAATCCGCCGTATTTACAAGTACAAGTATCGTTAGTTATACGTATAAATGAGAAACTACTTGTTTATTAATTTATTACCATGTTATGTCCGGAGAAACAAATATTAGTACCTAATCAACTCTTGTTTAAATTTTCAACAACATCAACATTTATTTAATTAAAAATAGTAACACGCGTAAAATCAGTAAGTCCTTAGTATTACAATATCTTACTGTTATGTGATATTTTACAGTAATTTGTGATTATTTTTACATAGCAGTAATTAATAAATAATGCTTACCAAGTAGAATATCAACTGTGACACCACTCATATAGTCGTGAACGTCAAATGTTTTCCCAATTTCAGTACTCATTTTCTTAACAACATTATTACTGTTTTGATTGAATACATTAACGAATGATTTTAAAATGTTGATATGAAAAGTGGGTGCGATCATTTTTCTATGTGAACGCCATTTGTCACCTAAAATTAATATTCAATTACATTTTCAAGGAATTTAATAGTTGTGTTGTATTAGTGTGAACTAAATTCACTAACCGCTGAACATAGCGGGGCATTTCTGTTCATGAAGCATATCCTGATAAGAGCCTGATAGAGTCTTAAATTTGATATCTGTTGCCAAACACCTTTCCCACTAGCGTATTCTCATCTTCAGCGGCGTCGATAGTTGTGTATAAAATCAAGCATTCTTAATTTTTTTTTACTTATATCATTACAATGGACAAGAGAGGTATTTTGGCAAATAAACCAAACAATATGCAATCAAAATTGTCTTTATATATTTAGAAAGTTTTAGAGAATTCTAGTCTACTAGTCTACAACAGTAAATTCATGCTGCATTCAAGAGCAATTTGTTACGCAAATGTGCAACGCAATGTAAAATTATGTAATTTATCAGTAAGTGGTTATTTATTACGAAGCGTTACTTTTGTACCTTTACCGAAATTTACTTACCTGTACTTATAAGTAAACCTTCACCAAGCCAAGGCTTGAAATAACGATACTCAGAAGCTTTATCGATGTGAGTGTGGCTGCTGAGAATAACCTCGATATCTTCAGCGTCGACTAAAAACACAATAAGATTGGAACCAAGCCAACCGCGCACCACGCTGCCATATTTTTCGTAGTATTGTAAAGCGATACCTAGTAAATCTGTAATTGATTATAAAAAAGTTATGTCATTAATAGCGAAACAAACCTAAAAAATTACCAAGTGCGTGTCGTGTCACGCTCAGTGTAGGGTTCCGTCTTCGATCAATAATACACGATTCCCGATAAGCGCTTCAAAAACGGGCCGAAAATTAGGAGCACAAATACGGTTGTGGTCTTCTTTTAAATTAGTATGACACTATCATAGCCAACGTTAAGACGTCAAAATGCCCCAGTGTGAGCTCAAAAATTGTGCAAATAACCACCGTAACACCAAGATTTTGGAAGGAATATCTTTTTTTCGGTAAGTTTATACCATTAAGTGTTTTTATTAAAGTGAAACCAGTATTAAATAGTAAATATGAATAAATTACCAAATATTATGATTGTTTAACCAACGTTTGCGATGACGGGCCAACTATTCTGCCAACAAACATCGACTGTTCTGGGACAGAGAATGCATGGAGTAGTATTGATATTTTAATTATTATTATTTTCGTAGCTTTCCTAGGGACCCATTTCGATGTGCAGAATGGGTATCAATTGTCGCGAAAGAAAGAAGAGAAGAAATATACAAGCCTTATAAAAATTCGATTATTCGAAAATGTGCCACTTATCAAAACACAGAATAATACTGAATTATTAGGACTATTAGTGTGCATCAACAGTCTGACTTATTTATATGAAAATTTAGTTGCGACTGACATTATTCCTTATTTATTAACCTATTAACTCAGCGAAGACCACATTGAACTATTTTTTGGGAACATATGGATTCAAACTGGACACAATAATAATCCCAACACGAGACAATTTAAAGCCAGTTTTAAAAAGTTGTTGTCTCATTTAGAACTGGGCTCCAAAATTTACCGGAAGCTGTATAGCTTTAGAGAACATACCAATTTTATCCGGATCATCATCGCTCAATAAAATTAATAACTCGTCGATAGGTTACCGCTTTGAGGAAACAGAGGAGTAAAATTTTAGTTCTGCAGAAATTTTAAAGAATACTGTTATAAACCAGAGTTTTGTTAAATATCAGACAAACTGCACTGAACTTAGTGAAAAATTAGATCGTAATCAAACTTTTGATATTGTTCTTCAAATAGTAGGTTACATTTCTGGTTTTGTAGTCAGTAGACTTGTTAAGAAATTATGGGCTAAAGAAAAAATATGGTTTCACAAATTAATAGATTTAAGAGATATGGGTGGTTTATTTTATCCATCAAACGACGTGTTTGACGTATGCATGAAAACCGAACGTATTATACGCAATTGTCTTCGCATGAGTGGTGGCAAAACAATAAAAAAAAAAAACGATAAAAGCTTTGTATGTGTCAGTGTATTAAACGCATATATTGAAAAGGATGTGTGTTCTGGGGGACACGAACAAAATCATAAAATAAGCTTGATGAAACTAATTATAGAAAAATTCTTTGATGTAAGATTACATTACATTTGTAAAAAATAAACCGCTCAAATAAAAATTGATTCTAAAAGACAGCTTTATAACAAGCTGAACCTGTTTAAAGGTAATTAAACATACATTACGTTTTAAACATATATTAAAAATATTTGACATCATACAAAACGAAATAGAGTAAGCATGAATGTTTTTATTAATATTTTTATTGTAGTTATTATGTTTTAATGTTTATGTTGTTTGCTTAGATCTTAAATTTGACTTTTAATTTTCAAGTTTTCCAGCGACTAGTCTTGTACCTACATAACTACCCTACTTACCTACTAACAGATAGGGTTACACGGGGAGGGCCACGTAAACAAATTTTTTTAAACCTTGCTCGTTATCAAGCCAACAGAATAAAATAAGAATAATTCAAATCGTTCAAGCCGTTTTTAGTTTTAGCGAGACCAAACGAACAGCAACTGATTTTTATTATATAGAAAGATGTGTGTGAAAACATGGTCACCTGAGCGACTTATTTTTGTTGGTAATCCTTAATCTAGTACTTTTATTGGTCGAAGGTATAAAAAACATATTGGACAGTTCGACTCCAGTCAATCCTTGTCCAAGCGGCGAGCCTAAGTCGTAAATTTTTATTGCTTTTTTGTTGACACTTTGTAATTTAGACTTTAAATCATGCGTGTAAGTTTCAATTTACATTAATGTATATTTATTTCAACTAGAATTACGTAGACACAAGTGGCGACAGTTTTAAGAGAACTTTTGTATGGGATTGTGTATCTAGTGTATTATTGATCGAAGGGTTCCGTAGTTGCCAGTCACAATAGTTATACAGACTTAAGGATCATTATGTTGTAACATTAATCATCCTTAAAGGGTCTTTAAGTAATTTTCAATGGAATTTGTACGAAATTACTTCTCCAAATAAAATTTTATAAGTTAATTGACTATTACTCGTTAACTTGTAAAGCCTACTTACCTCTGATAGTTTTCCTTTTAATTTCATTACATATACTATTACCATGAATTTTTCACATATCCAAAAACAACCAATTAGCTGGCAGAGGGGGGGGGGGCGGAACAGACTAACAAAAATTAGAACTATAAAGCTTAATATTTCGCAAACTAATCCCTAAATCGAAAAAATGTTTTTTTCAGACACACAATATCTTTGAACTATCTATCTATTGACACACGTAGTAGTAAAATCAGATAGCAGATATAAGTTTATTTGAAAATTGGTATGTAAAGGTCGTTGGAGCCCTTCACTTCAAGTACAAAATCAATTCTTTGATGACGGGTGATGGATTAACGACTACACCACTGAAGTGGTAGTGGTAGTGGAAAAAACAGTAAAAGTTACGTTAACTACCCTGGCAACATTATTCACACGGTCGTACGTGTTGTTATCTGGTTGCCAAGGACACACAGCTAAATGCATATCCCACTTTCGTTGTTCGTAAGCCTCCATCTGCCTTTTTCTCAAATCTGTGTTTTAGGGAAAGTTATTTTTTAAGATATGAATGTTGTTAACAGATTTACCTTCAGGTCTTTTGCCTAAAGCCAGTAGCACGTTTCCAAAAATTGGCAATGCAGCAGGACCTGGTAACTTATTGCCCAGTGTGTACAACCTGGATGACTTCTGTCGTTGGTGATACATCCATAAAATTATGAGTGGAATCAGTAGAAAGAAAAATATCGTTTGTGTGTGATATACAAAAGTGAAGTCCAGAAACATCCTCATTGTGCTGAGAAATAAATATTAGAATTATCGTATGAATTAACATTTCAGCCTTATAATATACCTATCGTTAATATTAATAAAAAATTAAATTAGTGGGTTATATAATTAAAACACAGATTAACGAAACAAAAAGACTCACCATAACAAAATTTTAACAAAAAAAAAAAACACTTGTAACTTGACTTAAAAACTGCCTAAATCTACGATAGCTACTTAAGAATTCTCAAAATTAAAGATTAACTTTATGCACCATTTACTACAGATAACTTTATTTATTTAAAATATAGTGGATTACGGTTATAATAAAGATGAAGGGACGACTAAAATTTCGTCGCTATATCCGGAAGTCGATATGTAGAAAGAAAGAAACAAAATCAAGAAAGAAAGAAAACAATATTTATTGCCAGACAATACAGCCGCATAATGCGCATATATCGCCCAAGTTCTTGGATTAAATTTTAACTATCTGAACATTTATAAACAAAAGCGTATTATTACAACTGCTGACCATATGAGAATGTAAACAAAGGATAAGAAAGTTTTATGATTGAAGAATAAACCTTTGTGCGTTCGTTTGATGACTCGGTGGTTGCCGGTCGCAATATATGCAAAGGATTTCTAAGAACTTGTTACAAATATTTCAGTATAACTAGTCGCTATACCAGAAATCGTCGTTATAAACTAAATCCACTGTATATATATATATATGTAACAAAACCACATATCAAATTTGCAATACAATAATTATTATCAGATATTTTACTTACGTTTAAGTTTAAATAGTTATTGATAGGCTCCGGAATAAATCGATTGTGTTGTATTAAATTTATTGTGAAGTAAATCCTTTTATAAGAACCAATTTTGTATCGTGGTATTTAAATAAGGTGAATTAAATTAACATAGTAATCAATTACGGAAACATAAGCGTGTAATATATAATCGTAGGTGTACACATATATATATATATATGTCAAAGAGAGAGAGAGACATCAGAATATACTATCGAAGACACCAGGGTTTTCCTTGATATCATTCTTCGTTACGGAATAATAAATCTTGTGGGCGTAATCTGGGTTAACCTCACTCACCTCACAAGCATTGTAGAGATGCACATGGTCCGACAATCCAAGTAAGCATGATGTACTGTTTTATTTGGGGTTGCCCCCAGTGGCCTCCGACCTCCCCTATAGCCACCCCATGCCTCGCATATCTGTGTTATCGCTGCCCGTAGGTGACCTAGTAATTCATCTTGAACGTCCTCACGATCCGACAAGCTCCAGCCAGAATAATCTTCTGTTCGGGTTCCGGTTTAGTAAGTAGTCTCGAACAATCTTAGGATCTAATATTAATGCAGATCTGCACATACGAGGGCTCCAGCTAGAACCATCCTTCAAGCCCGTCGTTGTCTGCTTATGTGGTTGCGTGGATCACAGATCACACCTGTTGCGAGCGCGCGGCGTCATCTCTACTTTATTTCCATTTATTTTATGTACGCCGTATTTTTGAATACCTGACAGGGTCTGTTATCTCGTTACTATTATATATATATATATATATATATATTTATATTGATATATTATATCTTCAATAATTGTAAAGTATTATTAATTTATTTTGTCACCAAAAAAAAAAAAACCGAGTGTAAAACCACTGTTTTATTTGTATGTATTATTACGCAGCCGTCTTGCGCTGTTTCTTATCAAAAGGCAAACCTCACCTAACCTAGCTACAACGTTCATAGGAGTTATTAGCACATTAATTTATTCATTAAGATCATTTACCTACTATTCTTGGCAGTATAAAGTACTTTTTTGGTAGAGCTTAGGGTCTCAATATATAAATTAATTAATTTAGTCCAATTCGAACACGACCGGTTTTAAAAACGTAACGAAAAAGTTATGCGATTTGTGTTAGTATTAATTAATTTTAGAACCTTACTTATGAAATTGCGGATTTTTAATACTGGTTAGTGTGAAAATTGATATCTTTCGTTCTATTTAGTTTTACAAAATTAATAAAAAAAATTGTTGTTCATTTGTTTTCCTGCGGTTCAATTTTTCTTTGAAATCAGTCTCTTTTTCTGCGAACATGAAAAATCTAAATTGCGCGTTGTTTTCGAATAATGTTGTGATACCAACGCAGCACAGACAGACCAGGTACAAGTGAACGCAAGGTGCGTTTATGGTTTGGTCGCTTTCGTTCTGGAAATTTTGATCTGAACAATGAGCTTCCTGTGGCCGATTGGAGACAAAAGTATAGCAGCGAATTGAAGGCCATAATGGCAGCAGGTTCATCCACCAAGTCAAAATCACCACGAACCAAGTCAAAATCAGCAGCAAACTTCAAGTCAAATGATAAAACAATACTGCTTCGTTGGCGTCAAACCGGAAAGATAAAAAAAGCTCACTGAAAACAACAACAAAATCGCGTCGACGCTTCCCTTAACTTGTTGAATAGGCACACAAGGGGTTGGACATAGAGGAGGTAGCTAAACAATGTCTTAAACGCAAATGGAGTCACAAGAATTTGTGTGTGGGTGTATGGTCGACCTGTGCCGGCAATGTTCATTACAGCTTTTATAGACCAGGCACAACAAATATTACTGCGGAGGTATACTGTGAAGAATTGTAAATGAGACAACCGAGACCTTATTAATTATTCTAGTCCACTCTTTCCTCAGTGCGTTCTTCCACATACTACACAATTGATCATCTCAAAATAGAGTAATTATAGCCTAGGTCTATATATAAAAACTAAAGAAAATTCATTCAAGTTGGTTCCGTAGTTTTCAATGACGCGCGTTCCAACACGGAAATTTTGCGATTGAATTTAATACTAGCAATCGCTTTCGACTTTGTGCGCGTTATTTTTTAATATTTTAGGTTATATTATATTCTAGGTTTCGCGTTTGGCTATAATATCACCTGATGTTAAATGACGTTGTAGGCCAAAACAGTAACACGCTAAACCTAGTGGAGGATTGGCTCTGCAGCTGCCGAAACACACTTGTATGTGCTTGGACAGATATTTAACTTGAGGGTTGTAGCTAGCTAGGTGGGCATTAGAAAATGCCCTACAACCATTCTATGTTTTCAACACGATGTTTTCAACACGATGTTTTCCTTCATTGAAGGCTCAAGTCAATCGACTTGATGTCCGTACAGGCTACCACTTAATCAGTATTGCTAACAATACAACATAACCTCTAACCATTAGCCTGAATGTAGCAGCTTCCAAAAGAATTATAATATTAATAAAGATATTATTTCTTCTTCTGTAACAGTTCTTCAAGTTTTCAGTCACTTTGTAACACGTTCAGTCAATAATCATTCCTGGCTAGAGCTGACCAACAAATAGTGAATTTATTTTACACAAATAGTTTGTCATTGTTGCTTTTTTTTCCACTTACCAAATCACATTTATTTGTCTCCAAATAGTTCATATATAAATATATCCGTCATAAAATAAAATACTGTTTTATATAAATACGTATATTTAAGTAATTTAGTCAGAAACCAATAATATGTATTCAATACGTAATTTATTATGACCTTATTCGTGTCATACCTGTTGCCCGTTGAGGCGTCGCAATAGTTATTGAATTTGTAATGTATAATTAATACTTATTGTTTTCTTTGTACTTAAATTGCACAAGAATTATATCATACTTACCTATAATGATTCAACAAAATATAATTGAAACTTTCGTTAAAAAATTACAAAAGATATTGGCGGTTCCGACTTCAATATTTTTTATAACATAATCTTTTCAATTTGGCACATCTGCTTCACTGTCAATAGATTAATATCAAGTTATATCTTATACATAATACATGTAATATAAAACTCAACGTTTCTCTGTCTGTTTGTCCGTTTATGATCACTTTACGCGAAAATCACTTATCCAACACGTAACACTCGCGTAAACGTCTGAAGGCCAACGTGAACACAAACAAGCACCCGCGAGTTGTATGTGAACAAACACTGAGAAGTTTTACAACACGATTAAAGACGGTCTCTTGATACACATAGGCAAAAGTCTTCACTCCATTTCACAAAAATGAAGCTTTGTGACTCCTTTATACCATGACTGTCGCAGAATGATGACCACGTTGCATCTTTCCAACCGTTTGTGAAGCTTCTTTAGAGCTATGGGAGTACATTTTCTTATATTATTTGTTGTTATGTTCTTCAGTCGTGGAAAGCGTTTAGTATCGATCTATTCTCTTTAACTGTAGGGATTGATTTATTCCGTGTCCTGTATATATTTTTTTCGAACTAACTATACTCTTAGCCTTAGGGGCCTTGGCTGCTTTTACAGCTTCACCAAGCTTGGTTGTATATCGACGATAAGTACCGAGCCTCAGGTCTTGTTTAATGATACGCGACAGAGTCCTAGCGGAAATTTTAACATGTTAGGAAGTGTGTTTATGAAATTTAATAGTTAAGCGAGGTAGGACACAGAGAAATCTCTTAGGAGATTTCTTTGGAGAAATACCGTTAGTGCTTACGTTAGTGCTACGAACAGCCATAGGCTACGGTAGCTGCTTTCCATCACGCGGGTCGTACGCTTGTTTTCACTTTAGTTATTTAAAAAAAAACTTAAATAGGTTTCTTTTGCTTTGGCCTACCAATATAATATTTTTAAATTTGATTGTGGTTTTGATTTTACCGAATGTGACTCATTTAATACTGGTACTATCGTCAACACAATAATGATTAACGTTTAGGTATTATGTATGCAGTTGTTAAATAAATTTAATAAAACATTGTATTCTCTTCTTTTTGTTGTATCAGTTGTAATTTCATTGGGAATGACATTTGACGCAATGTGAACTGTTTCACAGTTAAAAGTGATACGAAGGCAGAAAATATAATATATAACTAGCGGCTCCGCGCGCCTTTATTACGCAGTAATTAACTTTATCCCGAAATTTTATTTTTACTCATATAATTGAGATAATCTCAATCTAGTAATGAAATATATTTTCCGTGTACAAAATTTCATCAAAATCAATTGAGAACTAATAAAAATTTGACTTTCTGCATATTTTTTTTATTTCATCAAAACCATTTGATTCTTAGTAAAAATTTTGTTTTTTTGTATTTTATCCACGATAGTCTACTTATCAATTGAGGAATGACATAAGCTATCTGTATGCTTGTCTAAATATAGATCAAACAGTTTTTGAGTTTATCGGGGCATACAAACAAACAGACAGACAAACAAAAATAACAAAAAAAATACATGTACAGACAGATACTATAGATTTATTAATATAGATTTGGTGGTTCTTGTAAACACTTATGGGCACTTTGCTAATTATAAATCATCAGGCGCTTTTTATTTAATTCGAAACTTTCATCTCAATAGCTTCCTGTTCTGTCTGAATTATGAGTGGTGGTGATTATTTATAGAATATATTATATAGGCTATCCTCTCCAAACCTCTCAAATATGACAGTCTGCCAAGCTATGAATTATATACAAAAAACTTTTTATCATCTTAATCCTGTGTTAAAAAGACAATTATTTTCTTCATTATGATAACTGATTATAATATTATTAATACGATTTAATCTGATATCTATATTAATAAATTTGTAGTTGTGTCTGTATGTGTATTATTATTATTTTTATTTTAACTGATAAGCAACCTGCATAAAGGACATTTATTACGTCAAGATCACATTAAAAAAAATTGTTGGTGTCTGTTTGTATGTCCGTATATACCTCAAAAAAGGCTTCAGAGAGATTCTTATGAAATTTTGCAAACGGGAAGCTTACGTCATTTGTAAAATGATTAGTTATAAGAATGTTCAATAATACTTTTAGAAATCGTAAAAGATATATTAATTCACAACGATTTTGATGAAATTTTGTACATGGGAAGTACATGTTATTTATTCCATAATTGATAGGCTATAAAAATAGTCAATAATACCTTTAGAAATCGTTAAAAAGTAGTAATTTTACTATCTACTTTCATATATATATGACTGAAAATAAAATTATGGGACGAAAATATTCACTGCGTAAAAACGCGTGCGGAGCCGCGGGGCATAGCTAGTATTTTATAAATGCGAAAGTACGTTTCATTATGCTTGTCCATCAATCACGCTTAAACGGCTGGACGGATTGCAATGAAGTTTGGAATGGAAGTCGCTTATGTCGTGAAATAGTACGTAGGATAGAATTATATTATTTATACCTATATAAAAATTACATTATTTCTAATAATTAATTTAAAGTGAATATATTTATGTATCTTGAATTGCTTAATAGTTAAATCTCAAGTTTGGAGTTAGTAAAATTTTCTATGACAAAAAATAAACAAATTCTCTTTATTATAATAAAGATAAGATACTTTTCTTATCGCTTTGCGACCAACTAGTAAAAAATTAAATTTTAAAAAAGTAAGCAAATAATGTAATGTTTACTGAAATGTAATAATTTATGTGTCCGAAGCATCTAGATGTGTATTCCAGCGATCGAACTGAGAGTCAGCTCTATTGCTATGAAGGCTTAACGTTTTATCATTTTCGTCTACATAGTCAGTTAACATCAGGTGAGATAACGCCAAATTACGGCATAAATATCGATAAAAAAATAATAAAATTGTTGTACATATAGGTACGTATCTGTATATATACATATTATAAAACTCAACGTCTCTATGTCTGCCTGTCCGTTTATGTTTTTGAAGTGAAACTTCTTATGCGACTTCCAAGCGTTAAACGTTAAACGTTTAACGCACATTATCGGTCTCTCCTCTTTGTGTGAGCCAGAGCAAGAGAGCAATATATTATCGGTCTCTCCTCTTTGTGTGAGCCAGAGCGAGAGAGTAAATGTCGGTGTGTATGTATATTGCACTGTTTAAATAAAATAGAAAATGCCTTTTAAAATGAAGTTTCACTTCTATCGTGTGTGAATCGCACACACACCTTTTTTTCATGCGAAAACCACTTAATTGATTTAGATGTTTTGTATTTCAATTCATAACTATGTTATCTGGTCAGGTTATAGGATATATTTTGTAAGATAAAGTAACATACTAAAAAAGCAGTGACGATAATGGTGAATCAATTCAGAAAAAGACTCATTTGGGGAGCTTAAATAGCTTGCGCTGAGTAAACCATACGACATATATCAAATTAATGTACTACATAATTGTAGGTCTTAAAAATACCTACGAATATCTATAAAAAAGTCAGCGATAGCATATATTTATTTTCTAAGGATCACCCACAATAAGTATTTTTGTCTAACCACCTCTTGAGCGGGGGCAGCACGATTCGCGCGTGCGCTCGACCGACAGCATTCTGCGAGTGGAGCAGCGGGCACAGTTAATAGATATAAAACAATGAATGAGATTATTTTCGGTAATTGTTGAACAACATGACTGTAGGTTACACAAGTTTTGTTGTATAAATTATATATAATTTATTCATTCAGGTACCTATGCTATATATTAAATATATTTCTAAATTTATGCAGCGATGCGAATTGAACGTCCAGTAGATAAAATATCCAGCACTCTTTCAGTTTCAAAATTGAAAAGTGACGATGTTTTGAGCCGTTCATTTCTAAATCATAACAAGGGTCATGTACAAATATATATAATAAAGTCTAGTCAAGTTTTAGGCCTACAAATTAACATAACCAGTATTCCTAAAACCGGTCCTATTATACCTCGTCCAGTTTCAATGTTAAAAGTTGAAACAACGCATAAATTTTTTACAATTTGCGTTTGGTGTCTTAGCGGCATCAATGTATAGCGTTTAATGATAAGATAAAATACAATCTCGTCGAGTGCTTGAGGTTCATAAGTCTCTAGTTTCGACCATGAGTGATGCAGTGTCACGGGCACTTAGCGACATGGAGGACGACACTGTGTCGGAATTGGTGAAAATTAACAAAAATTCTACGGATAAAGCAACAAGTGAATACAAACACGATAATGAACAAAAGACGCCATTTCGTAGACAGGTTGGTGAATTTAGTTTATTTTTTATTTAAAATATTTTCAGTGATGGACATATTATGTGAATTGTTCAAGTGTTTGTGAATTAATTAAATTTATTTTATGCTACAACACACAACATGGCTACTGTGTACTTTAAATTAAATTGTTATGATACAAAAATGCTAAAAATTAAAATGTTATAAAAATGCTAAATTTAATTTAATTAAATTTAATTTATTGTCATTATTTTAAGAACAAAGGCGAGTTTCACATTTACATTTCGGTGGCCTAATTCGTTAACCTGTTAAGTCTATTCTTGCATAGCTTACAGGGCAAGGAAAGAACTGAATAAAATTCTTAATAATTCAATAACCAGCAGTTTTTCGGGTAGGGCATTCGTTACCTCCTTAATCATATTTTCAACCTTATTTCTTTAGCACACTGTAGATAATAGTCTGAATTTTTTTACTGGTACAAAACTCAATTTGGTCCAAAATGGACTTAGCAGGTTAACGAACTAGGCTGACGATTTATTTTATCCATTGTAAGTTAATAAATTAATGTCGTGAATCGAGTTATTTTTATAATTTTATACTTTTATTGGGACAAAACGAGTTTTATAACTATTTTTGTTGGTTTTTATTATCGTTTCAAAAAGCAATTAATAAAAATACAAGTATTGAAGTAAAAATAAAATGTGCATTTGTTCTTATATTACTTGTTAGGTACCTTCCACTGTATTTGTTGTTATCCTCACACCTGTGTCAGTAACGTAACCTATACATACAATTAATTTGTATATATAGATGTATAATTATGTTAAGGGTAATGAAATATTACTTTTATACGATATATAGAACACACATACAATAAACAGTAATGAAAATAAAATTTAGACTCATAAGTTTAATTTATGCATAAATAATTAAATATCAGCTATTAAATATATGTATTTTAGAGTAATGAAATTGGATACGACGAAACATTGGCAACGTATCAAATTTATTCAATGCATTCGTCTCAAGAGGTTATCTGGTTTCTAAAACAACTTAATTTGACGTTTACCACGAGAAAACAATAATGAATATAAAACATTTGAAGTATAATATTAAAGTATAAAATATAAATATATAATAAATAAGTAGTAAATGTAGTAAGTAAAATTTCTTTCGTTTATATGTTAGAAGTTGATTTTCCCCTGGTTTTGGGAAGACTGTTATAATTTAAATACATAACCTCATCTAACCTCGGACCTAATGGTAGATGTTTTACAATTTCACAGAAATGTTGTATACCAATTTCCCTTAATTTTAGATTTTGGTTGTTACAGGTTAACTACAGTAGACCACCTATTAAGTTTAAAAAACACCACGCATACATTTTGTATGTCGTATATTTTGCTGGTTACATCGAAGAGCAATGACTCTTTATTACAGTTGCGATTGTTAAATACATAAGTATGAATAAAAAAACACAGTGAAATGAATATAATAGTACAAGTTATATACAAAACATTTTTATGAGAGTTGTTATGTAAAATGTGGATATTTTATTATGTCTTATCATCTGTAAAGCAGTCATGTATAATCTACCTGCATCAGACAATACTTATTTTTTAAATCAGAATTTAACATTTTGTTTAATTTTTGATAATAACTTGTCAAGATTAGTTCTACTGGGTTACGTGCCTTCGGACTAATGATGAAAATAAATATTGATAAAATAGAAAGATGTTACATCCATTTATATAATAATAATAATATGGAGTGTATAAATTAGGAACGAAGGTTTTTTAATTAATAATACAGTATTGTACATGGTATTGCAATGTTTATTTATTATTTCCATGTTAAGAGTATAATGACCTTAAAGACATATACAGATATTTAACAAAATTAAACAAAGACATTTCCTAATACCTAATATAGTACATAGCGGTTATGAATTTATCATATCTGTAGTCACGAAAAGAAAATAAATGTTCAAAAAATCGTGAAAGAATAATAGAAATCTAAAAATAATACATACATAATATTTATAATAAATTATAAATACTATTATTATGAAATAAAAGATACACACACATACACTTGTTTTCTCTAATAGTTTTTCTAATAATAAATAAATATATATTATTTTAATTTAATTAGAGATATACCAAAAGAAAGAAGAAGCGTAAAAAGGTTTTGTAAAAAGATATTATTCGTTTTTCTGCGTTGACATTGTCTTATTTTAAGGTAAAATCGTCAAAGGTAGAATTTTAGGCTTAATACGCATACCAAAACAGACATTTAGCCTCGACTAAGTAGTGACTTCATCCGCTTACAATTTTAATATTATACTCGCTGCCGTAACCCTTTTATTTTCTAACGTTTAAAATTATATCAAGAAATTTCAAGAGCCTATATTTATAATTTTATCACTTCTCAACTTTGTAATAGTATTTACCTTTTATCCTTCCCTAATCTATACTTATGTTCGACTAATCTGTTCAGTTCATTAGAACTCACTGAACATGAAGTAAAAAAAATTTGCAATCTTAATTACAACTCCAGCCAACTACAAGTTCACTGCATTTTAACGTATATCTGGCAGGTGAAAATGCGATTTTAGTCTGACAGCGTAACAGTCAGTCTTCAGGATAACGATGGTTGTAAAGTAGAACCTGTGCAAAGATCAATTGCATGAGCACCACCGTATCACCCATTTCTGTCGCAATGCAGCAGTAATCGAGCTGCTGTGTAGCGGTTGGTAGCACTAGCACAGGATGCATTTCAACTCAGTTCCCAGGAGTAGTAATCTATTATGATTGACCTTGCGGATTTCATTGCGGTTTTTTTGAGATTGGTTGTACATTCGTAGCTGCAGAAATTATTTAACATCAGGAGAAATACACGCTTTTGGGCTTCTTCATAATTATGACATAAAAAATTGAGTCATCATCTATATCTATTTATTGTGTTGTTTTTTTTTTGCTTCAGACACTTATATCATTCGGAGTGTTTATGATGACTCTTGGTGCTGGAGCTACATCGGGTGTAGCAGCAATACTAATACCCCAATTAAACGGTGCCAAAGAAAAAAATAAATTTTCGACAGAATTGGTCTCATGGGTAGGTATGTGTTGAATTATAGTTTACTAACTTACAAAATAAAATTGTAGTATATTTTGTTTACAGCTAATTTGTTTTTCTTTTCAGCGGCAATATCATGTTTGGCACTGTTCTTTGGTAACCTAATATCTGGATACTTGATGGAAAGGTTTGGGAGGCGTACATCGCATCTAATGTTAGGTGTTACATTTGTATTCGGTTGGGGTGTTATTGGTTTTGCGAATGATAAATTGTACTTGGTTTTAATTGGAAGATTTATAACTGGAATATGTCAGGGTTGGCTTGGACCTCTAGGCCCTGTTTTTGTTGGAGAAATTACTTCACCGATATATAGAGGATTCTTCTTGGCAGCCTTGTCATTAGGTATAGCAGTGGGAGTATTTTTATCGCATTTATTTGGAACGTTTTTACATTGGAGTTATGCATCACTGCTCTGTGGGCTGTTTCCTCTCACTGGAGGCTGTATTCTTTATTATGCACCGGAATCACCATCTTGGCTTGCGTCAAGAAACAGAATTGATGAATGTATTATATCTTTCCAATGGTACAGGGGAAAGAGTATTGCAATGAAAACAGAACTTGACAAAATGTTGGCGGAAAACGAGAAAAAAGACCGAACGAAAGGGAAGCTACAAACTTTGAAAGAAAATATAAAAAAACCCGAGTTTTGGAAGCCTTTGTCGATAATGACTACATTCTTTATGATAACTCAACTTTCTGGAGTGAATGTTGTGTGTGCTTATACTACGGAAATGATGCGAGAACTTATAGGAAGTAGTTCAAATGAGTCACACACATACGTAGCAATGTTAAGTATAGATATACTAAGATGTGTATCATTAGTTGCTGCCTGTATTCTACTTAGAAAGTCAGGACGAAGACCAATGGCGTTGTTTAGCGGCGTCTCCACAGCTTTATCTTTAATTGGCTTAGCTTCTTATTTATATATGACAAACACTGGTGTGATTAGCCATATTTCTCCTTTTATATCATTAGGGCTAATGGTATTTTATATTATAGTTTCTAATTTGGGAATTGGGCCTTTACCTTGGAATATGGTGGGTGAATTATTTGCTGTTGAGACTAAAGGTTTAGGCTCAGGTATTAGTGTTATGATGACGTCTATCGCTTTCTTTGGAGTAGTAAAGACGGCTCCATCGATGTTCCAAACCATTGGTCATCATGGCGCGTATCTCTTCTATGGAATATCGACTTTATGTGGAACAATATTTTTATATTTCTTTTTACCAGAAACAAAAGAAAAGACTCTTTTGCAAATAGAAGAGTATTTTAGATATGGAAAGAAAAAAGTTAAGAAAGACATTAAAGATATTAATATTGTCTGATATTAAACATGCATATCAATTTAATAGGATTTTAAAATTTAATTGAATATACAATGAAAATGGGATATTAAGTGTACACAGAGTAAATTTCCGAAATAGTTGTGTGCTTCGATATTTATACATAAAAAAACAGAAGACAAAGTTGTGTTCTAATATTGATTCATCCAGAAATTGATTGTTCTTTGAGAGGTATGAAATCTCTGAGATATGAAATCTCTGAGGTATGAAATCCTGACATTAAGAATCAATAAGTCAAAGTAAAAGTAAACGATTTTTATATCCCAGTGAGATTAAACAACAGTAGCCGTAATACAGCAATAATTTACTTAATAATTTGTGAAATTAGTTAATTTATTATAAATATTTTTATATTTAGACGTACCAGTTTAAATACATTTCAATAGAACAATTATCTACATAAATATCTACTACGACTAGCTAAGATTCTAGATACATTAAAGTCATTTTAAAACTATCTAATAGCCACTTAGGAATACATATTTTTTTTGTATTTGTGTCCATATTTTGTACGTGGCTTGTGTGTGTGTGTGTGATAAAATGTGTGTAGTAATATTTATTTAATAAATATTTTTAGAAAATATCCCAATTAGATAAGGCAAAGGTCGACAGAGTTCACAAACAATATAGTGGAAGATTTTACGAAATTAATGAAACTTTATAAGGTTATAACTGGATGATATAAATTAATCACAAATACAATAATCAAATGAGCAATGTATGATTTTCTACTTTGTTTGTGAACACATGAAAGGACAAATGGAATTTAACAAAATTACACTTTATTTTTTAAACAGAGCATTTATTTTTTATTAATGATTGTAACATTATGTATGAACATTGTAATCATTTGAAAAACTGCATCATATAACAATGAATTTAAATAAACCGCTTCCGTTTTTATTATAAAACTTGTAGTATGTATATAATATATATATGCCCTATATTTAGAAGATGTCATGTGACATATTTGTTACTTGAGTATTATTGCTATAACTTATGTTCGTTACGTAGCTAATTATTGCGTAAAAATGAACCAAATTGGTGACTAAATATAAAGCTTAGTATACATCAATTAGGTAAATTATGTGTATTATTAAAACGAAAGGCGTTCTCCTTCGATGATCCCAAAGTAATAAAAACAAGAGGTCTATTTTACAGTCCGTTAAACACGACAAGTGGCACGCGTCTCTTTCGAAACACACTCGTATCTTAATACAACACGTGAGTTAACATGATTCGCATCTGCAAAGATTCTTATAAAAAATATCTGAAGTTCCCACGTCCGTATACTTGTTTTTGTTATTTACAAAAAATACCAGGATAACATCTGGAGAGTGGATCTAGCTATTTTTGGCTCAGAACCCGATGTTTATTGAGTAAAGTGTGAGGAAGTTGTTAATGAATGAGCGTACGCTATGTGACATGACAACATGTTATTTTGATAGAAAGAAAGAGAGAGTGAAGAATAGAGAAGGAACAATATTATTATATTACAGGTTATCGTTTAACTGAAACATGCATGATGTTATGTCATCGAATATGATAACACTTAAGCCTAAAGAAGAGACGGGCTTCCAAGTATAGTTGCCCAAACAGACCAATATATAAATATGCTTGAGAACAAACTTTTGAAGGCTTAAGCCAGTTGTAGAATGAGATTTTTGAAAACAATATGAAGCAATGATGTCATATGGCCTATAGCGTAAAGTTATATAGCATATAACCTATCTAGAATTAGGCTACACCTCTCAGCTAGCCTTAAATATTGATTTTTGTTAAGAAAGTCGGAACCATCCGCGCAGCCAAACTGCTTTAACCGCGTGCGGTGTCGTGATGGTTAGTGATACGTAAACATAATGCTCTACAAAAGTATTGCTCCTTATTACATCTAAAAAAAGTCCACCATACCATATGCCTATCTCTTACACATAAGCCACACACAGTAAGGTATTTTCTGACAAAGTTATATTTAAAATTAAGATGTGATTTATAAGCATTTTCATCATTAAAAATTTTTTATGAAGATAAACTTTGCCCTTTATAGCATGTTATTTGGACGTTTTCTTTGGGAGATAATGTAAAATTAAAATGATTCAACACTCGGCTCGGGTCTATAGCTATAGGTGTAATGGCCCGAACGAGCCGGGTGAGTTGTGACATTTGCGATGCATAACCCTGGCTTCCCGATAAAAATATTGTCTATACTGAAATATTATAAATCATCAATCAGTAATTTATTTCAAATTAAACGCGGGTGTAACCGCGGGGCACAACTAATTGACTGTAAAACGCCAAAATAATTTTTCAATTCAGACTGGTAGTTCGAAAGATTATCGCGTTTAAATAAACAATCTATTGAGCTTTATAATATTACTATGTAGGTATGTATAAAAATACTATGTATTATTTAGAACAATTTTAACCTCAATATCGCTAACAGCTTCATTTAAATTATTATCTTCAATGCAATCATAACAAATAACACCAATATTTACATTATCATTAAATGTAATTTTATCTAATTAGATGAACCAATATTCAATGTAATTTGAATGCGACCTCATTAAAATCGAACACACTCAGTGCATCAACAAATTGCCTTAATTTTCACATCGAAAGGTTCCTGTGCTTTTGATTGTGGTCCTTGCGTGTACTACGGTGTTTAGGCTATGGACGAGTTCGAGCGGAACGAATATTTTAATAATTTACAATGGGACACGTGTCTGAACGGAAACTATGCACGTGCTATCAATTAGACGTGGAACACAAAAAAACTTGACTAGAATGTTGGCTAGTCCCCTTTGAAGTAGGAGTTGTGTGTGAAAGTGAAATCAAAAAATTTTACATGGTTCTTTTATTTAAACATCATAAATATCACTTTTTTCATTAGGCATAACTTACCATACCTTTTATTGTGACCTAATATTAGTAATAAATAAACAATCTACTATAAATAGTCAAAATAACAAAACATTTGAACATCCATTTGTATTAAAATACATTTATGTCAGTAACTAAACAAATAATTTTTAATTATACCAAATAACATAGTCACATTCTATTGAAAAGATAAATGTAATGTTCCATTGCCTTGTGTTTTATTTCCATCGTACAAACCACGCTTGAAAAGTCAAAATAATTAGAGAAATTGTCACTTTGAAGAATAAAATGTTTAATGCGCAACAATGAATACACTGTCTTTTATAAATTTCCCTTTATTAGTATCAAAGGAAATAGGAAGGTTTATGAATACCTACATAATCACATTATTGCGCTACGAATTATTGTTTGAATCACTCTTTCAATTGCCATTCTATAATCAATATAAATAAGAACTTTTTCGAACTGACTATACTGTTAGCCTTTGGAGCCTTTACGGCTTTTACAGCTTTACCGGGTTTGTCGTAAATAAGAATGAAATGCGGTCCGTTGGTAAGACCATCACTCGAGAACGGCTCGACCAATTGGACTATTTTTTGTTTTTCAATGTTCGTAATAGACCGAATTAGGTTTTTATGGCAAGAAAAATGTTTCCCGGAAATTTTTCAAATTTGTGAAATACTGAACGTCCTTTTTTTCTATCGAATTTTTGTATAAACTTAAGACTATAACTGATGATTCAAAGGATGGATATAGGTAATGCTTTTTTGATTTGTTTGTGGTCATGGAAAAGTTATCAGGAAAAAAACGGGATAGGTGGCGCTGTGGTCGAGTTATTCACTATTGAGGAGGGTAGAACAACGTCTGCCAGCCCAGATAGTAAGCAATAAAAGTGTACGTAAATCAGTATGATGCACCAGAGCTAACCTCAACTGGGCACTGGACACAGTATATCCTGACGGACGAAAAAATTAAGAAATGCCAAATATACTTATAATGACAATCCCAGATTTCCTGTACACTCGTGATCGGTTAGATCGCGCAGTACCTATCAGTTTGAATAACCCTCTAAATTTTTAATCATTCCACTACTTCTATTTACTTTTCGAACCGAAAAGAGCGGGAGTAGTAATAAAAACAGTGTTTTGTATTCAATGTGTTAATAAACTAGTTTGATTAATCTATAAGTCCTATAAGTAGTTATATCATAAGATTTTATAATATCTGCAGAGATTCAAACGTTACAACTGTATATATATAATAAACATATTATAACTACTCGTATTAGGTACGACTTGTTGACAAGTTGTTGCGAAATACGAAAAGAATATACAACGTTATAGATAAAGCAAAACCACACGGTGTCCATGTGATCTTGCTAGTCTTAGATAGGATTTAGATAAGAAGATAAACATACCTACCTTGCTATTAAAGTATTATAATATTATCTATTTTCGATTTGGTTTGCTGGTATCAAAATAACAAAAACGTTTTTTGTTTATAATAAATATAACATAAAAATTTTAAGGTTCCAAAGTCAAATAGTAACCCTTATAGTTTCGCCACGTCCATCTGTTTGTCCGCGCCTTAGCTCAGAGGTGTTCAGTACTAGCAGGCTGTAATTAGGTTTGGGTATATCTATACATATTAATTACACCGACAAAGTAGTAAAATAATATCTTGAAAAATACCTTCAGCTACAGCTAAAGTGGGGATGTTTTTTTTGTTTATTCCATAGTGTGGAGTGTCGTTGGATGGATCGTCCAAAACTATACATATATACAGGGACCCGTTTGCGAAATATTAAGCTATAAAGTGCTAAATTTTGTTAGAGAAAGTGTCCTCTCCAACCAGAAAAATGGTAGTCTTTTGTTATGTGAAAAATTCACGACAGTAGTATATATAACGAATTTAAGAAAAAAAAAACTATCCCAGCAAAGTAGGCTTTACAAGTTATCGAGAAATCGTTGCTCAACTTATAAAATGTGCTTGGAGAAGTAATTTCGTACAAATTCCATTGAAAATCCCTTCTAAGTTTGCATGTTGTGGGGACCGGAACGGAACCCTACACTGCGCGTGGCCCGACACACACTTGGCTATTTTTTAACTAATTTGATTATATGTTTCTATACAAATTTATTCTACAATTTTATTATTATTATTCTATTACATTTCAAAATAAATACAAGTAAAAGATGGTCATTATAATCTTATAATATAATTACATTATTATAATGTACAAAAAATTATCTGTTATATAACATATATCTAAATATCTTATCTAGAATACGAATTAATTAGTTAAGAATAGTAAGCAATATGAGTTCATTACCAATTTTAGAAATAGTTTTTTTTTTAATATCTTACAGGCAACTGGCGTGTAAAAAGACACAAATTAACCTGCTAATTATAAAATTAAGTTCGCCAGCAGACAACAGAACCGGCAAGTTTGCTGCAATAATTTCTCCAATAAATCATAAAAAGAGTGGCGTAATATGGATTACATACGTTTTGTTTAATCGTTATGAAGTAATATGACACATGATAGTACATATTACATTGTATTTTGGATCGTGATATACAATATATAGTACGATATTTCTTTGCGTTAAGTTCTAATATAAGTGAATTTAAACTGTAATCAATATTCATGACAATATAAACATACGCACTATGACCAAGGAAGTATTAAATAAAAATAATTCAAATAGTATTAATGCGCCGGTGTATTTGTGAATAATTTACTTTACCACGACACGTGATGTCTGATAAAGGAAACAAGGTTGGAGTAGATGTGGCATATGTGCGTTTATTGTATTTACCCGTGATTCCGGTTTCCTTAGGGGTTGAAATATTTTTGACTCATAAATAATTACGTTATATAATTTTATTAAACTAACCAAATAATTCAATAAAATTTAAGTTATATCAGTATACGACTTATCCATCTATCTATTTATCTAGCATGAGTGAACAAGTAAAAATAAAAGTAAGCATTGGAACAAAAAAAACCGCACTTTTCTATTAAACTAACAGATGATTTTCTAACTAATGCCAACGTTAACGAAAAAATATAATAGGTACGGTACAATCACAAACAAGCTAAAGGTTTTCTAAAAATGTTTCAAAAATGTGTAATTGGTAGTTGAAAGAATTTTCCTTATATTATTAACTAGCTGTGCTCACGACTTCGCTCGGGTGGACTACTAAAATATTTTTTTATTTTTTTTTGCCTAACTCTAATTGTTTTTCTAGAATAAAAGTAGCCTAAGTTATTCCTTATAACATCAGCTATCTGCCAGTGAAAGTCCCGTTAAAATCGGTCCAACCGTTTAGGAGATTACCCGGAACAAACAGACAAACAAAAATAAAAAAAAGGTTTTTTGTTATGGGTAGCGTGTATAATTTCATATGCATTTAGTAAAAATGTGTTATTTTGACATTACAAACAGACACTTCAATTTTATTATATGTATAGATTAATTTTGTAAATTAGAACGATCAAATTTCATCAAACGTTCGATTCTGTATCATTAATATAGTTATGAATTATAGTTTTTAGAATTTCAAGGCCTAACTTATGATACCTACGTAAAGTGATTTTATGCTAACAATATTTCTTTTATCAATTTTTATATTCCATAATAAATATAAATACTATATATAGTATATACTACATATAGTCTACGTTATGTCTTATCAGTATTAATACACATGCAACATAGTAATATATACGAAATTTATATTTTATATTGAATACTCCCAAAATACTAAACAGATAAGGAGTGTTGATGAATAAATTTCACAACTGCATTCCACTATATACCTATTAATCACGGACTACTTAAAATAAGAAGTATAGATAATTAAACAAAGAAATATAATAATTTTACATGAAAACTCCTTTTACAAACTTTCCAAAAAAAAGAAAAATTCGTCTGTCGTGATTGGTTCAATTAAACGATGTTACCATGACTCAAATCTTAGAATTTCTATGTATAATTATATATTTAAAACTAATTCAGTGTATTAACAATTCTTATATTTAATGACAATTGACAGCGAAGTTAAACTAGCTGTACTCCACGGTTGCACTTGTGTTAAATTTATTCGACCAATTCTCCACGGAGCCGCGTCTAACGCATCCGTGTACACTATCGTGGTTCAAACTTCCCGTGTATGTCTACAGCTTGCCAGATTATTTGATGTTCATGATTACTACTCCGCTCTTTGGGGCCATAGCTTAAAGTAATATAGGCTCCTTCAATAACTAAGGTAAAAAGGCGAAAATAATTTTTATAATCTGACTGTTGTTTCCAGACATTCGCGCGTACAAACTAACAAACAATATCTTGAGCTTTATAATGTGTGTTTATTTTAAAGATTTTAGGTTATCCAATGCGAGATAACCTTATAGACTAGTATCACCTCTGACTGCGTTATAGTATTTGTAAAATGAGCTAATGTATCCAGCCTGTTTGTCTAAAGAACATATTGTCAAAAGATAGACACATTTATTCCATATCACTATACTATATACGAGTTTAAATATAAACATAATGGATATGTAACTCCTCTGTTACCAAAAATATTTGAAATTCTTATCAGTGTAGAAAATACGTACACAGAAATACAAGTAAATACAGAGTTGAAAAATAGTATGGCGAAAAATTAAAAGCAAAATTTAAAATAAATAACAAACAACTTAATTTTTGTAGTTCATACTTTTATTACCAGTGGATATATAGAAAATTCAAGTTGATTCACATGATAAAAGTTAATAGCACTATAACATAGATTTATGAACACTTTTCAAATGCAGGATGTTGCTATAAAAAGTTAAGAAATTTAATTTCATTAACTAAATTATTAATATCCACGGAAAACATTTGAATGATCTCCTCTATAATATAAATGAATTCACAATTTAGAAATTGTTTATTCAAATATTCAACTTAAAGTGATTAACTTTCTCTTTGGTTTCTTCTAATTATGTTACGACTAGTCCAAGACTAGTCGAGACTACTAAATATAAGTTGTAACTTATTTTGTGAATATAATTATCCGAATTTTAATCTATTTTTCTTTATATGTGTTTAATTAATACTAATTTATTTGTATTTAAATAAGACAGTCACGCACTGGCCTTGTTAGCTCTAATGCTGAAGACACCAGTGTGCAATAATTTATATAAATTGTATTATAAATTTAAATGTCGTTCTGTTAGTATTAATCCAAAATGCCATAAAAGTTGGTAAGTGTAAATATTATTATTTTTATGAAAAAGGCTTTAATGCAATCCCTGAATGCGATAGGTGGCGCTTCGGTGGAGTTATTGATTACTAAAGACAGAACAACATATAAGGAGCCAGTTAGTTACCTACATATTTAAATAATTTCATAGGCGTTTAAAAATGAGTATTTTTTTTTATTATTCACACCGATGACAATTACTCTGAACGTTACAATTAATAAGAACTTAATTTCTAATACAGAGTGCATAATAATGCTGAACAATTTTATAAGGAAACAAGCGAATAAGACATAAAATACTACTTAACATTTGAATAATACAAGAAAAATATTCCACGATAAAAGACTTATTAATAGAAATCTTAAAATTGCTATAAGAGCCCCTGGAAGATGTTAATGTAATTTACTATATTGTAACTTTCTTTATTTTAATTACTGCGAAGGATCGTTGCACTGGAAATCTCGGAGGCTTCGTAGGAGTTTGTATATTAATATCAATTAGCAGTTCTGGTCCATAAACATTTCCATGTATATGTTTGTGAAGGAGTAATTGTATATATTTAAATAGATTTACTTTCCGTCTATTTTCTAAACTAGTGAATTGAAATGTTTTAGTTTAGTCTCGTAATTAGCTTTGTACGGACAATTATACGGTCCTTATACGCTTAAAATCTTGTAAAACTGCGCAGAACTCGTTCTATGCGCGTGATGTGAACTCTGTATCGACGATTCCAAACTGATGTTTCATACTTTGCATATGATGCAGTATTCAATACTTTTAAGATACAAAATTTAGCAGGTATGCGAGGACCACTTTCATCGCAATACCTATCGTCTCCTAACGATTATCATTTCCTAACTCCAGGTCAATTTTTGATAGGGCATGCCCTAAATGCATTGCCTGTTCTATCGCTGAAGCAAGAGAATCAGAACCACCTTCAATGTTATATGAAGCTTGAACAAATTAATCATCATGTTTGGCATCGCTGGCAAAAGGAATATGTAGATATAAATGAAAACATTTTTTTCTTTCTAGGTCTTATGTTTTAGACACAATTTCACCTAATATGTTAAGTGACGATGTGGCTCAAAATGGTAATACGCTAAGCCTAGTGTCGGAACTGGCTCTTCAGTGCAGCTGCCGGAACACACCTAAAGGTGCTTGACAACAATTTTTCTACTTGAGTATGGTGGCTAGCCAGGCGAACATACCTAGAACTGAAATTCAACATCGGCGGTTTAACCGTTTATTGCTTTGTGAATACCTCAGATTCCCGAGACACAGCATGAAACTCACAGTTAGCAGGTAGCCGTTCCTCACGCGCTTCACTACTTTCAATCGATCGATATTCTTCTGCCATTACGTCTATGCTGTGAATTTAACCTAATATGTCGTTCCCTACAGATTTTGGGGTGCGTAATATTTTCCTAGTTCTGTAGAGATCTACAGCAGCGAGTTTCACCAGATAGTATTCCCCTGTTTTCTGTGAACGAACAACTCTCACTCTTGGCAATGAAATACTGAGAAAACTTTAAAACGAATAAACCAATCCGAATAACGCCATCAATGAATAATAATTAAAAATAAATACGTTTGTGCTTATTCTGCCATTTAAAATTACGTGAAGATAAAATAATTTTAATTAATTTCGTATCATTATAGTATTATATTAAAAATATATTGTGCATTCTTTTTTATATATACGTAGCTTAAATACAATTTATACACCATACAAATGTTCAACATACAACATAAAAATGTTACTACAGACTATAAACTACAAATTTCATAAAAAATCGGTCCAGTACTTTTTTGCATCATTTTACTAATATCTAGATTAGTGATTTATATCGAACATGAAGTCATTTTGCAGATTAATTGATATTTGCTTAAATATCATGGAAAACGTACTTGAATTAAGCACTTTACAGTCAGTCGAAGCACCAACCCACATATTGGGCTAATGGCACCAATATGGATAAGATTATGAACGGTACATGTGATGCAAAGGTGCATAACACACTTCCCGACAACGACACACATGACTGTGTTCTATTTTTGATTTTTAATAAGGTTGAACCGTATACTGAATTACCGGCTGTCTTTTGCCATAATTAACTTATACTCGTATTATATACAATGGTGCTGACGTACTAGTGTTTGTATAAATGTATAATTTCTATTAATGGAAAGTAAATTTCCGGAAATTTTTGATGTTTTGCTGAATAAAGTTACATGCATTTTAAGGAAGATAAGTTTTTATTTTTGTAAAGTAAATATTTCATAATAAAAGTGAAAAGATCGTAAAATTGTCCATCATATTCAAAATTGACCTAGAATAGCTTTCGAACCTCGAGGTTTATCAAAGATTCAGAAGTCCTTTTTTGTAAATCGGTCGATTCTATACTACAAAATATATTAGTCATTCCGAGACACTGATCAGTTAAGGAGTTATAAAATTCCAATATTTAACAAGAAAAAACCTGATACTATTTTTATGGCAAATAAAAACTGCGATAAGGCTGTTCTTAATATTATTATTAAGAGCTGAAGCTTTAATAGAATTCATTTTTCATCGCACTCAAGAATGTTTTCATAGTGTTAAAAAATATTCTTTTTTTTCGGTCTACCTTAATATCTATTCGAGTATGTAAATATTTAAAACATAAAATATAACACTTAATATAGGTAGAATTAAATAGTAAGGCATTAAGATAAGATAAAATATTTATGAATAAGTGCTGACTAATGCAGTGACATAATATACCGAAGTATCTACATTATTTTTATATATGTTGTCCATAAGATAATGGTTTATATTATTTAATATGCCCTTATCAACAAACCTGTATAAAAAAAACTTTGTATTGATACGAAAATATTTTATGTTGAAAATTGATGTCGACGTGATCGACGAGTGGTTAAAATGAAAAAAAAATCGATGCCCACTGCTCTTCAACTGGTGAAATACCTTCACCCTACAGAAGATCGCGGCCAAATAGGCTTGTTATGTGTTCCTGCTGTTAGTACAAGGTTTCCAGAGCTCCTTGGAGTAGGGTGGTTCTAAGAGAGGTATGGCACAGAGAAATGTCTTTGAAGATTTCTCTCTACTATGTTCAGTCCGACTGGTGGAATACCTCCACCCTACAGAAGATCGTAGCCAAATAAGCTTCTTATGTATTCCTGCAGTGAGTAAAATTTCGAGAGCTTCTTGAGTTAGAGGGGTTCAAAGTCGGCAACGCGCTTGTGATACTTATGGTACAAGCGTTACAAGCGTCCATAGGCTACGGTAGTCGCTTACCATCAGGTGGGTCATACGCTTGTTTGTATCTTAGTTGTAATTAAAAAATAAATGTAACCACAACACTTAAGTACTCGTGGTAGCCTCATGTAGTGGAAAAATACAGAATTACAGACTTCTCGTTGTTGGAAATCCTCAATACGTCGTAAGACGGCGCGGCGTGGTAATTAAGCCTGTGCCTTGAGTGCCTTCTCTCGGCAATAGGCCTCTGACCAGCAATGGTATGTCAAAGCTTGTTATTATTATTATTATTAAATTTATCTACGTTGTGTTATTATCTCATATTCTTATAAATTTTGTGCTTTTTTGACCTTATTTGAAGTAATGATAAACAAATGAGTAATAATACTCTTTGTTAACAATATGAAGTTATATCTACGTCTACATATTGAATTTATATTATAATCAAATACTTGCTATAAACTAATCAACTCGAAGTAGGCCTTATCTCACACGCTAGTTTCTTTGTGACACCAATCATTCTATGCGTGTTACTAAGGGATCATTGTTACTTTATCTTAGATTTTTTTACTACTTTCATACAGTGTTATTATTTCAATTTTATTTTATTCGTCAAACCACAATGTTATGAACTTAAGTTCAAGTATTAGTGATAAGTTCATTCAAATTTTAATTTATTTATTTTGTGTAGTAATATTTATTCGTAATACAAGATCATCAGTATAACATAAACGACGTATAAGTATTTTATTTTGTGTGTATCTTGGTAATTAATTTATTTTAATAACAGTTAATTATATTATATTTCAGCCATTTTATTGACATTCATAGAAGGGCCCCATACATTCATTATAGCAGACCAAACAAATTACTTGTAAGAGTACCATGCTATTAAGAGTAGGTAGATGAATACAGTATCTACTATTGATTGGAAAATTGATAAATTATATAAATTAAACTAGCTTTTCCCCCACGGTTTTACCCGTGTTTAATTTATCCGACAAACTCTCAACGGTGTCACCGACGCGCCCGATGCCGAAGTTGCTTGCAGCTTGCCAGATTGCTTGACGTTCGTAATTACTGCTTCGCTCCTTAGGGTCTTAGCGTGATGCTATATAACCTATACAATTCTTCGTGAATCTGGCTATCATATACAAAAACAATTTTTCGAACCCGACTTGTAGTTTCAGAGATTGGCGCGTTTAAACAAACAAACAAAGCTCTTCAGCTTTATTATATTAGTATATATAGATACCAGCTGTGTCCCGCTGTTTCACCCGCGTATAATTTCAAAGAAATTGCTGATTGATGATTTATAACACTTTAGTATAGACAAAAATTTTATCGGGCGGCAAGTTTTATGCGTCACAACTCACACGTCATAGACCCGAGCGAGTGTTGTCTAAACTATATGTCCCAAGAACATGCCATAAAGGGCAAAGTTTATCTATATAAAATTGTCTTCATGATGAAGTAACTTTTGTTCGTAAGGATTAATATGGCATGCCTAATAGTAATGCTCATAATTCACTTTTTAATTTTCAATAAAACTTTGTCACAAAATACCTTATTGTGGCTTATGTATAAGAAATAGGCATATGGTATCACATACTTTTTACATGTACTAAAGAGCAATATTTTTGTAGAACATTGTATTTACTATATCACTAACCATCAGGCCAGCACACGCGGATAAAGCAGAACGGGTGCGCTGTTTCTTCTGACTTACAAAAATCTATATTTAAGGCTAGCTGAGAGGAGTAGCCTAATTCTAGATAGCCTATACTATTCCTAATGAATCTGACTATCATATACAAAAAGAGTTTTTCGAATCAGACTGGTAGGTTCAGAGATTAGCGTGGTAACAAACAAAAAAACTCTTCCGGTTTATTATATTAGTAATATATTTGACATTTTCTCAATTTGACGTTTTAAAATATTATTTTTGTAATGAAACTAGCGCTGTTCCCGCGACTTTGCTCGCGTTATAGTTGAGTTATGTCCCTTTACATTTTTATGTCTCCTTGTAACTGAATTGTTAAACACAAATTTTTCATAGATCTATCTTAAAAATGACGGAATTTCATACAAATTTTCATCCCCTTTTCTCCACCTCAGGGGTTTAATCCTTCCTTAGTGCTCACTTACAGTGTAAAAGGAACCAGCATGCAAATTTTCACGCTCCTAGCTCCAGTAGTTTGGGCTGTGCGTTGATCAATCAGACAGTTAATCAGTCAGCTAGTCAGTTCTTGTTATATATATATAGATATTGACATGTCAGTGAACGTGTGCATGTACATTAACTATTTCTTAATTATACTATTTTGGTTAAAAATATGATTCATTGTTTTACACAATGATATAAGGTTCAATAAATTTGTTAGTAAAAAAAGAAACGGTAGAATTGACAGATGTTTAATATACAAGATATTAGTCAAACACGAATAGGTAGGCATTTATCGCTCTATGGGTAATCTTAGAATACATATAGTTGATAAATATCCTAGTTATTTGTTACACTTATGACGAATCTATTGCAATGTTTCATCATTGTAATTAATATGATTCATTTATAATTATATTTACATTGTAACAGGCAGAAATGGTGTTAAGAAAACATATGAAACTTATCCGTTCGTCATTATTATTTAAATGATGGATTTCTGTTAATTAGCAAGTTAACCAGTTAGTTGACCAGTTTTAACAACATTTTTTGGACATTTCATTTTGTGACAACTTATATTATAAAAAAAAAAACAATATAAATAAACTTTCATCGCGTGATCTTTTTAATATATATAACATAAGCTACAAGAAGCAAAAAAAAAAATATTTAAACATTTATATCATCATTTGTGAAAACGGAAATTGGAAAAAATGATTAATAATCAATTTTTTGAAAACAACTTTTTTAAAAATTGATATAAAAGAACCAACGTGGTTTTATTCTTTCAAGTTTTCAGATAATAGCATAATTTTTACCAATTTGTAAATGGTTATTTAATGCTATAAAAAATCTATTTTATTTGTTAAACTGTTTACAGCAGCATTGCCCCAATGCCCGTTATGGTTGAGCGTAGACCCATTTTCGGCGCTAAATAAAAATTCTTCTCTCTAAGGATCTTTTTTTCAAAAATTCTTCAGTGTTAATAGTTTTAGAGTTATCAATGAAAAACTGATTACCTTTTTTTCTTATTTTGTTAATAGATATTGAAATTTTTATGTGCTAATAAATGCTTGAGAGACCTTTTTTAGACGTCATTCCGAATCGAATGAGCTATCCGCACATATTTTTAGGAACGGGAACAAGAATTAACACGTTCTTTTAACTTGTTGATTGGACTGAGCTGAAGATATACGCTATGAATATTTAACTTTGACTTTCGAGAAATACATAGAAAGACATTTTTGAACATATATCGTTCAAAAAATCAATTAAATACATACTTATAAAAATAATGGTATATAGTTGATAGAACCAGTTTCAGTACCTATCAGCTATTATCGAATTTAACTGGAGCCCTATTCACCGCTGAACACAACACTAGGTTATTTGGCTCTGATCTTCTATAGGGTGGAGGTATTCCACCAGTCGGACTTTCTCAGACCCTTCCTTCAGAAACTCATCAAAATTATTGCGATAACTAATAAAATCAAAATACAATGTTTTGGAATTTGGAAAAGCATTATTGTCATTTTCTTTGTAATACAATTTAAAAAAAAAGTTATAATGTAACTAACAGGTATGCTGCCCGACTGATGTTAAGTGCTCATTGCAACCTATAACTATTTAAAACTAATCGCAAAACGGACCGCAGGCCTGAGGACAGTGATAATAGGTTCATAGGTACTCCTGAGGATTTTATATAATTGAACTTAGAAGTGTTATATTCATTGTTATATTTGGGATTATTTACATAAATAAAACTTTATATAAGAATATTTAATTATTTTCAAACATCAAAAATCATACTTTATTTCGATTTAATGGTTATGAATTTTTAAGACAGTTTGAGAAGGTATTGGTTATTTCTAAGGAATTTTGAGATAAAGCGTTGATAATTGCAAGAATGTCTTGTCCAGAGCATCGTCGTAAAGTAACTAGTCTCTCAATGTTTAAAAGGCCTTTATCAGACTAGCGTTTTACGAGCGTGCGCGTCGTTTTCCCCTACAAGAAAGCAGCGGTATGTACGAGCCGCGAGCGCTGCATTATGCAGACGCGTGATGCACACGCCGCATACGCGCAGCGTTAGAGCTGTGGCTAGACAAACGTTGGATGAACGAGCACGCTCGACAAACGCTAGTATGTTAGCGGCCTTTAAAGGTTACATTTAGGAGAGAGTGCTTAGGAATTGCAAGATCTAATTCCGTCAAACCTGTACCACAACAGGACAACTCATAAATGTCCTGGACATTCTCCTGATTCATTGTTTCCTTGCTTATTATGCGAACGGCTATAAAGAAGTGGAATTCACTCGCGGCGTCTTTCTTCCTGTCTACCTATAACTTTGAAATCTTCAAGCGAATTAGTGAATGAAAGAGTGAATGGGCATCTGTTAGGAAAGCACGATCCATCGTCGGCCTCATCTTCACTTACCATCACATGAAATCTTTATGTATTCATTATGTAATATGTAATGGATTATGGACTGGAGGTGACGTATGGTGAAACTAGCGAACGCTTCTGGTTAATTTATTTATTTTAATTGTCATGACATTGGTATTGTAGAATTTTTGATGTTTTGTTTAAGAATACATTGAATCTAATATTTAAAGCTTTAAATCTTAATAGTATTTTTTATTAATAACATTAAGGTTTTATAACAAAATCTATATCTATACTACCTGTATAATATAGTAAAACGGAAGATCTATTTTATTTGTTTTATATAGTATTAGTTTATTGATCTTTTAGATGTTAAAAGAAAAACTACACCATCACTGTCGTTTCATCAAATGCATGCTCTTAATTTGTAGTTTTTGTACAATCTGGGACCATTGCCATATGGTTGGTTACAAGCACCACGCATGCCGTATGGCGCCATACATTTGCCGGATCTTAATGATTTCTCTGTCTAGCTCAAACGTATGTCGAATATACTGTTGAATGTTTATTCTATACTTTATATACTAAAATAAGCATGGTATGGCCTTTATGAATATAGATATATAGATAAATATACGTTTTGTTTTATTTTTAATAATATTTTTGTACCAAGAGTTATCGTCTACTTATAAACGCAAATATACAATGCTTTTCATATTGACAGTATTTGTTAATCAAACATTTTAGTTTTTTTTTTAATTCGCTTAACAAAAGTACCTAGACCGAGGGTCTTCGCATAAGAAGTCGAGATTATAAATAAAATATACATCGGCCTAATCTCTGAACACGTGGATCGCATACGCGAACTATGCGTTGAAAAAGTGCTTATTCACTTCTATACCCTGTTGGGTACTCCCTAAAGGTAAAGTCCATTTTTTGCCGGTTCCCATGAACCCTACGACAATGACGTCGACCTCGCTGAAAGAATCCATGGAGAAGATCTATGTAAGAATAAATATTAAATAACAATAGGGTAGCTTCTTTGACTTTGCTTTAGGGTATACTATGACTAAACAATCTTGGTATGTTTAATTATATTTTGTGAAAAATTATATTTAAAGGATAATTTACTTATTTCGTTTATTTTTCTTAATATGTTAAACAGTGTTGGTAATTTCAGTAATATCTGAAACCTATTCGTTATTTGTAAAAACATAACTTACTGTGGTAATATAATAATATTGTTTTGAAGATTTTTTTGTATATTGTATTTTGTTGTATTATAATGTAAACTTTATTTTGAAGAAATATTTGAATACATATATTTTGTATGTAAGAAAGATTTTAAGCTAAAACTAAAATTATACCCGTATTTGGCAATCCGTTTAAAAATAAGATTAAGAATAATTAAAAACACTATAACTGAGTTAATATATATAATTATCATAAAAAAAAATATATATGTATTTTTGTTTCAAGTATCAAATCACATTATTGCACTACATGTATTGCGAACAACAAAGGCCATAGCGGCTCGTAACGGACTTTTTACCGAATACCGACGATCGGGATCTTTTCCTTGTGAATCAAGTTTTGTTATACTAAACCGAATAGTTTATTCCCACGCAACACATCAACTGAATTGTTTAAACTAAGCTTTTACCTTCATTTTATAATAAATTAACAAATATAGTGCTACTAATAATTTATCCGTTCGTGTATGTAATTATTTCTGATTTTTGTTTATCAGTGTAAGTTATAATTGTAGAATTGTAAGTCAATAGTGTCCATGCAGAGTTCCACTGTGAAAACATCGCTGCCAAACTCATTCCCGCCTCAAATTAGTAATGCTTGCTTACATTGCTACAGCAAAAAAAAAATGCAAAATTTCTCATTTATATTAAAAAAAAAAATTGTGCCTTTCGTTGGTAAGAGCATCAATTGAAAACGGCTGGACCGATTTGGTTTATTCTTTTTAGAATGTTAGTAATAGTTTGATTTTTTTTAAGTGAAACTTCTTATGCGACTTTCAACGCGTTAAACGTTAAATGTTAAAGGTTTAACGCACATTATCGGTCTCTCCTCTTTGTGTGAACCAGAGCGAGAGAGTAAATGTCGGTGTGTATGTATATTGCACACTGTTTAAATAAAATAGAAAATGTCTTTTAAAATGAAGTTTCACTTCTATCGTGTGTGAATCGCACACACACCTTTTTTTTTAGGGAAAATAATTAAAAAATATCTGAAATTTCTTTTTTTTATGAACTCACCACGGTTTTACAATTCAAAGATGAATGTGCGTAATTTTTATTTCGCTTCTTTCGTTATGGCCATGAAGTTATATTAAAAAAAAACGGGATAGGAAGCGCTGTGGTCAAGTTATTGACCATTGGAAGGGACAGAACAACGTCTGTGGTCCTAGTAAGTTGACAATACCTAATGTTAAATTTCTTAACATGAAAAACTTATTTATTTTTCAATTAATTACATCGAAGTATTTTTGTCCATTTACTTGATAAATTCTAATCAATTTTTCCATAAATTGTTTTACTTATTGTATAAAAGTGTAGTTAAAAGAAATAGTATACTTAGTTTCCTATTCTCTTTAAAAATATATTTTAAAACAAGTACCTTTATGGAATAAAACACTTGTTTCAATGCTCTGCAGCAAGTTTTAGCCAGACATTGGTCCTTGAAGATTTTAAGTAAAGTAATAATCTTCGTAGATAATGCACCTAAATAAGTGTCTTCGGTAAACTTATGCTTCTACTTATAACCCTTACGTGAAGATAAGAAACCACTTGTATCAATGTCTGTAATGAGTGTTAATGATAATGTTTATATTAAAATTGTATTTATTGTAATTGGTAAAAATATATTTACATATATACTAGCGGTGTATCTACGGGTCCGCACGCTTTTATTATGCAATAATCTTTTACCTACATCTAGTAATATTATTTTTATTCATATTATTGACATTCACATAGTCTATCAAATGAGGAATGACATGTAATTCCCGTGTACAATTATAATCATAATCGGTTGTATGTTTTTTTACGATTTATAAAAGTATTTTAAAAAAATCTTATAATGTATTATTTTAGTGGTGACATAAGCTTCGATCAATTTATTGATCAATTTCAAGTGTATATAGTCTTTGATCTTCACGGGAGTTGGCGCTACATGGACGTTCGACATAATCTTCGACTTATCGATGTTTATTCTAAGACCAACTCGTTCAGAGGCTTTACTGAGGTCATCGAGCATCGCACGGAGGTCCTCCATTATCTCAGCCATGACTACTATGTCATCGGCAAACCAAAGGTGGGTGATGTACTTGCCATTTATGTTGATGCCTAGTCCTTCCCAGTCCAGAACCTTGAAAACATCTTCCAGTGCAGCGGTTTGCGATTTATAATATAATATTTATGTTAATATAGATAATTTAATAACACATAAATTTAATTAATTACAATTAAAAAAAAAAACAATCTTATAGTCTACGCGAGTGAAGTCGTGAGCGTGAAGCTAATTATACATATAAAAAAAGGGAATTAACAAACAAAATTTTAATTAGGTAGTTTGTTAGCCTTTGCGAAACTTATATGATTTTTATTGTCTGAGTTATCTTTAAGATACCGACACTAAATTTCTGTTGTTTATGGTTTATAGAAAGATTCAATAAGAATTATTATAGAATTTTATTTAGTTTTAGAAAAAACTTGATTTGATTCACTTCCGAACTTTTAGATAATTAAAAAAAATAGCAGAGCACAATGACGCCATTGTGCATAATACTCGTAGCAATCACAGAACGATATATAAGACAACGGTGAGCTTCGAGAAACCGATATCTATCGCTACTCTTCCCTGTTATGCTGGTATTTATAAATGTCTCTTCACGTTATGATTGAAGGATTCTATGCTATAGAAAGGAAAATACTGACAGGGTGAAGTGACGTATCCACAGATTCAAGGTATGGCTAAAGTATACAAACCTTTTTGTTCGCGCCGAGATATAGGTTATCATAAAGTCCAGGATGAAGAGTTTTGTTGCGGTTGGGAAAAAAGAAACGAACACTCGCGTCACCGTCAATCAATCACTTTACATTTTTTTTTAAATAAATATTCACTATTTCAGCTCTTGTCGTTGTGGTTAATGATTCCATCTCATTATGAATCTAGTTTAGCTGACGCTATGGTATCAGATAAAACATAATATATTAACTACTGTTTTGTACGATATAATAATATATATGATAATATTATAGTTGTGTGATGTTTCGAATATTATTTGACACAATCTAAATATCATGATTTTGGTTAATCTGTATATTTTAAAAAGTTATCAATGCTGGTGTGTAATAAAAAAAACATGATTTTAGTAACTCGTGAAATGAAAATCTGTCCGTGTATTTTTTTGCTACACTTGAACACTATAGTCGACGTTTGAACTTTGAGTTAAAATAATCAAAAACTCCTTATTTACCTGACCTCATATTATTACCTTCATTACATAGTATAAAACAAAGTCGCGTCGCTCTGTCCGTCCCTATGTATGCTTAAATTGTTAAAACTACGCAACGGATTTTGAAGCGGTTTTTTTTTAATAGATAGAGTGATTTAAGAGGAAAGTTTATATGTATAATACATGCATAATATTGTAGAGAAACACTGATAAATTTAGAGGTTTCTAATGTGATGTCATAAATAAACACATTTTTTGCGCTTACATTGCAAACGCTGGCTGAACCCCACGAGATAAATCAAAATGATGTACTACAGTATTGTACACCTTAAAAAATTCAACAAAAAAATCCTCGATGGTATATGTCTGTCTCTTAAGGATAACCCACAATAACCATTTCGTATCCTTTACATTTTACGGGAAAAATGGCTTATTTACGAAGTGATAAATGAAGCAAAACAGCATTAATCCTTATCCAATTAAGTACCTTAAATACATTGCCCATTTAATATAGATCATTATAACCCTTTACAGCATTCTGTAGTAGGTAGGCATATTTAGTATCAGCATTGCACCCGTGCGAAGCCGGGGTGGGTCGCTAGTATACCATAAGAGCGATTTATAGGAATAAGCTAGACAGTCTGTTCAAGATAACCGGTTATCAAAAAATGACTGTGGTTCTAACTCGTTATGTACCTAGTTTATATAAATAAAAAATAATAATAACGTGTAACCGTCACACACGATTGAAGTAAAACTTAAATGGTCACTACCACCCCGACGGTCACCACCGTCCTGACAGTCACTACCGGACTTCCGTTGCATTGCATTGCATTGCATTACTTCAAAAATATTGCAGGTTTTTTATTCCGATCTCATAGCATAAGAAAAAATCCTCGAGTGAAATTTAAAAGGGTTGAAGAATATGGTTAAATATTAGTCTATTAAAGTCGAAGTTACTATAGTGATTTGTATGAAAATTTCGTTAAAATATTCCCTTGGTATAATGGCTGCGACCATAAGCTGTTAATATGAAAACAGCGCTTGACTAATGAAGCGGAAAATATATAAAATGGAAGTCAAAATAGCGTGCGTGGTATCTCGCTACGTAAAATATGTTGATGTAAAAAGTTAAAGCAGAAATTAAAATTCTCACCGTTCCGGAAATGTGGGAGCGTGCGGAACGAAGCAAGAAATAAATAGGTGAACTTTGTTTACTGAAATCAAAATAGTTTGCATTCTATTTTAGAATAACTTCCGCAAAGTTGAAAACCAAATATACATCTGTTGTACATGCCCTTTAGAATAAACTGCATCAAGTTAGAATTTTGAGTTTTATTTTTGTTATTTTATTCACTGTATTAAACATACAAAATAAACTCAACACAATAATTTAAAATAATTTCAAAAATGTAATTTAAATGATTTCCTAAATTCATAATGACAACACATAAAGGATAAAATCCACAAAATTATGATAATAATTGTATTAATTTTAATTAGATTAGTTGTTAATTAGATACCATTAAGTTGTCTTTTATTATATTTTTATTGTAATAATCAACAATAAACAAAACTGAGATAGAAGATGATAATATAATATTCGTGCTCACGAAGGTATTAATTTTAATGACAGATATAACTATGATGAAAAGTTAGGAAATTAAAATATATGACAGAACTACAATAAAATGGAAAAGCTAAATAAGGAAGCTAAACCAAGACTAAGCTAAAATATACGTTAAGTAATGTTTAGTATTCATTGATACTGTTGATAGGAAAGTAGTGATTAATATAGATAAAAATACGATAGTTACATTATCAAATCAAAAGGGTAACTCCAAATTTCTACGCTGTTCGTGAGGGTTATTTAATACTGGAATATTTTTTACCCGGGATAACGGCAGCACATTACAATCATAATGACGATATCGCCTTACCGTTAACGGCTGCCGACTGAGGGTAGGTACTTAGTTAATCAGTTAAATGACTTTTATTACAAATAATTAACCTGTCAATTTAAATTTTTAAGTTAAAGTATAGTTTTAAGGTCAATGTAGAATATTATAATTTTTGTGGTTAGTTGAGATGCACTAATTTTAAATTGTTGATACATCTATGTCATCCTTAATGCTAATAATTTGTACTTATCCTTGCGTATATCTGATCTCATGTTACTACACAATACGCGTGTCATTACAAACGATTTGCAGGCATTTCGTATTTATACATATATAACCCCAGAAATACGACCGAGGATTTGAACCCGTATATAAATTACATGAAATGCAGACCAGCTATCTACTGAACTAATAATGTTCTTAAATTCTGCAACATCACCTTTATAAGACCTTTTTAATTGACGTTAAATTTAACCATTTGTTAAATCTTTGTAACTATTGTTAAATGTAACCCTTAACAGCGACGTATATAGCATATTAAGTATGCAGACCTTTTGTTGTCAAATAATAATAAAATTATTCTCAATTATCATAAATAGTAACGGACATAATTTAGAGCTAAATTCTTATATTGATTGATGATATCTGGCCATGAGAAATTTAATAATAATAGGATTTTTTTGTATGTATAGATGTTGTTTGTATACATTATAAGACAAATAATTAATGTGGATTATATTAAAATTATTTATTATTAATTCATTATGTCTTAATCTAAATCACAATGTTATTAAATTAGAAGGCACTATAAATACAACAATTTTGTATAATAATTAGGTGCCCCGTATTTACACAATTCTAGGCTATAATTATGAAGGAAGTTAACATACTTTGGGCATTATAAATGTATAAAAAAATCACCTCATATTTTTACATAATTAAGTACAATCATTTGTTTAACAATTTCAATTTAAAAGCAATAATAAAAATTGACTATCTAGTAATTTAACCATACTTACAGTTATTTAAGAATTAAAAACAAGTTTAGCTAAGCAAATGAAATAAACGTTGGCAGCGAACATACCTTTATCGCTAACCGTTACAACGCACCTTGCACTCGCGCCGTCCACTTTGGCACTCACAGCTGTATGTATTATTTATATCATAATAAATATCTTCAAATAATTTACCTACGCTTAAATCAAAACAAATTTACTTTTAATTTTTATTATTACTTTTAGTAGGACGGATTTGCTTCGTTTTTTCTTGCCACCATTTCAATGTTTCTTCAAATTGTTCTCTATCTTCAGGCGTCACGTGAATATCAGGTAACTCCTTTTTTAATTCCACGTCAGAATAATCTTCGTTTTCTGCATAAGATATGTTCTTTTTAAATTTATACTGACTATGAGATAATACTAAATCAGGATCAATCGCTTCCAAAGGTATTTCAATGTCACCGTGATAATTTTCATGAATTGGTTGATTTATAGCGTCTGAATATTTAACTTCAAAATCATTCTCACTCACAGGCACTTCGGTTTCACTGAGATAACTTTGTTCGGGTATCACTGTAAACTGCTCAGAAGCATTTGGGAATGGAAAGTGTCCATTTAAAATATGTGGACTAATTTCATCTTGTGCAAGTAGGTCAGATGAAGGTGTTAAAGGTGGGCCAGTGCCTTCGTCATCATCATATAAATGAGGCGTGGAAACCAAATGAAAAGATTCCGGCACCGACAAGCTCATGTATTGTTGTTGATGAATTTTCACTACTTGTCCATCTAACTCATCTTCGTCAATTTCATCGTCTTCTAATGCAGGTGAGTTTAAAGAGAAATAACTTCTTTCTTGGCTATTTTCTCTAGGAGATGAAGATGCTGGAGAAGGAAACGATTCCATTGATGGTTGACCGGTATTTTCTTTATCTGTATGACCAATATTTAGTAAACTTTCTAAGTTTCTAATATATTCGACAGCCATGCGAAGGGTTTCAACCTTACTCAATTTTTTATTAGGTCCTCTATTAGAATTTGCATTTTCGAAAGCTGCGGCTACTTCTTCGGGTATATGTCGTCGCAGCGCTGCAAATCCATCGTTGACTTGCCGTACCCTGTTTCGTTCCCGCGCATTTCGCCGGGCCACAGCTAGCGGCGTTGGTGTTCGCGCAGCTTCTTCTGTACTATTCTCACGCAAACGCGGCTTCTTTGTTACAATGCCAGAAGGCTCAGATTCAGTAGTGCGCACCAAAGACGTGACCGATATTGTGTTCGGTGGCTGAATCCTTTGCTTTTTTCTCACTATAATAATTTCACGTCTGATGTTTTGATTGACGTCATTGTTGGTTATATTTACGGAATTATTCACGGATTCTTGAAGCACCTGCGTCTTGCTGAGTGGCGAGTTGCGGAAAATAACATTGATCGAGCTCATCTCGATGGGATGATTAGTTGTTTTCACATGTTAAGATTGTTTATTCTGTATTAGTCACGGTCGGATTCGCTGATAGGTTCACGTAAGTTATTAAAAGTTTATATATAATTTGTATAAGGAAGTTAGAAGGTTTAGGTGGCGTCAGAGCGCCGGCCGCAACGGGAATGGCGCGTGCCGCGCGGGCGCACCTGGGGTGGCTCGCGGGGGGATAAACAAGGGTACTTACATTTACTAGTTGCACACATGCCTTTTCTAAAGGGCGGTTCAGGGATGGGGTGTGTTCAGTATAGCATACATTGCTTGAGCATTTCAAACCGACATTATTACTGTTGTAAATTGTATCAAAGTGTACGTCACGCGTCGCGTCATATAACAGATTTATTTTAGTTTTAAAAGTACTTAACTAATATACTAGGAGTCAAAAACATACGGAGACATAGATTTTTTCATTTAAAATAAACATAATATGTTTAAGAGAGGTAGTAGGGCATCGTAAATTTATTTGGAGATTTCTCTCTACTTTCGGGCAGTTCAACTGGTGGCTTACAAAAAATCGCAGCCAAATAAACTTTTGTTTTATTGCTACGGTGAATTTGTTTTCCAGAGTTCTTTAAGGAAAGGGGGTTCCAGGTCGGCAATGCGCTAGTGACACCTATGTTGTTAAAAGCGTCTATAGGCTACGGCAGCCGTTTACCACCAGGCAGACCGTATGCTTGTTTGACACCTTTGTTATATAAATAAAATAAAAAGTCAGATAGTGCCATCGTAACTGAAGGCACTCGTATGTTATTAAGTAAACATACAACTTAAACTTAAACTTTTTATAAATAAAGTTTACAGCCGAAGTGAAACAGAGAACAACCCTGCGATAAATATTTTCTGTTACGTTTTCGAACGGACTGTTATTGAATAGCAAATAATACATTGATAATATGTACTAACAAAAACTAATAACAGCTAATTTTATAACTAATATAATACAATCGGCCAAACTGAATTAAAAAGTAAGTTTTAATATAAAATTCTAACTACTAAGAAGTCTCCGGGTATGAACACTCGGCTAATAATTTTCATTGGGGTGTCGCACCCAGCTAGCGATGTCATTGTGTGCGTTTAACTATAGATGCTCCTTCTTTATTCAGGTGACTATAGTAAGTTAACGCATACATAGAAATTATATAAAATTATACACATACACGCATATACTACAATAGCTTAAAACGTTAGTATGCTTTAAGATTTGCTATCGTAAATTAACAAGGATGATGCGGATGCTGTATAAGTAGTGAAAATAATTATCCGATGATCATTTTTAATAAAAAAAAAACAATTAACTTTATCAATTTAGGTTGATTAAATTTCAAATTTGTTATAAATTATTCACTATTTTGAGTAAATTATTTTTTTTATATTTTTAATATGTTTTATTTTTTTACGGCCAAGTTATACTTTTGATCGGCTTATGGTAAGTACTGGATCATACCGATAGGTGTTAGCGACAGATTTTCAAGTACATTTTGGTAACTAACCGTTATAAAATTACTAACAAAGTAAATGTATTTTAGATTTATTTACTAACTAGCAACCGCGCGCGACTTCGTTCGCGTTAAACTATACCTACTAATGTTATAATCCCCACATCTTCACGACAAGGAAACGTGTCGATGAACGTGTAGCTGCTTATAAAAATCATAATTTCTTTCTCGTCGTTATGTTTTATAGACCGAATATCTAAGGAGTGAAAGAGTAGTTTTTGCGTAATTCGCGCACAAGGGCAAGCCTCAATCATTTTATTTATATAGATATATTAAGAATTACATTTATCTAACAAGCTTGGTGAAGCTGTAAAAGCCGTCTGAAGCTTCAGGGTTCTTATGACTACTTCTTCTAACTAAATTATAATCTTCAAAGTACAAATATTTCTTCGGTTTTTTTAATTACGGTAAAAAGGAATAATATATTTAATAAATATATTTTTTTATATAACGTTATCTATTTTCCCATAACTCAGTTACGGCAGTGTGTGTGTGCGTGTGTATTCGCCCACGCCAGCTGCGTGCCCTTTAGCTTTTGTGCAGTGGCACGCGCCACTATTCTTTGACCATTGTTAGTTATCTTTAAGTTCCGACAAATTTATTGTTGCAGGACCAATAATTCCTATTATCTTTAACTTAAAAACCATTTTAATACTGTAGAACGTAATTTTAAACATATAATTATTATTACCAGAACGATAAAAGAAAACTTTAATAAGGTTAATTATTAGTAATATAAGCTTATTTAGAAAACAAAAACAAAGCAAAATATGAATAATAATTAATAAAATTAATGGACAAATTTTTGAAATATAAAATAACACTATTGTTGACTTGAGAGGGTTATGCTCGGAGTTTCTCTGCGTGATCGAATAAGAAATGAGGAGATCCGCAGAAGAACCAAAGTCACCGACATACCTAGCCCTAAGAATAGCTAAACTTAGTGGCAGTGGAACGAACGATCGATGGGGCCAAAGAGTTCTCGAGTGGCGGCCACGTACCGGAAGATGCAGCGAGGGCAGACCCGCCACAATGTGGTCTGACGACCTGGTAAAGGTTGCGGGAATTGCTAGATGCGGGCAGCACAGCACCGGTGGTGGTGGAGAACTTTGGTGGAGGCTTATGACCAGCACTGGAAGTCTTTCGGCTGAAATGACGGCTGATGATGAATTCTTGACTCTATTATCAAATAATAACATTAGAAAAATGAAAAACGTTTGTGTAGAATGTCTATTTTATTGTTCACATTATTAATATGAACGAGCAATGGAATGATTTAAATGCACAGTAATATAATTAAATTAAAATGTATTTATTTATTCATCCATACATATCGAAAACACAACTAGACAACAATAAAAAAGAACAAAATATAAAGTTAATGAAACATGTACTGACTGATGTCCAACAAAGTGTTAACACAGATAAAGTTTTCAGAGTTTTCACCAGAATACGTAAGAATATTGGATAACAACGACAAGTCAATAATAAAAAATAAAATTTACGCCATGTGAAGTTAGTACAGAAGAAAAAAAAAACAAAATTAATCTACAAGCTATTTAATCTGATAATTATAATGAATTGTTTAATTTAAAATTTGTTTCTTATTTGTAGAAGATCCACAATCAAAAAAAGGTGTGTGTGCGATTCACACACGTTAGAAGTGAAACTTAATTTTAAAAGACATTTTCTATTTTATTTAAGCAGTGTGCAATATACATTCACACCGACATTTACTCTCTCGCTCTGGCTCACACAAAGAGGAGAGACCGATAATATATTGCTCTCTCGCTCTGGCTCTGCGTTAAACGTTTAACGTGTTGGAAGTCGCATAAGAAGTTTCACTTCAAAAATATGTTTTTACGTCTAAACTGCTGAACCAATTTCGATGAATTTTGGTATTTACCTATATTTGACCTTGGAGAAGAACATAGGCTACCAATGTCGCGAAAGTAAAACTTGAATGGGTAAAATAGGGAATGATAGTTTGTATATGATTAGATTTGTGATATATAATGCGAAGGCTGCTATAATATGTTCGCTGTAAACTGTGATTTGTTGTAAAGTATCTATGAGCTAAGTGAGCTCAATAATCAAAACTGACTAACTGAGCTGACTAACTCAATCAGAGATAGTTTCTAAGAATTTAGAACTTTTACTACTTTGAATTGAAGTTAAATACTTAGGAAATCGATGCCCAACATTTTTATAAATATCTAGCTGAATAGATATAAGTGAATGATTTATAACCTGATCATATAAACTACCCAAGGTTAAGTGGATTCCTATCTAGCAAACGGATCAAGGTTAGCATGAAGTCTATCAATGCTAACAAAAAATCAACCCATAAGAAAAATAAATACCACAGTAGCAGTAACAGAAATAAATATTTTTTATTCTTATAGCTACTCTACGATTTATTGTGATTGTGTAAATCTCAAAGAGGACCGGTTCTTAATTACCGGACCATATTAGGTGTTTATGAATAGACTTTCAGCTTAGCTGATAATTTGAAAACTAGCAATAGAAAATGCACAAGTATAGGCTTCTTTAATTTGTTTTTTTTTTGTTTCTTATGACCCATTATTGTCTTAGACTATTAGGCATTGTTTTATATAAGGTCTAATGAGCTTGAAGATATCATAAGCAAATATTTTTAAAGAGACAAAGATAAAACGCCTGGAGATGTTTTAGAGCAAATTTAAACAATGTATTTTATTGATGGGTCACAGTTATAGGCGCTACATCTCGGTAGGTACTGACGAATGAAATAATTTTACTATAATAAATATAAATACCTTAAGGCAGTTAAAAGTTTGGATAAATATTTATAGTATCAGTAGTAACGAGTATATGAAATATAATTACGTATAGTTACGGGATTAGAAGATTTAAGAACCGCAGACGACATTCGAGAATAACAACCATAATTCTTATAAGTGTATCCTGTAATACAAGAAGTATTTTTTCGCATCAATCCGCTCAGTAAGGTGAAGCTCACAGCCTCGCATCTTGTGAACATGTGGCAAACGTAATATCACCGTCATGGTGTAGGCTACATATCCTATATTTAGCTTCGCCATATGTTGGTCCTTGAGGGGAAATCAAAATGTGTTACGGAACATAAGGTAGTATATATTTGTCAAAACAATAAAACCCTTTTATTAGGTTGTGAAGAAAGTCAACTCTTCATGAAGTTTATAATATACATACATACAATATACATACGTACATAATATCTACGTAAAACGTCTACTTTTTTCTATCGTGCCTGTAGAAGTTCGAAAAATGAGCCAAATTTTTATAATCTAGTTTATAATTACTAGTAAATGTAAAAAAAAAAACAATCAGTTTCAGTTTATGAACTATAGTACTTATTACTTAATTGGTTATATGTTGTACTAATAATAAATAAAATACAAATATGTATTAACACGAATGGTATAATACCTTAAGTATAATATAGTAGGATTAATGCACTTTCTAAATGTATACTTTTTATTATAAATAGGTATTTTATATATTTGAGGAGTTAATCTGTAAAATTCCTGATCCCAAACATTAGGATGCTACGTTTAGGGTATAGGCTATCTAATATTGTAATTAACATGTACGAAGCCGCAAGCGATTACTAGTGCTTATATAAATAACCTATAATTTTCTTATTCAATAAAAATGACATTAACATTACACAATTTTTTACCTTTATTTTTAAGAGGTACGAATACTTAACTTATACAAAGTTTACCCGCGAATAAATTCCTTTTATAACCAGCTGAGTTATGAATGACGCCGTCGGACGGGGTTACGTCTAATGCTAACCTATCTCAATGTAGGACGCTTTGCAATAGCTATGCTATTGAACGCTTCCCCGATCCAGACGTATTGTTTATTATAAAAAAATAGAAATAAAAGAGAACCTTCAACTTGAAAATAAAATAAGCTAAGGTCATCAGAACAAAACATCGGCTCGTTCGCTTAGACTGCATCTAGACGACTAGACTAGGTATTCATATTGGATTGTAAGGGGGAGTTATAATAACATGATATCCGGCATTTATTTTATTGGGTATAATTTTAAAGGAGAACATGTTAAGGTAGTCTAAAGTGTAAATATACTATTTCAATGTGAACTTTGAAAAACGAGTGAATGCGTAAAACCAATCTTTCTTTTTAAATTTTCCATAATTCATTGCTTAGATTTCCTAGAATTCGAGTATTTGGTTTCGATATTATTGTTTTATTATTTCTATCCATATTTTATTGTTCATTTATAAACTACTCAAGATTCTTTAATTAATTAAGCATTACCATTTTGATTTTGGTAACCTTTTTTTTTATTCAAATAAGTAAAAAATACTTTATTCCATATCAAATACTGATAAAATACATTTCTATGTATTATTTTGAGAACGTATTTTATGAAGTCGTATTTAAACTACGAATACGTACTCAAAATAATACATAGAAATTTATTTTACACAAAATCGAACGTCAAAATATTTTAAGAGCACACAAATTCACGTGTAAATGAATAAGAGCAGGGTGAGTTCATTGAAAACAAATGCAATGCATTCATGGTCTCAAGGGAAGGAGCAAGTTTCGCATTATGAGCGATTACTAACCTAGTAATGCAACTAAGAAAGTATATGAAGTTGTGATCAGAGAAAGTCACTTCAACGTCACACAGATATAAGAACAGAGTAAAATTTATGTTTACACATGGGTACAGCTTACTTAGGTTTGAATATGAATGCAAAATAATCTCATGCTCTTGACATATTTTATTTACATTTAAATGTACTTATATCTAAGTCCAGTTCCACTTTTCCTTTCACATGATCATTGTTTGTCGGTAAAAGCAATGCGAAACTTGCTCCTTCCCTTGAGACCTATGAACGCATTGCATTCGTTTTCAATGAACTCCGCCATGCTCTTATTCATTTACACGTGAATTTGTGTGCTCCTAAAATGTTTTGATGTTGGATTTTGTACTTTATTTGTATGTAGAACATGTCAGAAATTTCAAATTAATTACACTTAAAGCCTGTTTTCGATACAAAATCAAGTCCTTTCTTAGATTCAAGAAAGAATGAATTCGCTCTCGTTTTCAATGGGGAGACCGTTACATGCTAAGTATTCGCTTATTTGGAGTAAATAAAAAAGTTTGTTACTAAGCAGACTTTCACTTCTTTTATAAATCTTTTTTTTTCATTTTAACCAAAAAATAATTATTATCTTAAATGTAGAATTACTATATTATTCTCGTTATTGTTTTCAGATAGAATATCTTTAAGTACGTTAAAAAATGTATAGGTACTTTCGAATTACGCTCGTTCTTAGTAAATGTTCCTGGAAACAAAATAAATCTCTGAATGAAGGGTAATTAAACTGTACAGTATTATTATTCGTCCTAAGGCTAACTTACTAAAAAATATTAGATTCTGGCAGATGTTTAAGTTCACGCCGGTTATGCACACATGCTTGTTTATCACTCTCTCTTTTCAACTTACGAATACCGTTTGCAGTGTGAAGAAGAGACAATGTTAAAATAGGGGTTGCCTTGAGGGTTGCCACGTGACCTTATTCCCTGTTGCGCACCCACACAGACAAAGGAACCCTCGATTTTATTATTGATCCCGGGAAAAAATCTCTGTGATTAATGCCATTGTTGGACGATGCAGTTCTATAGAGTAAGTGTAATTTTGTGATTAATCATTACATTGATTTATGTTGAAGCATTCAATTTTATTTGTCAAAGTCCTTTATTTGGAAATAAATGTATTTACTTAATTATTCATTAAATTTCTTGATAGTTAATATATCGATTATGAAGACATTTTCTGCGTATATTTTATAACTTATTAGCTGTGCCCGCGACTCCGCTCACGTTGACTACTGCAAATGCCGTCGGTCGAGAGTACGCGTGAATCTTGTTGCCCCGCTTCCACTTTATTATATTTGCTATATCTCTTATTGGTTACACAGTGAAAACCATTTAAGCGCCCAAAAGTGACTTTTGCCGAATTGGGTCTATCGTCACTGCTTATTTCATATATTACTTTATGTAACAAAATATGTCATATAACCCAGCGAGATAGCATAGCGATGAATTAAAATAAAAAAACATGTAAATCGGATAAGTGGTATTCGCGTGAAAAGAACTTAAACGGACAGACAGACAGAGAGACGTTGAGTTGTATAATATGTATGAATAGATATAGATTATGGGTATAAGAAAAGTATAGCTTGGCAGTTTATTAATAAAAATAATAATTGATAATTATATTACTATAATAATTTCAGATTTTTGTTTCAGTAAATGTTTTCTCCTCCTTTAATTGGCTAATACATATGAACTGTATATTATTTATTCCTTTTTCTTATACTAACGATTGTATATTATGCTATCTGATGGTCATACTATAATAATATATAAATAAATAAAATATCTGTATAGATTGCATAATATTGTAAATTTAAATACGATTCTTAGAAGATATCTCTTTACTTGTGGCTGTCCGACTGATGGAATAGGTACCTCCACCCTACAGAAGATCGCAGGCAAATAACTTTGTGCTGTGTTCCTGCGATGAGTAGGGTTTCCAGAGCTTCTTGGAGAAGAGGAAGAGGGGTTGTTCAAAGAGAGGTAGGGCACTGAGAGATTTCTTTGGAGAATTCTCTCTATTTGGAGCAGCCCGACTGGTGAAATATCTCCCCTCGGCGCTACAGAAGATCGCAGCCAAATAAGCTAGTGTTCTGTTCCTGCGGTGACTATGATTTCCAGAGCTCTTTGGGGTAGGCGTTTAAGGTCGGCAACGCACTAGGGATACCTATGGTATTACATGCGTCTATAGGCTACGGTAAAAAAGTAAAAAAGGGTTTTTTCTTTCTCTTGTAAATAAATTATTTCGATAAAGTCTCTGAAAATTTTAATGTCGTGTCAAAGAGAAAACGAATATTTCTATATGCAAACTTATATATATATATATATATATATATATATATATATATATATATATAGATAAAAATATAAATAATAATATCAATAATGGCTATAAGAAGTCGCTTCTGTAAACATTAAGAGATCCGACGTAACTTATTTAAATTGCCTATTATAGAGATATAATAACATCAGTTCATTGGCTTCCGACAATTTAGCGTGTAAGAAAAACAATCTACTAGCCTTTTAGATCGAGTTACACTACTTAAACTGTCGTCAACCGCCACCCACCCACACGGTTCCTTTTTGTTTTTTACCGATCTTTTTACAAAACTAAATAGATTTCCTGTTAGAAAAACAAACATACACGTTTATTGACTCGAAATGTTTAGTTTAAATGTCTAGTTGCGAATGAGTGATGGATTTTGGATGACGAACGACCTGTGACGGAATGAGGCTTCCGATGTTTTATGGTACAAAATTATATATGAAATTCCTTCTTCATTTTAAGGAATATTCTGATGCCTTATTTACGTTGATTACTTACACGTTTAAATAGGTTTTAATACGTTTGTTAAATTACCTTGTTGTTATTTCTATGTAATTATATTAAGAAATACTCGTAGCTTATTAAATTTTGTTAATTAGTGAATCCTAGTATGAAAATATCATACCAGTCTATAATAAAATATGACAGTTATCTATAATTAATACTTTTTCTTTGTTGACGTAGCCGTTACTTTGCGGAAATCCATTGCAAATAATTAATACGAAAAATTACTACTTCCACCTTGAACTGCTTCACAACTGTTACGTAACCAAAAAGTGTGCTTAAATATTTTTAAAACGTGGTATTAGAGAATTTACTTGTCTATTGATAAAAATAAAAAAGATAAAGCCCTAATAAGATTTGTGAAAATTAGATTCTATCACCACTTAGAAAGAAATATTTCTATTATGAGAAAAGTGGCTAGAGAGTGAGAATATTTTTTCTTAATACTTATTGACAATATATATTTGTAAAAGAATATTAATAAAATAAGAATGTTATATCCAAGTTAAAATAGATTTTCAACTAAATTATTAAAAATAATAAACCATTATAATAATAATTAAATAGCGAATTATTTATTAATATTAACTATTTATAAATTAAATCTACTGAATCAAATTAAAGCGAAAATCTCAAAAGTTCAAGTATTGAAGCTCCTATTAACTAACCTATTACTACTAACTATTACAACTAACCTATTACTAACCGACATTTCTGTGCTAATGTATCAATGCTATAAAAACTGATCGGGTTACAGATATAAGTCAGATTTGAAAATTATCGGTGCATCCGATTGTGGTAAATATATCAAATTTAACAAAATAACACGAGCGAAGTTATTGGGCTGACGGGGCGTAGGCAGCGATTCTAATCGATGCTCGACTGTACCTTTTAATTTCACGTTTCGACGGTGATAACGTTATTGTACCTTAGCCTATTGTATTAATCGTAATAAAGGACAAAGGACAATAGAGAAATAAAAATAAATAAAAACGTTCTTAGATAAATAAGGTAACAACATCGGTTTACCTTCAAATAGTATTAAACAATTTTTTATAGCGCTATAAAATATTATGTAAAATGATATATATCAACGGTTCTTTGTAAATCTTAAAACTTTTTAACTAAAAATAATATTTTTTATTTGGATCTTTACTATACTGGCAAGAAAGATAACGCACCGGATTCAGTTTTTATTTCATTCGGTAAGACTTAATTGTATTAAATAAGTTGTATTTCTGAATTATTGAATACGATAATTATTAAACGGATTATTTTTCAAGGCACATAAAAACTACCAAGAGTATTACTTACAATCAGATAATATGATATCCAAAATATTCGTAAGCAAAAAACGGAGACTACTGTGGACAAGTCTTTGATTTACGAGAAATAAAAATTTCGAGGATGTTTTTAGCGGCGCAATTAAAATATTTAACGAACCACCCTCAGTGGGTGGTGGACAGTTCTCACGAGCCTATTAAATATAATTTTATTTGTTTTTTAACGATTTATTGGTTTGTCTGCGACATGTCCTTTTGTTTGTCGCCACAAATATTTCCCTGCCATTTATTGACATGTTTTATGACGTCATTTTGAAGGGCGGCGCAATTTTTTTATATCATTTAGTGACCTGCTGCTGCATTTTTGCTTTTATTTGCTAATTTAAACTTTCAAGTATTACATAAAATCAAAATTTGACTACATTTTGCAAATATTACAAAATAACTTAATTGTATACTTAAGTTTTCCAAACATTACTTGTGCTATAGAAAACTATGTATAAATTACAATGGAAGGGATATACAAAACATTAATTTTACAAATACATTAAATTTATTTGCTTAGTTCAGTCGGGTGTATGTTGCTATTAAACTTTTGGTTAAGAATATCTTTAACATCACGTAGATTAATTGCTTGATATTCTACAAAGAAACCCTTTCATAGAATCGTTTGTTTGAGTCAACATTCATAACCGCACGATACTATCAACGACTCTGCATACACGTCGCACATCAAATAAATTTCATTATAAATGATTTGTAAAATGCGTTGTCAGCATGATACTAACTGGGGTTAGTGAAATCAAATTTTTTACTTAAAGGGTAATAATAGTTTTGTCCTATAGACTATAATATTGTGACGAAACGTCTAAATGATATCACAGCGTGATACTGACGGAGCGCTCACCGTTTGGAAGCCACCTGCTTTAATATTCAAAATTATCATATTATAACTATTTTTAACCCTTACTACTCAATAGTAGTCGAAATAAGAAATAATATTGGTTTAGTTTATGATTATAGTTTCGAGAAGCGGTGCATGTCAAAGTCGTTTTAATAAATCCGCTCGTATGCAAACATAAGTGGCTGATTGCGTTTAAATCATTTGCAGTGGAACACGTCGTGTATTTTGTTATCTATTGCAAATAATTTCCAAGGCGTTAAAACATCGCAGCGTAGGTCCGAAAGCAACGAGAACGATTTAATTGAATTAAATTAGCCAATAAAGTGTATCATTCGAAGGGTACAATGGCATACCGCGTGTGCATCACGAAACGCGTAAACCAGCCTTATTTACTGGTAACCTCTTTGGGAATGTACATTTAATGCCCCCAATATACTGCTGAGAACGCGTACATACCCACATCCATGACTAAGGCGGTAATAGTTTTTCGATTCCATTGTCACTTGAAGGCTATATCTTTGCAAGACATACTGTTTTACAAGTTTTAACAATACGCGTAATGCCTATGAGTAATGCATTTTTATTAGCATACTGCGTACCTATACTTGTGTGTATGTTAAGCTATTAATGTTATAAGACTGAAGAGTTTTTTTTTGTTCAAACGCGTTTATCCCTGGAACTACCAGTCGGATTCGACAAATTCTTTTTGTATATTATAGCCATATTTATCCGGAGTAGTATAGGTAACTTATAACATATAATAACTTCAGGCTATGACCCTAAAGAGCGGAGCAGTAAATATGAACGTCAAACAATCTGGCAAGCTAATAGGCAAGTGGAATAACGATAGGCTACACAGGGGTGTTGGCAGTTTCTCGAAAAAATTTAACACGTGTGAAACAGTGGGGCACATCTAGTATAATATATTATTGTATTTATATCTACAAATTACAATATTAATTAAGTTTTCGTTGACGAAATTAATTAAAACAGTATACAAATATATATTAATTTCTTTATGCGTGGTTCATTGAATTTGTATAAAGAGTATTATAAAAAAACATGTAATAAAAATACTTTTTATTTACTTCTCAAATGTATTATTTCGTTAGTGAAGTGGAATAATTATGTAGAAAGTCTTTTACTATTCAATTTTGTATCGTTGTTGCCCTATGAAGTTATCATCATGTTAGTTAATGGTTTAAAATATCACCTGCGACAGAAAAGTTTAGGAGTATATATATTTACGTAGTATGTGCATGAGAAGGGATAAAAATCATGTAACTAGAACTAGAATAATATAGATGGACGGATATAGGAGTAGAGGAAAATCAAAGAAGGTATGGATAGATTGTGTGATGAATTATATGTTTGTGAAAGGTATGAATATTGACGTTACAGCTTACAGCTGGCAGAGGAAATCATGTTGTGCCGGCACAACTTAAGTGGTATAAGGAAAAGATCAATAAATTTGTTAACGGTGGAATATGATAGATATACAACGTTATCGCAAAATTATGGAATAAAACGTTAAAATTGGGTATTCGAAAAAAAAAGAATTTCGATTTTCTTATGTATTTTAAAGCTTCATCATAATTATGATAATAGTCAATTGGAAAAACTCTTAAAACATTTTTTATAAATAATGAACAATTGAAAATTGTAATATTTTAAAAATAATCACGTGACTAAAAAAAGCGCCACGATTGATCGTCAGGTTTGTGACGTCATAATGTTATAGGAATTTCATCGATTAAGTGTCAAAGCACTGACAGAAGCTAACAAAGATGTTACAGAGCTGTGTGCTACAATGAGTAGAAATTAATATTTTGACGTCACACGCGCTCGGATTTATTCGGGAACTATCGGCGCGTTTTCGGTATTGAATTCATACATTAATTTTTATTTTGAAATAACTTTTGAAATATTGCCAAAAAATATAGTTTGTTATAAAACTTATATAATTATGATCTTTCCATTTATTACAAAAAAACATTCAAATACCCAATCGTACGAGTTAACAAAGGGTATGATTATTATAGAATTATACAATTGATGATATAAAACAATGTCAGCTGTAATTTAATTTAAGAGGCTGCACGGAAGTTAGCGCGAGCCATCGGTTGGCGATCTCGATGCGCATCCAGAATTTTAAACAGCAACCGTTTCACTTTGAAAACCTGGTTCCATCAAAATGCTTCGCGACCATCCTTCAAAAAAATATTAGACGTCTCAAGCGCACCTAATAAACGAATCGCTCATACCGCTTCATCGATATATAAGAACATCGAGCTATCAAAAAAATTTTTTTATCGTCTCCGTGTTATTAACAAAGTTCATGTAATTTTCTGTTTCGTTATTTTTACTGAGTGGAAAATATTCTTTTATTAAATACATATATACACATCTCATATAATTATTCTGGCTTACAAAATAAAATCCTATTTGCAACTGTTCTTGTGACAAATGTATGGCGCTGGACGCTTTGTCGGCAGCAGTAATAAGATACAGAGCAATTGGCGGACAAATTTATTTAATAAATCTCAGGGATGCGTCGATCCGCATCGTTAATTTACTACATTGGATATCGATATAATAATTCATTCATAACTATATCATTTATTTAGTATTGTCATGCTGGGTTTGTGAAGATTTCTTAGGCCTACTGTTTGCGTCTGGAAGTTCTTTTTAGTAAAACTGATAATAAATTAGATTTTATTTTAATATTTAAAAAAAACTAACATATCTCGATTACATCTTATAGGTACATATGAGTCAATAGCAGCTAATTCCATTTTTAATGAAATTGGTATAGACATTATTTTTATTCACAATACATGCAACAATCATTAACAAATATATCTGAACAGTAGTAACATTGTTGTCATATACAGTAGAACAGAAATCCTGATTAAATCTCTGCTATTTATAAAATTGTATGTTGTTTCTATTATTTTTATATAACTCATATAGGTACTATAGTAAAACTAATATAAATTGGAAGTTTGTTGTAGTTTTCGTGTCATCAGTCGGCTTGCGTACAAACTCACAGGTTGTTAACAATGGTGCGATATAGCTTATTTTTTACCATACAAACAGAGATAAGAACTCGACGCGCTCAAAGATTTGGAACGATTTTTTGAGATTTGCATGGAGTAAAAAACCTTTTTTTTATTTAGATGTTTTTGAGAATATGCCGCACAAAACTCACCACCCATGTTCCAACATTATTATCGGGTTTTAATCTTAGGAAGCAAAGAATTATAGGATATTTGAACAATTTATTGCCACCGCAAAACAAGGGGAATCTCTGATAAGCGTCTTGTTTTGCGATAATAGTCGCATAAATAGATCTGATATACCAAAATTTATATTTAATTACTTGAAGGCGATTCAATTTATGACACTGAAGTATCAGAATTTTGTGTAGAAGAAGCAGTGTCGAAATAATGATGCTGTTCTGCTAGCTCCTCTCGACATTACATCAAAATACATATATGGGTTTGAATTCTGTGCAAATTGTACAGTGAGCCTGAGCTTACGGTGGAAGGAAATTTCGTATTATCACATTTCGTAATACTTGCTTGTCTAGTTAGCACTTGCGTATGTAAATATGTCGCCAAGGACATATCAGTGTGCTTTGGCAGATGCACTGGAGGGCCAGCCCTGGCCTCAAGTTCTGGAACTTGAGGGACAAATTGAGGTGCACGAAATTCATATTTTTGATAAAATAATTTGTTTTCACTAAAGCCAGGGCGCGTCGTAATAATATACATTGTTAATTATTCATCGCATGCAAGTTTATTTGTTTTCTTCCTAAGTAGCTTTTGAACTTTTGCGTAGTGTGTGTGTGACAATTCTGTCTGCGCAATTCTTGACGCATATAGGTACTTTCAAACGATGGAGGAGAGTTAATGAATGTCAAGTGTCTATTATAACTTGTTTGGAAAGATCCGTAGATTCGAGAATGTTGAAGGATAATACGATATCTGCGCTGATTTTACTTGCTGAAAGCTTAGTAAATCTAATAATAAATATTAAATTGAGTTTGAAGAAATAAGCTTGAAATAAGTTAGAAGCAATGATGGCTCGAATCCCTGCAATGAGCCTGAGCTTTCGGTGAAGGAAAACATCGTGAGGAAACCATAGCATTGTGGTAGGGCTTTTCTACCCGCCTGGCTAACTACCCTCAAGTTGAAAATCTGTCGCCAAGCACCGAAAGGTGTGTTCCGCCAGCTGCATTTGAGAGCCAGTCTTCCACTAGGTTTAGCGTGTTATCATTTTGTGCCACATCGTCACTTAACATCAGGTGAGATTGCGGCCACTACGCCAAACCTATAACGATAAAAAAAGTATTGACATCATAACATTATCTTTCTAATTTGATAGCAGCATGGCAGAAGAAGCAGAGAAGAATGACGATATCAAGTAATGAACATTATTTCTGTCTTTTTTTAACACGCTTGTAAGTAAATAACTGACTAACTAACAAACAATGTAATAAAATCTTAGAAGTCAGTTTTAACCCACTTCTAATTATCATATCGAAATGATACTTTGTATGTATACGTAATTCGGGTGACAACACTATATTTTGGTATCTTGGAGCTGATCTGATGATGAAGCCAGGACGTGGATAGTGGAACACATCAGTGACTACTATTAAACCCCACGAGTTTAGGCTCACATGAATCTTTTGACAAGTCAAATAGATTGGGCTAGGTAACGAGATGTTATTATAAGACTAAAAAGTTTTATAGCTTTTACTGCGTAGTTAAAGCACGTTTTTGGTTTTTTAAACTATTTAAATTTATATTTATTGATAGTAGCAAAGAGGCAATTCATATGGAGTCAAGCGGTTACTAAAACACATGATTATTGGTGGTAGGTAACTGTACCGACTGGATGTGACCATCATGCACATGTTGATAAACTCTTCACAGTCACTCTTTTTTGGGCTGGCTCCAAGAGGCTTGCAAACTGGTATGACAGCGATGACCGTCGATGAGTTATCGATTTATTGGCGGTCGCTTTTGTTTTTGGATTGTACTGTGCTTATTATCGGGCACAGTGCCATCTGTTTGACAAGCTACTATAAAAAACATCTCTAACTAAACTCTAATACGACTGCAGTATTCATTGGTGTGTCGTGGTGGTCTAATGGTTGAGACAGGCGGAATATTGATTCAATGTACGCATGTATCAACGAATTTTTCAGAATTCGCGTACATTTACTAATTCGAATCGGTAACATTATCGGTTGACGGTGAAGGAAAACATCGTGAGGAAACCTGGACGCCTGAGAAATGTTCTTCTAGCACCACTGTATGTGGGAAAAATATAGAACTGTTGATTTCTCGCTGTTTGAAATCGCCAATACGTCGTGGGCTGTCGTGGTGATTAAGCCCATACCTTCCCTTGGGAAGAGGTCTTTGCCCAGCAGTGGGACACTTACAGGTTGATATTATTATTTATATATACTTATACATACAAATACACTTTATTCAATTGTTTTATAAACGGTGAACGGTGGCGCGGTATGTGTGATACAGTCTCACGACTAGTACAGACACCAAGGTCAATTATATTATTAAGAAATGTAAAAAATAACAATTTAATCTTTAGTTTAATTTACTGTGTAAATATAATATAATATTGTGAATTTTATAATTGAAATAAATTATTATTATTATTATTCATTGGGTTTAGTAATAGATTTTTTGCTATCCTTGAAAACTTCGTTGGAATTTCACATTCGTCGGTGGGTGTTGCCATTCGGAATACAGCATCACGAGCAATGCTGCTTTACTGCAGAAGTACGTTTGCTGTGATACTACTATGACTGAACCTTACACAAGCCCTTTCTTCCACAACCTTATTTAGTAGATTTCACTGATACTGCATCTATCAAGTTGTAATTAAATATTCAACTTGGAGACGCTTGCGTCAAATTCAGATTCGAAAATTAATTCACCAGCTGGCTTATTTATGAATTTACAAGATTTCATATGTAACCGGTAAATGAGAAAATGCATCACCTGTCAATTTGGATATAAAATATAGGTATAAAATGTATAATAACATAATTTGTAATATAAGTAATCAAACGCTATTTTATAACACAAATTTGAAAATAGATAAGCCAAGTTAATATAAATTAAAATTAATGCATGACATATTAATCTATGAGAATTAATTTATGCAAATCATTATGTTGGTATAGGTACTTTAAAGTCTAATATTTTTGTACTGCGTTTTTTTTTAAATTGACACAAAATTTTGCTGATATTAATTAAGTCATTGACAACAACAGAATGTTGCTGTTTTAAATATTTAACGAGATATAATGAATGATATTTCACCGCTAATTGACTGATATAATGACCTAAGTTGCATACAAATAGTCATTTGGTCTGATTATCAACATTCTAAACATCGTTTAGGAAAATGTATTAGCCTTTTGTCTTTGTTTTGCTGTGAGCGTGACTGCAATAGGTTCTTTGAGGTAAATAATTATCAATGGAATTTCCTTTATATTTGTAAAGTCCGCAGAATAAGTTATTTTGGAAATATATTTGTATACAGCGAACGTTGATAAAACCGACAAGCTAACTTTAATTAATTTAATTTAAAAGCGACAAATTTTTTGAAGGGTAATTAAATATATTTATTACTTTGGAGATAAGAAACTAATTATATCACAGTCAGTAAAGATTGAAACGATAAAAAATTATCTTGTTACAATTTTCTAGAAGTACCTACTCATGAATAAAATTTGTAAATCAATATTATAATTTTAAATAAGCAAGTAATGGAAAAACAGTGTAATAAAAATACTTGTAAATTAATACTTAATTACGTATTAAACAGTGTCAACAAGTATTAAATTTAAATAATTTTAAGTCTATATTAAAATTCATGAATATTTTGAGAAATATATTTTAATATAATCTTATTGTAGGAACTATAAAAAGATATCGCATTCAGAAAATGAACAACCAAGTAATGACATTTCAATTACTATTATGGTACCGGCACCAAATTTATATTCCTACTAACTATACGATGTCAATTTTAATAACGTTCATTACAAAATATACAAACTATAAATAATATATACATTATTATAATACTTTTAATAAACTTCGCTCATAAAGAAGAGTATAATACTGGTAAAATTATAATGTTGGTGAGTTTTTAAATTTGAATAAGCTAATTTCAGAAACTGCTAGTCCGTTTCGAAAAATAATATTTGAATTAGATAGCCTGTTTATTGAAGAAGGTTCTAGACTATACAACTTCATGCTACGTGTCTAAGGAGCAAAGTAGAAATGTATTGTGGATGAAACCTCGTTGTACAATTAGTTTATTATGATTATACGAGATAGCAATATTTTTAAAGTTATATTTTTTTGAAAAAATGAGAGTGAATTTGTACGATGCGCGCGCATAATTTAGGTAACAAAAAATCAGCACTATGAAGTTACTTGCTAAATCTCTATTGGTGAACATAATATAACTTCTAAAGCGCATTCGTGAACTACACACATCGTTTTTTCTAGTACTTTCAATTTGATAAGCGTTTAGTACTTCCAGAGACAACGTCATACGAATATTCAACCAAATATTGTGAAACATTGATTTTTGTGATAATAAAAATGTAGACTAATAATTTCATATAACAATTTAAAAGATTATAAGCCTGTCCACGTTCCTAACGAATTTATTGTACAGTAATCAGTACAACAGAGTCATTAGTATACGGTGGTCTATTATACAAAATATTGTAGAACAAGTATCATAAAAAAATGTTTTATTCACCAAAATTATTATCTAATAATAGTCGAAGAAGTATCTGTTACAGTTTTATCGACACAGTAATCCGATCTTTTTTGTTGACCGTAGAACACAGAGCACGCCTTGACGTCTTAATCCAATCAAGCAAATTAGTTATTAGATTACGCCAGTCTCTTTCAACAATAAATTATTGACATATCAACGGTTTTCGGACGCTTGGCTAAGCAATCAACATTAACGTAGGTCAGAAGCGGTGGACATTTTTAGTAAATATTGCAATCAATAGATTCTATTATTATTTAGGTATAGGTTTAACGTTTGGCCGCATTCTCACTTAATGTTATGTGACTATGTGGCCTAAGATGGTAACCAGCTAGCCCTAGTAGAAGGACTGGCTCTCAAGTGCAGCTACCGGAACATACCTATAGGCTATACTTATAGCCTATAAGACTAACTAGGTGCCTATTAGAAAATACCTATGGTTTTATCACGATGTTTTCCTTCATCTTCTTATACTGTGAAGAGTGCAAATAATTTTCCTATTATCGTGCATTTCTTCTATATATTTTTGATCAGATCACATATTTTCCATAAGTGGCAGCTCTATTATACCAAGCTTTAATAAAAATAGATGATGCATTAAACTAAATAAGACAATTAAAAAAAAAAGAATCTCGTTTTTTAGGGTTTAATGCAAGTCGTAACCTCATACTAACCATGTCCAGATGTGGGACAAACTGGCAGCCAAAATTAACATCCCTCTAAAGAGTGAAATAATTATTTTGTTAAATAGTAAATGCTTGTGAATATTTTCTTATAATAAATGTAAAATAACAAAATAAAAAATAAATTTATCAAACGTAAAATTTACTTAAATGACTATGTTTAAAATTTAGATGAAGCCTTTATTGCGACGCGACGTAGAAATCAGCATAAGACAAACAATACTTATTGCTTATGGCCATGTGACTTGTTGAATTTTAGGCATGATAAGATATTTCTTTTATAGTAGCAAGTCAAAGTGCCTGCACTATGCCTGATGGTAAGCACAGTACAATCAAAAAACTGAGTCGACCATTGAGATATCTGGTTAGGTTAGGTTAGCTGGTTTTACACTGACTGATTCCAAAACGCGATAAACCATAACATAGTGATGTGTTAACATCATGTGTATGTTTATTTATGGTTTATTTATATATACCATCATTTATGCAAAATAGAAGTTATTTAATAAACCATATAATAATATGTAAAATTATTTAACTGATAAAATTTCCATTGTATTGAATGTTGGTTAGCATTAGCGATTAGAAACGTAGGTACTTTATCATTATTCATGTATAATGTACATAGTACCAACAGTCATCATGATAATCGTTTTTAAGGTATTACGTATTTTGTAGAATTGGTTACAAACATGTTCCTTTTGATTTATTTATATCATTCAATTTTTACATATAATTATCATAATTTGCTACAATGTCTTGGTATTTTTTATTAGCATGCTATATATATTTTGTCAAATTTTATTATTTAATTGTTATCTAGCCAGTGATATATCACGGTCATTTTTTTTAATTCTTAATTTCATTTAGAGTTTTTTATCGTCAAGGATATGCCAATCCCATCATAATTTGTATCTATTGCCTACTTTGGTAAGTAGGACTGTAAACTGAAATAAACATATAAATAAGACTTATACCAATGACGCGAGAAGTCTTAATTAAATAAAGAGAAAACTTTAAAGAACTACACAACATTTTGGAAGCTTCTGATATCGGTTCTGCCAGAATGCTCTGATACACACCCATATCCCATACGTTAATTTTATACTTATTCGTAAAATGGCGAGATATCCATATTTTCTTGATGGAATGTGTTCAGACCTTAACCTAAAAGTCTAAGTTCTATCCATAGTGATCTAAGAACCAGGATACAGGAGGAGGTTGAAATTGTATTGTTCGGTGCCAAATCCTTTATCTTTTGAAAGTAAATCATTTTGTTTATTTATACTACAAAGATAGCAAACAAACCTACGGTCCGCTTGATGGTAAGCAGCTGCCGTAGCCTATGGACACTTGTAATACCATATTATGTATCACAAGCACGTTGCCGACCTTGAAACCTCCTACTACAAGGAGCTCTGGAAACCCTACTCACCGCAGGCACTAGGTTATTTGGCTGAGATCTTCTATAGGGTGGAGGTATTATACCAGACCTCTCCAATAGCAAGAAATCTCCAAAGTAATTTCTCTGTATCCTACCTCTCTTTCCACATGTCTAAACATTTACTCTTTTTACGTAAAACTTATGAATAATAAGGAGAAATATTTATCGGTGAACCCTTCATTAATATCAGGGACATGAGGAGATATTAGATAGAATATCTTTGTAATACCGAGGAATTTAAAAGTATAGTAATATTAACTTTTGGGAAAGTTCCCTAAATTTTAGTTCTAGTTCTTAATGACTTTTTTAGCAGTTTATTTAACATACATTTTGCAGGTAAATTGTAGGACAAGTTGCTTTATATTTTCGTGATTGATCTTTATGGTAATTTTTTTTCCATATACCCAATATTTAGATGTATATCGATCGACCTAAGAATGCTTTCGATTTTTCTAACAAAATGTATTTTTAGAATAAACTTTTATTGTTAATGGGTTGCGTCTTTTGGATGTCTAATATAATACTATAATTTACCTAATATTAGTCAATAATTGCTGGGTGGTAGAACACGATAATTGTGTCCGACTGCGTCGCGAATCCCATCAGGATTAACACCCGACGTAGAGGAACGTTTGGGAGTTTCGCGTTCCGTGATCAGTAGTGTGGTAGGGATATGTAACCGGATTGCGACCACCATGCACATAGTGATAAAGCCGTTACAATGACTTTCTTTTTGTATATTGCGTTTCGGGATTAGCTCATGTATATCCAGCAGCCAAGAGGTTTGAAAGTTCGCATTACAACGACCGTCGAAGGATTGCAGATTTTTCGGTTTTTAAATTTTACTGCGCTTATTATCAGGCACAGTGTTGTTACATAGAGAAGAAATTACTTAATATAGATTTAAACTTCCCAACACAGGTAACACACAACGAATAATCTAAGTGGTCAACGTTCACACACGGTCACCACGGACCTATTATTAATACATATACTTTTTTTAACTGACTCGTTATCTGACGCTGGAATCCTTTCAATCCATCGGTGCTATTGTTTTTGGACCACTTTTTTGTTGATATCAATATTTTTTACGATTGGTGTTACGATAAAACAGTGATTTGTTCCGAACAGATATCGAACGAGATGCCTTTAGGGCTCTTATGATACGTTTATCATTAGGCGGCAACCTTTCTTTTGTATGTAAATATTTTATTGTTATACAAAAACCAATTTTGTGTGAGTAATGTAGGCGATAGTAAAGTCTTTATTCGACCTTTTCCCTATACGAGTATCGATCGCTTCCGTGGTTTGCTTTAGTTTCTTGATCGTTAAAACGTTGCCAAATTAGAAATCCTATATCAAAGAAAGTAACAAATTGTTTTGTAATTTAATTGAAGAACGTACAGTCGTACAGATATTTATTAAAGGAACAGCTATGGAACTTGTTATCCGTTAGATCTCAGCTCTTTTATCGGTCACAATAATTACCCCAAAGGTCGTTTCTACCGAACTTGGCGCCTTTTTCACATTTATCTTTTTGTGTGGATTCCCTCTTTCCTATAATAGTTCTTCATGGGAGGCTCTAAGAAATACGTAAAATTTATGAGAAATATTTTAACTTATACATAAAATTATTTGTATTCCTGACAATAAAAAATATTTTACCTCTATAAGTAGTCAATGGAACCTATTTTTTCTCAACGTCCACTATTGTCTTTGAACTTGCAAAGGATTGTCTGTCATTAGCTAACAATATTTTGACTTTATTGGAATAAATTGCATTGGAATATATAATATCACAATTCATAATAATTGCAGTACAATTATGTGGGTTCATTGGCAAAACTTGGAGGCTAGCGAAATGTACCGCCATCCAGCAGAAAAAATTCGAACAAATAGCGAGTAGAACTTGCGCCCTGAAGGTTCCGTTTCCGTACTGTTTACAATACATAAAGTACATTATTTATCGTCTTATGTTTAAATATTGTTTATATATTAACCTTATATTAACCAACGTCTCTCGGTGTATTCGTCTCTATCTGTTAGTGCGCTTAACTATTTAATAGACGTGTTTCTGTTCCGCTCCGTAGGTCAGTAGCATGAAGTTCTAATAGTCTATAACCATCATGAATAAATGGGCTATAATTATTTTTAATCAGGTAGTTCATGAGATTAGGGGATTTAAACAAACAATCTCTAACCCGGTTAGTTACCGCGATAAAAACCTATCACCTATTATGTTCAAATAGCCTCCGCCTTCAGAATCTCCAGTTTCTACAAACTGGTTTAGCGTTATACCATATTCGGTTACTTACCATAACGTCACTTAAGATGAAATTTTAGTATGACATTTTGAATTTTCTATGTGTACTACAGGAGTTTTTGACGAGATCTTGATCTGTAACGTGGTGGTTTTTATTTTTATTCATAAACTTACATTCATTGATCTTCTCGCAGTAATATATAAATCACTAGACCTTATATTATCTTTATATCCTATAAGGGTTCCATGTTTTTTTGTTATTACGAGGTACGGAACCCTAAAAACTGTACATTTATTTATGTTTCTAGTTCACATGCTGTTAAAATCCATAGCTTACCTACTTCGAGAAGAGGGCTTGTCCATTAATAGAATATATAAAGGCTGACAATATTTATCTTATCTTTAATTTCGCAGATCAAGCAATTAAATATCAATCTTCACTGTTTTAACACGCCACAAGGTGAACCGACGACCTAGTGAAGATTGCGGGAAGCTGTTGGAGGCGAGCTGCACAGGAGCGGTCGTTGTGGCGTTCTTTGTGGGAGGCCTACGTCCAGCAGAGGACAGTTTTGTTCAGTGGTCAGTTGTGATCAGTGGACGTGATAAAAATATTTTATCTTTCATATTACAATCTATTAAACGTAGATAATCATATACGCACATATTCCTAAATTTTTTTATAGTCTCTTAGACATCTTATCGATTGGATTTAAAACAACTTGACAAAAAGTGAGTGAAACTAAAATTTCTGTAAATTGAATTTTAAATGAGTGTATAGGATATATAAATCGTACTTTTAAGAGCTGATCTGACAAGAACGTATATTAAGTGCTATTTTACTGCTCTATATTCACCATCTTATAAATTATATCTCATTTTGTATAGCGAGATACCGACAAGGAATATCAACAATCTGGGGATTTGCGCTAAGCAGCTCGTAAAGTGTACCGATTTTAGTCGACAACTTCTGAAGGTTATTGTAATCTTTGATTATATAGACGTGTATTACATATATTTATTTTAACGATATCTTCATTTTCGGAAGCTATGTACCTGAGGTTTTTATAATAAAAACGTTGTTGTGTTGTATACTTTTAAAATCATAGATTTAAATTGTTATATTATCAAATAGTATAAATAATGTTTACATGAAAAATAAGTTAAATTTAAAAACATATCACGTATTGGAATTACGTTTTTTTGTCTAAGAACGTGTAATCAATACATTAAGATGCGCCAAGAATTTTTCGATTTTTTTTGTTCTAATATTCTTCTCAATAGGATTGAATATTCATTTTTTCCTAACATTGTCCTTGATTGTGAACGATATCATCACAACGTAACTACTGTATAGGCGGTATACTAGCCTCTTCTTATTTATACCAACACAATTACGACAACGTCACGTGGATATAATATTTTTCTTATCTTCACAGTTCAAACAACGCTCTAAAAATATGGTGGAAACTGTCCAGGAAGTTTTTGTGGTAACTTAAAATTCATGTTTCTGGCTATTATTTTTAATTCACTTCACTTGTGCACAATAATTAAACTTTATTCCGAAAAATTTCACTAATATTACATAAAATTGGGCCATATCGCACAAGTTTTTTGAATTACAATAAAAACTACAAACATGATATATCAGGTTCCCGCTAAAAACTGTATAGGTTACACATATGTATGCATGCTGAATGGTTTACATGGTGGTAAGACTTTTCTAAAGCCCGCCTGGCTAGTTACCACCGTCAATTGAAAATCTGTCGCCAAGCACCAATAGGTGTGTTCCGGCAACTGCACTTGAGTCTTCCACTAGGCTAGTGTGTCATCCTGGGCCACATTGTCACTTAAAATCAGGTGAGACTGTAGCCAGAACGTTAAACCTGTCACGATAAAAAAATACATGTACATACAGTGAACACAATTATGCCACTGTAGAATCTGAGTGACATCGAGCAATGTCATTTGTTAAGTACGATGACTCAGTAGTGAGTCAAATATGACTCATTATTTCAGTCTTGTTTATTTAATATGTTGATATAACAAGTATCAGTAAAGTATCAGTTTTATGGCATGTGTATATGAAAATGCTTTGAGCTGCGTATTACCTGTGTGTGATCTCAAGGTAAGTAACGTGTTCACTGGGTACTAAACACTACATAGTGAAATTTAATAAATAGTACGCTTGTTATATAAAACTACTAAAACAGCTTAATTGGAGATAGAAATTGTTTTACGATATATAAATGTTAAAATTTAGTCAATCCAGTTGTCAAACCTTAGTTTATATATTTCGTTTGTACAAACAAATATGTTTTAATGGGATTTTATGCATATACTTCATTTGCATAAACGTAATATGTTAGTTATTATTACTCAAGTCACAGTTTATATTATAAAACAATTATTTACCTTTTCTTCAATATCAATATTTAAATATTCGAATATCTTTAACGATTATCTTTTATAAATGTATATATGATTGATATCGGTGTTCGTATAATTTCGTTGTGGTATCTTCACGGGAAATTAATAGAGATGTTTGTTTTAGTGGCGTTAGTTGGCAGTCGCCGCGGGCGCTCAACGTATTCCGCTTCTTAATGAAGTGTTGAATTTAGTGCTCTGCTTGTATTAAAGGAGATTGTACATATGATTTATTTACAAATCGTATGTGGATTTAGTTTATATTAGTTTTTAATAAATTATCGATATTTAATTTAAATTTAACTAATACCGTGAAATGTGTTTGCACTTGGGGTCTGTTAAATCAAGCTGTGCGTTATAAATAAATAAATAAATGTGTTTTATGAAAAAAAAACTTGTATGTAAATGCATACCACTGGGAAAGGCTTAACTTTTATCTGAATTATAACATTTTTCTCGACTATGTTGACATAGGTATATTAAGGATTCTCAATCGGTGTTCAGAGACAATAAACATACCAAGCAAGGCAGTTTAGAAACGAGAAATCATTTCAATAAATTATAAAATAAATGACTACTTATGTATTTCGTTAAAATAATAATGTATCAGGTATTTTATCATATTACTTAATAATCTATAGAAATTAAAAATCAATATAATGTATTCATTTTTTAGTAAGTCTTATTTTTAACTTATATAGATCGCCAGTGGTTTAATATAATTACATAAAAGAAGAAAATAAAAGAACAAGAAGAAAATACTCAAGGCTAAAATCTATCAAATAAAAAAAATTAAACATTGTTTTAAAATATGAAAATATATTGATTTCTATTGATGATTAAAGAAAATAATAAGACCATTGTAAAATCACTTTAATATTAGGCGCTTCTGGATTAAATTTCATTTCGTTTAGGGATAAATAAATATTTATATTGTATTAATGATAAAAGCCATCTTTTCAATTTAATGGTTATTATGTTTGACTGAGCGCTCTTATCCATACTGTATGCATATTTTATCCAAAAGCCGAATGCAGTCTAATTATAAAAATCGGAATATTAATGTAGAATGAAAAATTATTATAAGTACGTACCTATTTTCTATTTAATCTATATAATCAGCTCTGGTACTAGTGTGATAATTCAGAGAAATTAAACATGATTTTAGCGAGGACAGTTTTATATTTATTATCAGTAAAAATTTTTGTACTCTTCTAATGAGTATATTAGTAGCGTCCCATACATTTATTTCCATATCGTGTTGGTTAATTTACAATAAAACAGCACACAAAATATCTTAGATCCTACATATAATTTCCGCCTTTCCAGAAGCATTCAAACAATATTGTCACAATTAACCATTACGTTTGTACCTTTTCTCGGCACATGTCAATCTACTCGTCTATAACATGTCATCTGAACTTTCTTATGTTTACTCATACAGAAATGTACCTATAGGCCAAGAACCATTGTATTAAAACTTAATCAGACTAATCAGCTAGTCCATGGTACAATAGAAGAGGAATTCGATCGCCGCTTGTAGAAATACTTCAGTCGACTAGAAAGAATTTCCGAAATTTTTAATAGTTTTTACCATGATTTTATAGCTATCAACATCTTCAACTATCATCGTCATATTTCTGCCAATTTACATGAAAACTGTAAATAATTATACATCTAAATCTTCCTCATGTATCACTACGTCAATTTATAAAGACCGTATGAAAATACGTTCAGTACTTTTTGAGTTTATTGCGTTCAGACATACGGATAGATGCGGCAGGGGTACTCTGTTTTATAATATGTATAATTTATTAAGTTATTATATTTCTTAAATAAATATTCGTATATTCGTAAATATTTAAATTAATCAGTAATTAAAAGAGTCAAATTTTTTTCATCGTAATACACAAATTACACACTACCCAGTTGTCGGTGTGTGGCCCGAAATTGGCTTAAACGCTGCCGTGAGTCTAGGATACTATATTTAATATTTCTTAGTTTATGGTTTCAAACTATAGAATTAATTCATAATAATAAATACTGTTAAAATTGCGCTCAATATAAACTGAGCCTAATTGTAGCGCGAACCACCAATTTTATGATGGTAGCCGTAGCAATTTTATGAACATCACTCTGTCACGGTCTTTATATTAATTTACGATTATTATGGAAATGACATATCGGTGAATACGCAACGTCGAAGAAAATCGAGAACTTTATACAACAAAAGTTTTTTTCTATTTTATTTTGCTACTATATTTAAAATCTATAATTTTGTTTGGTAAATATATTATCGAAGATGTAATAAAAAAACAATTTTAATTATTGCGAAATAATTGTTTTTCTTTAAAAAATACTTATTTACTTTTTAAATGAATTCTCGTGTGACAAAAATTGGCCAAAGTTTTTTAAAACAATTTTCGAATTAGAAATTCATTTTTTTACATTATCATTCTCTAAGTGTTAAAAATGTTAAATTATATATACCTGAGAAACATTTCTTTACATAGTTTTTCAAAGCGCTTTTCAACTCGAAAACAGGAGTCTACGAGTTTTGGTAATATTAATTATAATGAATTAAGATTTTTTTTGTGATCTCTGTACTAATGTTCTGTAAGTTCTAAATATCCTATATTGATAAGCGATTTATTATAACTTACAATTGTAACTATAAGAAGATAAAAATGTATTTCGTAGGAAAGTGAAAGGTATACTAATAGTTCGTCGCTGATAATATGTACATATATAATACATAAAATAATTGAAGGATATTTTTTTTAGATATATCATGTCTTTAATTTTTGTTATCTCTCATATGTGCAGTTCAAAAACAGTGAATATTAATTACTGTTAATTTGCTCCTTGATAAAAATTAATATTAATGATGATGATAGATAAAACATTACAATTCTGAAATAACCAACATATACATTACCTATATACTGTTATCGAAACAAAATTAAACGGCAGCTAGAATAAATGAACACATATCACAACAAAATATCTTAGATGTTCCCTTCGTTAGTTTTATTGACTATGATTGAATATTTTCTTTTAGTATCTACTATTAATATAAAAGTTACTTTAAAACAATAAAAATCATTACTGACAGCAGACACTCAAGTAGAGATTCAAAGTCTTGAAGCAGCCTCTATTAAAATTTACATAACATGAACCAAACCATAAATTAATTTAAAAGCGCGCCTCACTCTCGTAGCTATCATGTATGCATCACTACTATATAGTAAATTCATAGTTGTGCTGTGAAAAAAAAAAACTTAATAATTCCAATTAACCCTAATAATAGGCTCCGGGCACAGTGAGTAGGCAGCACGATTAAAAAGACAAATTATTTAACCACTAGACTACAATAGCAGGTTGCGAGAATTCCGTATGATCGAAGCAAAGGTTTTATTAATAGACCGGTAGCCACCATGGGACCATACTGAGCGAAAAATGTGATTAACACAAGTTTCGTATAAACTACATGATATTGTGACCAGTTTGGGAACTATTTATTCTACTTCTGCTCCGTGGAATTCTTGTCATTTTCTAAATCATGGCAGTTTACAACAGACAAATATCATCATACTCTTATATATTGTCTATTTGCAATATTTTCTACAAATTATATTCCTTTGTGCCTTAATCGCGTTTGGATTTGAATTTAAAAAATGCGTTTTTTTTTCTGACAAATTTATAAAACAAAATTTTTTATGTGCTTACAATATTTGACAGCTATATCTACCTTTAGGGTTAATTTTTTTTAAAGCATTTTATTTATTATTTAGCAATGAACTTAAAAGCATGAATATCTGTTTTATACTTTAGAAAGAAAACAAAACTTTCGCTTAAGCGTTGATTTCCCAAAAAAGGCTATGATATGTATTTCCTTATCAATACCTGGATACCATTTTTATGCCTGTCTCTTAATAACAACACACAGGCTATTATTTTATTTTACATATTTTTTCAAATAATAAACAGGAAATAAAATTAAATATAATTTTGTTTGTTAATGATTTCAAAAGTGTACGGCACGCCAAGGATAGTAAAACCGACGTAAAGTACGACTATGACATCCCCGTGTGGTATATATAAAAATAATAGATGTATGTGTACATACAAATTTTATACGGTAAAATCACAAGCATTTAAAAAAATCGGTGAAGGAAAATATCGTGCGGAAACCATTGCATGGTGGTAGGGCTTTTTCTAATGCCCGCCGGCTAGCTACCACTCTCATGTTGAAAATCTGTTACCAGGTACCTATAGGCGTGTTCCAGCAGCTGCACTTGTGAGCCAGTTCCCCCATTGTGCTTAGCATGTCACCATCTTGGGCCATATCTTCACTTAACATTACGTGAGATTGAGTACAAAACACTAAATCATGTAAAGAATTAAGAAAAAAGGAAATTTGAGCATCATAAGTTATTGTGTATGGTAAGTAATGATTTAAAATTTATCAAAGTTGATAATAAACTTTCGAAACCTTGCAATGAGCCTGAGCTTTCGGTGAAGGAAAATATCGTGAGGAAACCATCGGATGGTGGTAGGGCTTTTTCTAATGTCCGCCTGGCTAGCAACCACCCTCAAGTTGAAAATCTGTCACCAAGCACCAATAGGTGTGTTCCGGCAGCTGCCCTTGATAGCCAGTCTTCCACTAGGTTTAATGTGTTAACATCTTGGGCCACATCGTCACTGAACATCAGTTGAGATTTTACACACTACGCCAAAAACTTAGAATTTACTCACTTGTTGTTAAAACAAATAAATTATTGAATTGCAACTGGTTCTAATAGCGCAGAGTTGGATTCTAGATACCTAATGATGGGTATCCGCCGATTAAACATGGCCTGCAATACATGGCTCGTGACAAAAACTCGCTCAAGAACTCCTCAGAGGTGCTACCGAACTTAATTGGTCTCGCTGGTTATTGAGTGGTGGTTATTGTGTTGCAATGGTGATCACAGGATAATCGAAGGTCACTGGCTGGATTCCTTTTCCTCCGGACGGTCCGATTAAACTTCGCGTTCTATTTCTGTCGGTAGCAATGATGGCAAAAACACACCGTAAAAATGCACGGCAGTTCAAACCCCGAGTACCAAAAGAGGTATTTGACATTATAATTATGTAGTTAGAGCCTTAGTGGAACTGGTGTTCAATTTTTTATTTCCTTGACATCTCTTTGGGTGATTGATGTAGGCTTTTTAACACTTTATAAGCAAAAACTGTTTTTTTTTTTCGTTGGTTTCTGTTAGTCTTTTGAAGTGTATAAAAATTAATGTTGACTGACTTATTTTTCTTTATTCATATTATAAAACTCAACGTCTTTCTGTCTATGTCTCCGTTTATGATTTTTTCACGCGAAAGCCACTTATCCGATATACATATTTTTATATTCATAACTATGTTATCTGGCCAGGTTATAGGATATATTTTATAAAATAAAGTAACATACGAAATAAGCAGTGACGATAATGGTGAATAAATTAGGAAAAAATACGCATTTGGGGCACTTAAATAGCTTACGCTGAGTAAACCATAAGATAATATCAAATTAATGTTCTACAAATTTTTATACTTTAAAAAGACCTACAAAAGCCAGCAATAGGATGTCTATTTTCTAAGGATCACCCACAATAAGAATTTTGTATTTAAAATAACAGGCGGATAAACGCCATAAGTTGGAGCGGAGTTCTGTAGTTCACGCGAGCGGTTCCGCGGGCACAGCTAGTCTTAAATAAACACCTTTATCAGTACGGTTTATTTAATTTTATTTCAAATACGGAAACGTAATTAATATTGGGAATATGTAGGATTATTTGTTTAGATGATATACGAACACATCAAGTTTCAATTTTCAAAAATAATTTAAAAACATAACGTAAGAAAGGAATGTAATCACTTGAAATTAAAAACACTTAGGTATATTATAATATTCAATTTAGAGTAGAATCAATAAGTAAGTAGGTACCTACATTGTTAGTAGTGTTTTAAATTTAATATATGATATGAGGTTTATCCTTTAAGTCATGCGACAGACGATCGTAGTGTATGTATATTAATCGAGACCCATGTATGCAGCGATGGCGCGTGGCGCGCTTGCGCACTTTGCGACTCGTTCCTCAAGTTTCGAGGTGGCAATTATTCCTAAATAAAAATAAATACTCGCACTCGATGACGGTCATGAGCGATTCACTTCAAAATACTCTTATATCCTCTTTTGAACTGCGGAGGGAGTAGAGACCTTGCGGTCATTATTACCATATTATTGCTGATATCTTAATTGCTTCGAAGAACTCACTCGGCTCGGTCGCTTATTCGCTTAGGATCAGGACTTGATTATTAATTTATCAACAAATTATTGACCTAGTTCATTTATTTACTCCGTTTTAATCTACATTTCTGATTTTTTTTTCTAATAGACTTAAGTAGACGAAACCTAAAATGAAAATTATTTTGTATTTTCTACAGTGGCATGGTGTGTTAGGATATACAGAAATGAGACAATCCAAAAGTGAGGCACTGTGACTGGCTTAGCCATGTGCATTGTTGTTGCGCATCAGATGAGTACAGAATAATACCACCCCGCTTTTTATACACCGGCTCATCCCGGATGGAACGTGACACGCCTAAGCATAGATCGCCTAAGCGTGCTTCTGTGGTGGGTGTTACTCAGCAAATAAAACATTAGTAAAAAATTCGGAAACATAAAATATAACCATCAAATTATAATATTCAATCCTCATTAATTATCGCTTTAACTCTGCTAAAAGATTCTAAGAAAAATAATAATAATTTGGTAACACTTTCGCTGAAACACGATGATCCTGGAACGCAATATATTTTTTGTACTGCAATATATACTCGTCGTCATATTTGGAGGGGATTTGCCATAATCGCCATGCTTGGCAGGCGGGTTGGCGATCGCAGTTTGTTTTTTTTTTTCTTATCGCTATAGGTTTGGTGTAGTATCTGAGATATTAAGTGACGATGTAGCCCAAGATGATAACACGCTAAACCTAGTGGTAGACTGGCTCTCAAGTGCAGCTGCCGGAACGCACCTATTGCTTAGCGACTGATTTTCAACTTGAGCGTGGTAGCTAGCCAGGGGGGCATTAGAAAAATTCCTACCACCATGCTATGGTTTCCTAACGATGTTTTACTTCAACGAAAGCTCAGGCTCATTGCAGGGATTCGAACTCACGTCATTCGACACTAAGTCGTACACGCTACCACTGAGTCATCATTACTTCATAATAGTAATTTAATAATTTGTTAAAGTAATACTCAAAAGACTCTGCTGCTCGTCCTCTGTCTAATCCCTTAGTCGCCTTTTACGACACCCACAGGATGAGATGGGGTAGTGCTGTTGTTAGCCGGCACACACACGACATAACTGGTCGTTAACATGGGCCTCATAAGAAAGCTCAAGATCACTCAAAGGACAATGGAGAGGACTATGCTCGGAGTTTCTCTGCGTGATCTTATCAGAAATGAGGAGATCCGCAAAAGAACCAAAGTCACCGACAAGCTATAAGAATAGCTAGACTTAAGTGGCAGTGGGCGGGACACGTAGCTAGTAGAACGGATGGCCGTTGGGGCTAAATAGTTCTTGAGTGGTGGCCACGTAACGAAAGACGCAGCCTATCACAAGGTGCTGCAACGACCTGGTAAAGGTTGTGGGAAGCCGCTGGATGCGGGCAGCACAGGACCGGTCGTTGTAGCCTTCTTTGTGGGAGGCCTGTGTCCAGCAGTGCATGTCTTTCGGCTGAAATGATCATGATGATGATACTCGTATTGCTTTGTAAAATCCGAGTAAAGTTTGTTAGAACTTGGACATTTGTTTTGACTTTAATGTATTTCATACTTCAGATAGAAGGAAGTATCAAAGTAAAAACAGCAAAGTGTATGATACCATTCTTACACACACATAAATTGTCTACCTTAATCGAAACCGTGAAATAGGTTGTCCATTATGCTTTTGTATTAAGTGCATAAATGTTATAATTCATACTCCCGTTTAAGCCCTCAGAAATTCTCGTTTTATCCAACAAATGTTGGGATTAATATGTTGTTTTTTATTCACTTGCAAAGAGGCGTGTATTTCATTTATTTCTTAATAAGCGAAGCGGCGTTGCGTCTCTCGGGTGTTTAATTAAGAACTAGCGAATCGACACAGCGGCGCAGAATAAAAGTTTCTGCTGATCTGCATAGGTATTTGTATTTTAATCACGAACATTTATAAATAACATTTTTGTTTTCAACGATTTTTCCATGTCAATCACTGACTTAAGATGAAACGGCTATATATAATTACATAGCATAGTTTTTGATATTAAAATATTTTTCGAATCTAAAATCAGGTATAAAACTACCTACAGAGAAATTAATGAAGATCCATTACATTTTTTAAATATCGTTAATTCCCTTGTATCCATAGACGTTGTAAACTATAACGACTAATTTGTATTAAAAAAAGTGAACAAATTTGAAAAGTTAATTATCCAATAGTTAGAAAATATGAAATAACTACAGTACATCGATTCAATAAGGTTATTGCACCGATGTACGGGAGGTATGTGTAGTAAAAAACCGGATCCCTTACTGAATTTATTAAAACATAATTGGTATGAAAACATTTCGTGATAAGTAAATAGCTTTTAATTGAGAACTTTACCCTTATAACTTTGTTACTATAGTGGTTGAATTTTCAGATTATTACTTGTTTGTATTAATACGAAACGGTTCCAAGTTTCACGACATGTTTATCAAGTATTCGGTGGAATAAAAAGAGGAATCTCTGTATGTCCAGCGTGGTTGTTCATTCAAGAATTTGTTGACATTCAATTAAAGGTGAACTGTATATATACGAGTATGTATACAAATCAAATAGTAAGAAGGGATAAAATTGCTGTTTTATGAGCCGAAGCATTAGTAAATATACAATAACTATAAATGATTAAACATATGTATGTATAAAAAATATGACTCGAAGTTAAAGTAAAAATTTCATGCTCGCTCAGATCTGACTTGATATAATAAATATGTACGTAATCTTTATAGACAGGATAAGTATAGCAAGACTCAATATTTTGTTAGTGCTGTGATTGTGTACAGTAGAGCGGATTATATAAGAAAAATTTTAATGAGACAATTTAGTGAAAGAGGAATAATAAAAAGGTAACCCAGATAAAGAAAAATAAACTATAGGATTTATTTTTATTTTATTTTTTTAGTTGTTTTTTAGTAAAATAAAAAGCAAAGTTCAGTTGTGAAGTTAGCATTTTCAATTTGATAATAACACACTAAGGATTCCCACTACTTTATTTTTGATAATATAACTGTGTTATTAGCAAATTACTATCTTTACTAAATTAGATCAGAAATAAATGTACAATCAATTTTGATACCGAATTTTAGTTTAATGACTGGCTTATTTTAGAAATGCTGTAGTTTTGAAATGTATATCTAATAGCAAATCTTTGATAGAGATTTGATTTGTTCTTTAAGGTAAGTATTTGACCCTTTAACGAGATCGAAAAATGGAGGTTTTTTTTTATGTTCATCTAAAACCTAATTTATTTAATGTCACTAATGATGTTCTGTTTTGTTTCAATGTAGAAATATTTTAAAGTGTTGTTTTTCTTTATTTTAGTAACCTTACTTTTAATATAAATATGAAATAGGATTAAACCAGATTATAAAGGCATACCAAAGTTGATTAAAAGGATAATTGCTCCTCATGGTAGGTGTATGTCGGAAGGTATTTATTTTCTTATTGATACTATTTAGTTGCTAATAGCGGCTTCCAATGTAAGTATTCTCTGAGGCTTCAGATTAAGGTACGTGAGACTCGTCAACGAGCTATCATCATTAACTATTCTCCGTTTACACTAAAAAATAGCTTAACATACGACTTTGTTAGTTAGGAATTTAATGTAGTTACACGTTGTAAAAGCATTTAACTTTAAATAAATACTTCTGAATACCACAGATGGTCTACTGACCAAGACATTTGACATGTGAAAATAGCAAACTGTACTGGATAATATTCTCATACTTAGAAACACCAACAGTATGAGGCGTAACGTACAGCATTGATGTATAATAATTTTGAATATTACTTCTGATAGCAAGAAATGTATATATTTTGAGGTTTGTGTGCGTAGAACACCACGCACATTGGGAGCAGCCACCGTATTTGATGTAAAGGCTGCAAGCGATTAAGAATCTGTCGCCCCTATGACAGGAATTCTTACCTTTAGCCACGTACGCCCGTTCGTCCAGCAGTTGAAACGTCCAGGTGGTCAGGTCTGGGGAGCCGGAGTTGGTCACGCACGCTTGATGTCCGATGTACACCACACAATCAACACACTGAATAGGTTCTTACATTTCTAATAGTTTATATGTAATGTTCTACTGCACCACTTTGAAACGTATGCAGTCGCGTGCACCGGCGAGAAGACGACGACAATCCGACGCCATTCTTTATAGCGCCATCACACGAGGTTTTGATTGGACGGGGACGTATGAGCGCTTCACAACGCTCTGCTATTGGTTCGAATCCCAGTACAAGAAGCGACAGATTCACACGGGGTTGACACTGGTATCTAATATAGATTAGTGCCAAATTACGAATACCAGTTATGGTGACGAAACATTCCGCCCACCAAAATACATGAATGGATTTTCTTAATTGAAAACTAAACTAAGAATGCCTAACCTAAAGAATGCATATGAATTAAAATATTATCTTGTAAGTAAGTCACGAATCGCGAGGGAGGAGAGCAGGATGTTTATGTTCGAACTCAAGGCCAGATCTTGAGAGCCTGCCGCCCACCCTGAGAAACCCTCGATTGTCTAAGAATGGATTTAATTTACGCATTTGTTTTGACAAAAGTGTTTTTAATTGCAGCTGTTGAATCTCAGCAGCAAAATGTCGAGCCTGAACATGTTTTACGATAATCATAAGTGCGTTATAAAGCTCTATACGATGTGATTTAGGATAAGAACAACGAATACGTTTATTACGAATAAACGTAACAAATTTTATCCACACACAGACAATGCGTTGGATTTTACGGATTGACGAATAACTTTCGAGCAAGGTATCGATAAAGGAAGTTGGAATTTCACTATGGGTGATTAGAGTATATCGACGGTTTTCTTCAGTGGCAAGCGCATTTTCATCGAAAACTTCGTCAGAACGAGGCCAAGAGAGAACGGGCTGGGAAAGCCACGGAGGACCCGCCCACCATAAGCGATTGTCGGCTAGAACTGATGGAAGTTGACCACGCGAAACGACATCGGCCGGATTGTCTTCGGAAGCCACGTGATTCCAACGAGCATCTGGAATAACATCAAGAATATGACCTACGCGGTTCGCAACGAAAGCTTTCCAGCGTGAAGGGTGCGAGCGAATCCACGCAATTACAACGGTGGAGTCTGACCAAGCGAAGACACCCCCACATGGAAACATCGGTAAGTATAATTCTTTTACGAATTTCAGAAGGTCGGCGAGAAGGACGGCAGCACACAACTCAAGACGGGGCAACGACGTTGATTTGAGTGGAGCTACTCGACCTTTAGAGGAAACGAAGAAAACCTTGACATTGTTGTCCATATCCGTCATGCGTAAGTAAACAACCGCGCCGTAAGCTCTTTCCGAACTATCTGAAAAACCATGTATTTCACATGACATAAGGTTTTTCGCAGATACACTACGTGGAATCTCTAACGAGTGCAAGAGAGGAAGCTCCTCTAGGTAACGATTCCAGCTATGTACTACGTCCTCGGGAGGATCATCGTCCCATCCGATATTACGAACCCACAGGCGCTGAACTAGAACTTTGGCAATAATCGTGAGTGGGGAGAGAAAGCCTAAGGGGTCAAATATACGCGCGAGTTCACTAAGAATATTTCTCTTGCTACACTTCTTCTTCTGTGGAATAACATCAAAAAAGAAGCAGTCACGGAGTGGATTATACTTAAGGCCTAGAACCTTGAGAATTGGGTTGTTTTCATCGTCTAGAGTGACTGGAGATGTTAAACAGTGATCGGAAGGCAGGTCAGCCAAGAGCTCAGGAATATTGCTAGCCCACTTTCGCAACTCGAAATTTCCTCTTTTGAGCAATTCGATAATCTCGGATTTAGCTTGTATCGCTTGATCAAGACTATCAAATCCAGTGACAACATCGTCAATGTATACATCTGAAGATAGAATTGAACTACCCAGTGGAAAATCCTGCCCTTCATCAGTTATTAACTGTTTGAGACTACGGCATGCGAGAAAAGGAGCGGAAGACACGCCGTAGGTAACGGTATTGAGACGGTATTCCTGAATAGGTTGTTCAGTATCGAAGCGCCAAAGAATACGCTGGAATTCGCGATGATTATCACCGACTTCGATGATTCTATACATTTGGCGAACATCAGCTGTAAACACAATAAAATGTACGCGAAACTTAAGTAAAATTTCAGTAATGTTGGTTTGAAGTTTCGGACCTATTAAAAGGGTATCGTTAAGCGAAGTTCCCCGAAAATCCTTGCACGACGCATTAAAAACTACACGCAACTTGGTTGTCACGGCATCAGGGCGAAGAACGCAATGGTTTGGAATATAATATTTTCCTGATGAAATCTCTGGAACAGGAACTAGACTCATATGACCTCTTTCAAGATAGTCTTTCATGAAATCACAGTACTGTTTATATAAATCTGTATTTTTAATGATACTGCGCTCAAGAGAGAGAAAACAACGTAAAGCGATGTCGCGAGACCCTGAGAATTCGACTTTATTTTCATTTTTAAACGGCAAATTAACCACATACCTACCGGTAGGGTCGCGAGTGTGGTGTTCGGCAAATATCTCTTCACAGCGGACCTCGTCCGGAGTTAGACGTTTGACAGATTCAAAAGATTCGAGTTCCCAGAATTGTTTAACCTGTTCATTAAGAAGCTCATCTGCCTGTACGAAGAATGTCTGAGCTTGTTCTTGCTTACAGTCGATTCCACCGAGCAAGAACCAACCAAACACGGAGTTAAGAGCGGAGGGTTGCTTCAATCCTCCACCAACGCTACCAGGGAGTAGTAGAGATGCGAAGATCTCAGCACCGAGGAGAAGATCGACGGGACCGGGTTTATGGAAATCAGGGTCAGCCAAATGAAGGTTTTGCAAATGATGCCACGAGGATGCATTAATATGACTTGATGGCATCTTACCACAAATGCTGGGCAACGTGAGCGCGCAAATTTTGAAAAGAGACTGGTTATTGGTACCGATTTCGATCTGACAGGTTCCTGAAACAGCTGCAGATATCTGACCTAAACCATAAACACAATGTGAAGTCACATCACGAGTTATACCAAGTTGCTTAACAGCTCTTTCAGTGATGAAATGCGCTTGGCTGCCTGAGTCTATAAGAGCACGAAACGATTGAAAGTTGCCCGACGAATCACAAATTTGAACTTTGGCAGTAGAGAGGAGGACAACTGAACTGTCACCGATGCTAGTGAGTGCCTTAATTTGATTGTTAATTTGACTATCCGATGGGCGAGTTGATAAAGAAGAACTTTCCTTTTGATCTATATGAAGCAATGTGTGATGACGTTGACGACATTTTTGACACTTGAACACTGATCTGCAATCTTTTATACAATGTGAAGGTTTGAGACAATTGAAACACCAACGGTGAATTTTCGCATATTCAATCCGTTCAGCAACGGAAGTCTTTTCAAACCGTTGACAACGGTTGATAGAGTGATTTTCTGAACAAAAGGAACACTTGATGACCGGAGGCGCTGATGCTTCAACAGCTGTTGAAGAACGTGGTTTCAGATTTTCAGACTGAGCGACTAGCTTTGATCTCGGTTCGTTTGTGTCGGAAAGAAATACAGAAGGATTTTGGAAATTAAATGTTTTATTATTTAATTTTCTAGAAGTATGAACTTTGTCTGAATCGCGATTTAACGTTGTAGATTTGGAACGATTTTGTGCGGAGAAATGCGTGTCTCGTACGAGCGCTTCACATTTAGAATACAAGAATTCCAATAAATCAGTGAAGTTTGGTATCTCCGCAGAAGATTGCTTTTGTTCATAAGCGCAACGCGTTTTGGTATCTAATTTCGATAGGAAGAGATAAGAAAGTACAAAATCCCATTCAGCTGTAGGTAGTCCAAGACCCTTTAGAATATTTAAATTCTCCTTTGTGAGATCAAGAGCGCGACGAAACTCGAGAGCTGAGTTTGAATTCAAATTAAGATTTAGTATTTCCTTCCAGCACGTAAACGCTAGCTCGCGTTTATCTTGATATCTATCAGTCAAAGTCTTGTATGCTTCTCTGTAGAATGTACCTTGAACAGGGTACGCGCGTATGAGAGCGAGAGCATCACCAGATAGACTAGATATGAGAAAGTGCATGCGTTCAACGTCTGAAAGCGATTTATTGTTATGAATTAACGAATTATACAGATCGTAAAACTTAGGCCATTCTTTAGTGATTCCCGAATACATAGGTATATTAATTTTAGGCAGCTTGATGTTGGAAAGGCTAAGACGGTTGAAATTACTTTCATTCAATTTCGATTCTCCTGTATCGGAAGGAAATAACTGCCTATGAGTCGTCATCACGTCAAAATAAATCATATCAAACTCTTCACGGATTAAATCTTCCTGTTCTTCGGATTCACTATCTATTACGCAGAGAATGTCAGAGTGCGCCTCTTCAAAACTATCGCACAATGTCTGCACGACGGAGTAATGAGCAAGGAACGCGTCCTCATGAGAACGATCCTGCCTAACTAGTTTAGCGACTTCTAAAATCCTTTTTAATCGATTTAAAGCAAGTGTACGCTTGCGGCGCAGAACAGGTAAGTCGCGGATAGTGACAGAAGGCTCATCACCAACCATGGTGAGCGATTTGCGTTTCTTAGATTGGTCGGTTTTGGTCTTCCGTCTAAGACTATGAGACATCCTTGCTACGAATTTAAACTAACGATTAGAAGGATATCTGGATTTCACAATTATCTATGAACGAAGACTTAAGCAAAATACAATACAACACGAATTATACCCCAAGAATGTATTGCGGCTCGGATCACTTGGTAAATAAGTGCTCCGCAATTCACAGATTGAACAGAACGTAGTTGCAGTATTATTAGATTGGGACCGTATTGGTACTATACAAGAGAAGAAAACCCAAAAGTTGTATAGTACAGGAAAATAAACTTACTTAAACAGTTATACTTAGGTCTAACGTCGTAGGTACTTTAAGAATATGAGATTATTTGGTTGGAAACGTATAGGTACTACACAAGAGAATTTAAAAAACGAAAGTTGTGCGTACAGAAAACCAAATAAACGAATGTAAACAGTTATACGTAGGTATAACGTTGTAGATATATTCCGAATATGATACTATTAGATTGGAAGCGTATAGGTACTACACAAGAGAATATAACACGAAAGTTGTGTAGTACAGAAATCCAAGTCTAATATAAACAAGTTCAAAACATACAACGCATACGTACAATACGATAGTATTGATACCTGCATTAAGTAAAATTATAGCATAGTACAGGATAAATCTACGAATATCTATCTGATTAAAAAACGTATTGCCACTAAATTAGACAATAATCACGAGTTATGTAGGTAGCAAAATGTAAACAAAGTTGACGTTGCACTTCCGAGAATATTGCTAAACGACTAGCCGATGGGCAATGCAAGCGAAATTGAACCATAGGTAATTGACGGATAGTCGATCGAGTCGAGTGAATGTTACCTAGGCGCGAGACGATAATCAACTTTGTTTATTAGTATTATTTTGCAAATGAGACGAGTACGGGAAATAGAAACATGAAATATGAAACGTCAAGACGAATTAAAAGTTAAGTAAAAGTTAAATATCCAAACGAACACCTGTTTGTACGCATCGTTCTCATTAATAACAGATGTTAAGCGTCTAAATTCGGTAGGTACAGCTCGCGACGTGGAATGAACGTATTGAATGAAAATGAACGTATTGAACGAACTGTCATCATGACCTACGTAATTCAGACGCGTTATACCGTTCACGGGTTAGTTTTTTAGTATTAAAATGAATTTATATTCATTAATTACTACACGAAATAAACGAAAACGGTCTTATTTCATATGCATTCGTTATTACAATATAGATTTGGGCTTTTAAATATAAATTGAACAATTATCTCGAACAAATTGGTAAATGTCGGTACTTTTAAGTTATTTACCAACATTAAGCAGATTGAAATATGATGTAAAAGCACTAATATTTTTACGAAATATGCATAAGAAACGTATGAAAACTAATTAGACTGAGAATAAGGCTGAATTGAGTAGATTTTAAACCTTATTCCCGGGTTTTCGGCACCATAAAATGTGCGTAGAACACCACGCACATTGGGAGCAGCCACCGTATTTGATGTAAAGGCTGCAAGCGATTAAGAATCTGTCGCCCCTATGACAGGAATTCTTACCTTTAGCCACGTACGCCCGTTCGTCCAGCAGTTGAAACGTCCAGGTGGTCAGGTCTGGGGAGCCGGAGTTGGTCACGCACGCTTGATGTCCGATGTACACCACACAATCAACACACTGAATAGGTTCTTACATTTCTAATAGTTTATATGTAATGTTCTACTGCACCACTTTGAAACGTATGCAGTCGCGTGCACCGGCGAGAAGACGACGACAATCCGACGCCATTCTTTATAGCGCCATCACACGAGGTTTTGATTGGACGGGGACGTATGAGCGCTTCACAACGCTCTGCTATTGGTTCGAATCCCAGTACAAGAAGCGACAGATTCACACGGGGTTGACACTGGTATCTAATATAGATTAGTGCCAAATTACGAATACCAGTTATGGTGACGAAACAGTTTGTGTGCCATTTCTAATGCTTAATTAAAGCACTACCCGAACAAGGCAATTGAACAAACTATACATTCACTTTTTATGTTAATAATAAAGACTGACACACTGAAATATTGTTGTTGATAAAAAAATATATAAATAAAAATAAAAAAAATAAAAAGCCTTTTATTTCTTTCAAAAATGATTACATAATTTAATTCTATTATACATTTACACTATTTTTTACTAATAACTACTTTAAGTCTAATAACTAACTTATTACTAGTGGTCTTGTTTTGCAAGAACCCCTCCTCGGGTAAAGGCCTCCTCCAAAGAAGCCCATGTGTCTCTGTCTTGAGCAATAGGTGCCCACCTCAAACCCACTGTCCTTGTGATGACGTCTTGCCATCTCGCGTAAGGTCTTCCTCGGTAGCGTTTCCCTATTGGGCCGTTCCACAAAGTGATCTTTTTCAAGGTCATCTTCGAGTCGTGCTACATGTCCAGCCCACTTCCATTTCAACTTTAGGGCATGATTTAGGGCATCAGTGGCTTTTGATATCTTTCTTATTTTTGTATGCCAATTTTTGTCTTTTATCGATATTCAGCATACTACGTTCCAAGCCACGTTGGCATGAAATAATTTTGTTCTTGACTCTGCTAGTGTATTTCCAGGTCTGACAAGCATAAGTGAGACAGGGCAAGAGACATGCATTCATTGTTCTTGTTTTTATCTTAACTGCCATATTACTTTTAAATATTTCTTTCATGCTCCAATATTTGTTCCACGTGTTTTGTATTCGACGTTCTACCTCCGCTTCGTTATGCCTTCTATCAAAGCCCAAATTGGCTTTGGCCAAATTGGCCCAAGGTAGATGTATTTGTCTGTGTAAGTAAGTACTTCATTTGTTGACCGACATTTTAATTTCTGTGCTGTTTGTCATAACCATTGTTTTTGTTAAATTCATTTCTAAACCGACTTCTTTACTAACTTCGTTCAGTGAGTTAATCATTTTTTGTAACTGTGTACCTGTTTCTGATAATAGCACAAGATCATCAGCGAAACGGAGGTGGCTTAGGTAATTACCGTTGATGTTTAAGCCATAGTGTTTCCAATCCAGTTTCCTCATTATCGATTCCAGGGTGGCAATAAATAATTTCGGAGATAAGGGGTCGCCTTGCCTCACTCCTCTCTGGATGGGGAAGTATGGACCGATTTTTTCCAGTTTTACTCTGCCTGTATTATTGTTGTATATGTTTTTGATTATCTGTATGTATGTATTTTGTACTCCTTGGTACTTCAGCGTTTGCCAGATGCTTGAATGTGACACAGTATGAAAGGCTTTTTTGTAGTCTGTGTAAGCAATATATAGAGCTCTATATTTTTCTTGATATTTTTCCATTAATAGTTCTAACGTATGGATTTGGTCTATCGTCGAGAAGCCTTTTCTGAAACCCGCTTACTCTATGGGTTGTTCAGCTTCTAAAGCAATACTTATTCTTTGATGTAGGAGTGAAGAGAATAGTTTGTATAAACATGGTAGTAGGCTTATTGGTCTGTACATATATTGTGTGGGTCTCCTTTTTTATATATAAGTATTATGTTGGACTCCGACCACTGAGTAGGTGTTTCAGTAGTTTCCATGATGCGGTTGAACAAAGCAGTCAACGGTTGAGCTAGTAGAGTATGGGCTGTTTTTATAGCTTCGTTTGTAATGTTGTCTAAACCTGGGCTTTTATCTGTTTTCAAGCTTTTAATCGCTTCTACTATTTCATTTACTTGAAATGTTTCTGTACATCTCTCTTTTAGAGTGTCAATAACAATCGAGTTGCTTTGCCCTATGCTCTTTTGTTCTTTGGAGGCATATATATATATGTATATACAACTCAATTTCTGTAAAAGACATTGAAATTGTAATTATGCATAAAACTGATTACACACTATATTCAATTTTTATTTGCATATTAAATACTCAAATGTAAAGATAAAGAACATACGAAGAAAAGTTATAAAAAAAGTTTAGAAAATGTATACTCTTATGTAAATCAAAGATAAAAAGGCATGATAAAGATATTACGTCTTATCCGTATTCTAATTCTATATATGGTTTAATTTATAAGTAAAAAATGTTTTAAAGTTTTGAAAATAAATTAATAACTGTAATCATTTTTTTAAGTAAGTCTGTTTGCTTGAGTTATATATATTGGCATAATATCGACTTGATGTCCGTAGATCCGAGTCCCGGCGTCCACCAACGAATTTCTTGGAATGCCCAGCAGTGGGACACTTAGGTACAGGCTGGTTTTAAAGTTATTGATATATTGTTATGTGCTCATTTATAATTGATTTGGAACTTTAAACTGACTTGTAATGTAGCCATTAATATATCAAATGTAACCAATCTAAAAATGTATCATTTCGCTCTATCTTATAGCAAAGGGTCCAGCTTCGCGTTCGACATCGTTTGATTTACGAAATTACGAATGATTTATTGAGCTCTGGGAATCATATAGCTATATTACCGTAGAGATAATTATTGGTTTAACAAACGCAAGCGGCAGCTTTTAAAATTAATGGACATGTGAATTCAAGTTGCGGCGCGGACTCGTAATGAAGATAACGTTAGCGAGGACGCGCTTCGATAAAGTTCTGACGGCGTTTCTGACTCTAAGATAAGTCTTTAATTATTCAGATATTACCTTCACGTATAGTAGATATACAAATATACAAAAATTAGGGTCTTAGTGAAAAAGTATATATAAATCCAGAGATTTTACCAAAAAAATCGACGTCCTAAATATAGTTCTAATTTTGTAAACATTTCTTTGTCCAATCACAAAGATAATCACGTAAAAACAATTTAATTTATCTGTTCCCTTTATAAAATACAGTATGCGAATATGATAATTTCCTTTTTGAACGGTCAGTTCATTTGAGCAAAAAAGGAAAATAAAAAATTTGATCGCTAAGGTGAAACACCTGATAAGAGTTTCAAAATATTTGGGCTTTGAGTACCTGCATAGTGAACGATAATTTGGCTCATTAGAAGTAAAGTAGCTGTGAAGTCATTAATCTTGACTTCATTAGACATTGAATGCAATGTTCGGAAGTGGATTCCTTCTGAACTAGGAACGCCTTCCCTATGCGCGAAACTGCGAAATGTGTTTATAACGATCCTTTTGTAACACCCACAGCATTTGTGATATTTCTTTCCTATTCGCTGTTAATTGATAGGTATGATTGATTACGTAAATGACCATACGATAAAAATCACTATTAAGAAAAAGCGCAAATTTCATTTACAGTTATAAAATCATTAATGGTCGATAGCGAAAATATTGTTAATAGTTTCCAATAAACTGGGCGGATATGATGTACAAGAGAAGTAAGACACGGGATATCAACATCCGCTATCAATCTTAAATTTCTTAACCGAAAAACAATGAGTCGGCTTCATGGTAAATGATGGTATTTTCACACGTTCATCATACATCGATTTAAAAATAATAATTATCATCACACTTAAAGGTAATGAGTATTTAATTGTTACCGGTGAAATTTATGATGTAAGTTCATGCTACTTCGAAAACAGGCAGGATGGGTAGTTGGTTGTCGAAATAAATAGTACCATTATTCATATCATCAATTAAAAAATAACACTATCATGTCTTCGGTTCTTATGATAATTTGATTTTTGTTACCCATTTTACTGGCAAACTTTAAATATAACCAAATCTCAAATTATGTGTCAATATAATATTAGAATGCTCGATCCTTGTATGTATAGATATTCATACTACAAGTTATCGAGCGGCATGAAAAAGATCGGTTTCATATATTTCAATTTCCTTACCTGACAATTCTTTTACAATTAATTTATAGATACTATCGTAAAATAGCTGCCTTATTTGGTAGCCAGTTATTAAAGTGTTCTATGATCTCTGTGCTTCGATGCTATATTATTTTATAGAGAAATCACATTAAAGATTGAAGACATATTAAAACATAATTTTCAAAACCAAACTATTCATTCCTGTTGAAACTACAATATCAATGACACGTATGATCTTCAGGGTTAAATTCCAGTTTAAATATCTAAGATGTTTTCATAAAAAATGGTTTCGACTGTTCTCGTTATTCATATTCGAATAATATATGATCTTACCGAAAATGAACAACTTGTTCTCTGGTTCTTTTTCATCCCCATCATTAATTGTTCTACGTAATTACTTGGTTTAATCTTCACATTTTTCTTAAATAAATAAATAAAACAAAGAAATTAAAAGGAAAACTATCAGAGGAAAGTAGGTTTTACAAGTTAACGAGTAATAATAGTCAATCAACTTATAAAATGAACCAAAAAAAGTCATTTGGTACAAATTCCATTGAAAATTATTTAAAGCACCCTCTCTAAGTCTGCATATTATGACAGGCAACTACGGAACCCTAGTTTGTGCGTGGCCCGACATGCACTTGGCATATTTATATTATTACTGTTTTACATAAGTATACATTTATATAACTTTTCTTTATATTATTTTTATCATAAATTTGTTTTTTTAAACATTAAAAACGTGTCAACGCGTCAGTCTTCATTATTAATATATAAAAAATGAATGAATTGTTTGTTCAATTTTCTAGTTAGGACAGTATTTTAATATGGCACTGGAAATGGCACACAAACTTAAAAAATATATCTATTTCTTGCTATCAGAAGTTTTATATAAATTTAGTAATACATCAATGCTGTATTCGTCTCATGTTGAATAAGTTTCTAAGTAAGAGTATATTAACCGTACAGTTTACCTACTATTTTCACGAGGCAGATACATTTGATATATGTCTTGTTCAGTATACTATCTGTGGTATTAAAAAGTATTCATAGGAAGCCGTTATTTCAATTTAAATGCTCTTACAAGGAGTAACAATATTAAATTCCGTATGTTAAGCTATGTTTTGATGTAAAAGGAGAATAGTTAATGATGATTGAAATAGCTCGTTGACGAGTCTCAACTACCTTAATCTGAAGTCTCAGAGAACACTTACATTAGAAGCCGCTATTAGCAACTAAATAGCGTTAATTATATAAATAAATACCTTACCTACCATATAGACCTACCATGTAGGAGCCATAAATAATCCTTTTAACCAACTTTTATTATTACCTTTAGAATACCTTTATTTTCATATTTCATCGCTTAACTCATCTTCTCTACGTAATATATACAAAGATCGATTAATTACTTACCAAGTAGTAGGCGATTATTGCTTCTATAAGCTCTGGCTATATAATATTTTGTATCTACTGTGTGTTTCATACAGTGCGTCACTTCTCACTTTGAATATATTTCGCATTTACGAAATTAATACTTGGATTTTCTTATACCTTTATCGTTTACACCGACCGTTCAATTAGTGAAACTGCCTCTATACTTGACATTTATTAAAATTATAAATTGTAGCTTAATCCTATAAAATTGTGAGCGCACGTCGACGCTACGTATGTTCGGATGCAAATATGTATTTGCTAGACTAATTGCACATTTTGTTTCTAGTATGCCGATGTGCGATTTTATTTTAATGCTACTTTATACCTCTTTGATTTGGATGCTGGTTGAAAATTCTTATAACCAGTTAGTGACTTATACGATGACCTGTAAATTATATAAAAACTGTTCTACTTGTCAGCGTACTTGGAAGTAGATTCGGTTTTATTTCACGTTTTCTTTTTTTTTGCCACTATTTTTATTCAATATATTATTATATTTTGTATATTTTTTGAAACAGAAAAGATTTCACGCAGAATTAATCTAAAATCTTTTTAGTAACAGTTTTTTTGTTGTTGGTTTTTTTTCTACTTCAAGGAATAAATGTATTTATTTTCTTGATCTTTTTTTAAATTATAACTGTTATATATTATATTTCATTTCAGATATCTTAAGTAGCATTTGTTTTTTGATAATTTTATTTCGTATATTTTGAGTACTTACCAGATTCATCAGATAATCTTATTGGTATTATTGGAATGAAAATTTTATATAATCGTTGGCTGTATAACGCATGTTCCTGTGCCCCTTGAAGGTGGCAACTTAGATTGTCTCTGACATTTTGTTCTCTTTTGTCTTTGCTTATGGTTGAACGGTTTTTCAGGATGTGTACGATTCTATGTGTTTTAACTGTTCATTAGTAATACATTATTATAGAAAATCTCAGTTATTTTATTATTGAAGAACACAACCTGAACAGGTATAAATAAAAAAGCTAACTGCGGCTCAGAATATTAAATATAAGAATGTTTGTGTAAGTCGTTTCTCTACAGAGGAAACTGCTTTTGGCAATACAAAAAGTATCAGACCTATAAAGTACAATACATTGTACATGAGTAATGTCTTTTGAATTTCAATTATTAAATCCCACAATAAATTGTCCGCTTTATGTTTTGTACGATGTTTTACTTGCGAGATTTAAATCGATATTGTAGCCGGCAATTAAGGGAATGATACTAGAATCGATCGATGGCGGTAGTTGCCAGAGCGAATCGATGTAATGGATACGATCGGGATGAGAATTTTTCATATAAATGAACTTTATAAAATAACAGATACTCATGCATAAAATAAAGTTACAAGTTGTAGACAAATCGTAAGACTACCAGTTATATTTACTTTGTATTTTTTGCATAGAAAAATTAATGAAGATGAAACAACTTTTGCGTTCTAAATTGTTTAGATTCCAATATTCCTTTGAAACAAATATAGAAATAACTAAAGAATCATTCACATGTTACACCGGGCCAGTTACCGGCCAGGACACGGTCAAGCTCGGACCCGGCCGGCACTATCATCTTTTATACAAGACACAATAAGGCAATGTCTCTTTCATTACTTGGTTTTTAATTATCTTTTAAATAGTTTGAAAATTAGAAAGCTAGGCGTAGGCTGTCTTAATAGTACATAGAATTAAGTGAAATCGTAATTATACGCTGAACATTAGTCATGAAAAATGCAACCAAATTAAGGTTTCAAATATCTTCTACGTCTGTAGATGTAAAGAATATACTACCATTAAATTTTTATACATTACGTGTACACTGAAAATATAATGAAACTTTATTTTTATTAGTCTTATGTAATTTTCCAAGTGGATAATTAAGTGAAAAACATGAGTGCTTGCAACACGTGTATTATTCCACCCACGAAGATGAACGCAGTGGTGGGGTCGTCCAGCGCGTTTGTCGCCCCCCGGCGGCGGCTGCGGCAGGGTAATTTTGCATTTAATATATCTGCACTGATTACGAGGACAACCGCATGTATTTATTTACAACCTGCCACTTAAATTATGACATGAGGAGTTTATTTTTAAAGCTAATACGAGTAGTCCGGCGCACTTAACTTATTACACAGACGTCTGTGAACTTGTGTAATTTAAGGCTCTTACGTTTTGCACTCGACGCTTTAAAGGATTTGTTGTTGAGATGTGTGATTTAATTTCGTAAATATTTTAATTTTAAGACAATATTCATTATATGTATAATTCCGATAAGTAAAATTAAAGACCGTAGAATACTACATCCTTGGCTTAACGGGAAGATAGTAACTTCTAACACATATTTGTAATCTATACAAGAATCATGTTAGGCACGTTTTATTATCGAAAAGGTCGACAGGGTGGATCATTAAGTGAATAATAGTTTTTTTTTTTCGAACTGACTATAGTTTTAACCTTAAGGGCCCTGCAGCCATTAGACGCTTTGACAGCTTCATCAGGCTTGAGGGCGAGCGCGGAAGGCACTCAGCCGCGAAATCTAGGCAACAAGCTTCAAAGGTGCCAAAGTGGCCGAACCTCGGATTGGGCTGTTGCCGATCATGCGAAAAAGTCGCGTTCTGACTAAATCCCTATCCATAGAAATTCGATCTAACTAACTAAACAAATATACATGTTCCTGGCTTCTGGGAGAAAGGAAGAAACATCTGTATATGAGTGACTCTCTCTCTTTACATCCAATTAGAATGATAATAACTTTAAACAGAATTTATATTTAAAAATATATTTATAAAACCTATCGAGTTTATTGCCGGCTCTTCATAACTGGTTGCATCATCATTATCACCATTGTCAACAGCCTTTAGTAATCCACTGCTGGAAATAGTAGTAAGGTTTGCTTACCGCAAGTGGGCACTCCATCTGGTTTGAGGGCGTCCTACGTAACGTTAAAATGTTAAAACGATCTTTACTTTCAAAAGGAATTGATACTATAATTATATATATTAAGATCAATTGAATAAGAACTTAAAAGATATTACCTCAATTTCACAGGTATCTGGGAATGTCGACTACTCTATAAGTACACAGTTTTTGGGTGAAGGTGCTCTGGCGCGACGCGACGTAGCAGCCGATAACGGATGCACGAACAACTTTTTGTTTCTACTCCTTTGTCGGTAACGCACGTAGCTTTTTGGCTAATGAGCGAATAGAAAGGCCGGTGTTGTTATCGACCTTTGAGATATAATTAACGAGGACTCTTAGGATTTATATGTGATTCAGAGATTTTATATTTTGTTTATCCTTTATGATATGTAATTTTTGTTGTTATTCGATGTGATTTTATATCACGAGACAGTGTATAAAAATATTTACCGTTTTTATCAATTTATTAATTAAACTGAAATAAACCTGATTGTAAATTTAACAATCTATTTGAATTCTTAAATAAATATAATAGTCAGAATTATTAGAAAATAATTTACCTATAAAAAAACTCTGTCCAAAATCAGACTGGTACTAATAGGTTTTACATAGTGTTATCATTGACCTTAGAAATGATATAGACAGAATCTCATTTCATGAAAGATTCACTCTCATTGTAGTCTATTTCAGGCACGTTTCAATATGATATTGTAATTTTTATATAAACTACGTGTTGCTTAAATTTAAATATTGATCATTTTAGTACATTCTTAGCAATTACTCTATTATATTATCGATTTATTCGACAAATTAGCTTGCAATGAAAGTATTAATAAATAGTTCATTTTATTAGGAATTTACTTATATATTATTATATTTAAAAAACGCTAATGACCCTTTGAATCCAGCTGTTGCATAAACGTGTTATGATTTACATAAGTTACAATAAAATTACACCCCTTAAATCGTAATTTTCTAATAGTAGTGGTTTATCAACTGGAATAATTTAAAGTGCGAAATTATTATACACTCGCCCTCCGACCCTCTCTCTGCTTTCGAACAATAAGGGGTGAGGCACACCTGTCCACGCGCAAGCCACGCGTCGCGTCACTCGCTACTCCCGCCATATTATTGTTTTTTTTTAATACTCTAACTGTTAATACAAATATGACTTTTAAAAGAGTATTAAAATATTGACAAATATACCATATACCTATGTATATACTACAAAATATACCAATTATATGTAATTCGTATTAAGAATATTGAAAAGTACATTCGTAAATGTTCGTATTATTGTTACTATCTGCATTCGCGTTTCCCTTCGCGTGGATATCGAAACAGAAAACATAAATAGGTATCAGTCGGTAAGCCATATCATTTACCGAGATAAAAATATCCCATGTACTAATCCAGGTTATAAAGTATCTGTGTGCCAAATTTAAACCAAATCCATTCAGCCGTTTTGCTTGTTTGAGTAACAAACATCCAAACATACAAACTTTCACATTTATAATATTAGTAGGATTAGTATGATTGATTTGCGATTTTTTTCTATGCTTACTAGTACATTAATTTTTTTTAGAAATCTTAGAAGAATTATTTACTAAGAATTTTTGTATAATTTACGATTATCTAATTTTGATACAAATCTCTTTATTGTAAGATTGAGTTATTACTAAAATAATCTTTGGAATCTTGTAAACTTGCACGGTTATTATTTAGTATAAATGAGATACTTGTATTATTTGAAACAAGTTAAGCTCATCTATTTATTGGTCATGTATAATAAACTATATGAAAAAATGTTTTACCCCCCGAAAAATTTATGTTGTAATACATAATTGTATAATACAGAAGATATTAAATTATCAAAGGGTTATATAATTTAATTTGGAGGATTTGTTTATTGTTTTGATTCCTCATACATAATAATTATGTTACATCAAGGATATCTTCTCGTAGGTATTGCCTTTATTGTCAAATTAATACATATTAATTTTTCTGATAACATAATTTCATGGCTTACAAATGCAATGCTAATAATAATGTAAACACCCTAAAAAAATTGTTCGATTGAATGCCATTGCACCATAACCATAACAATGCACATAGCTTTACAGATTTCGAAAGTACGTTATGATCACCCTTAGTATCGCCAACCGTTTTTTTACGACCTGTAAGAACTATTGAATTTTATGTAGTCCACAAGTGATATTGAGGTCTGGAATATTTGGTGAGTTAGCTCGTGCAACTTGCGACCGTCGCGTGTCAGTGAGGGCGCGGGACAGGTGTGTTACACCCTTATTTGAGGGAATTTAAGGCCACAACGCATAACTATACTAGTACATGACGTAATTGTAGGGTGACCGTTATAATTGGGGAGGGAATTCAACTGCCAGATGGCTTCTGATTTTCTGATTACAATGAAATAAATGATAACTGGACAGTAAACTGTTACTACAATTATTATTAGCTATGTTAATGGATTAGAGATTACCAACTAGGAAAAATTCAGAAATTTGTTAGCGATATTGGATCGTTTCGTATTTCGTGTTATTGTTAGGAAATACACTTGTTAGGAATATTCTAATCATCATTTCAGTCGAAAAACGTCCACTACTGGACATAGGCTTCCCCTAAATATCGCCACAACAATTCCAATAAAATTAAATGAATATGTCTTAATGACCATTAATAGTTCACCTAAATAAGATGTTTAAATTGTCATTGGGTGATACTAATTTGGGGATAAATTCTGCTTGTCGATTAACCGATAATTCAGAGTATCTCAGTTTTTTTGCTAGATATTTACGAAAATAATAATGTTATTCGAACCAAAGGCGAATTTGATAGTCATTAGCGGTGACAATTATTTATAAAGATTTTATAATGGTTTTATTTGATTCGATTTATAAATTGCGGAATAATTGGTAGTTATGTTTAATATAAATACTTATTGTAAGAGAGGAACAGAGAACAGATAATTTTAAGTAATTAAAGGTCGTGACCGGATAAGCATGCCGAATCTGACCCTACGGCCTTTTCTATCGGCACTTAGGGGATCATCTTCGTAGCACATAACAAAAAAAACAGCAAAATTTTTAGCTCTTCGAGATTATTAATCTCGATTTTTGAAAATAATTTACATGTGATTGAATCCATTATTTTGAAATCACAAACGAATATATTAAGTATTGTATCTTATAAATTTTGCGGACGCCTTTCCACGGTTCAAAAAAATATTTAAATATTTCGGTGTTGTGTCCTCCTTTGATATTTTCAGTACGATACCAATGTTTTACAACTAAATAATTTATTTAGAGTAATCCTACAAGGCATCTGTATAGCGATTACAAAATGCTGCTTTTAAACTGGGCACAAAATTCACTAAAACATACCTATGTACTTTACTTTTGTTGATTTCACATACTCAAATGGTTTCACACTACATAATAGATACGGCGATTGTTATCAGCAAAACGATAGGAAATATCTACAATCTGTATACACGTAATGTTTAGACTGCTTTGACCGCAAGCTCTTTCGTATTTCAATTTTGTCTTCGACCGATGATAATATCAGCAATAGAGGCATTCTTCGAAATATCACTTTTCGATATTATTAAAAGTAAGAATGAGTATTATTGACTGATCACCGATAAGAGTCGTCTGTTTCATCGCTTCAGTATCTAATAGCTTTGAAAGAACGATCTTTGAATCTATTGAATAAATAGTCGTAACATTACGACGTGGGTTCTATACAGACTCACTGTATGTCACTAAGTTGTTGATGGGTTTTACAAATTTGTAAAGAATCAAGAGACGTTCAAGTTTTATTCATTTTTGTTTAATTTCACGTTTTTATTAATACATATAATAGCTAACTAATATCACAGGTGTTTTATTATTATTTTTATATTAGCCACAATTAAATTGGTTAATATTTCTTTCTGTTATGGCACATTATAGAATGGAAATAATGTAAGTAATAGCTGTCATGTTAGTTTAACAGATTGTTAATAGATAGCACCTCCTACCATTAATTTTTTTAAACAATTTTGTAAAATAAATTAACATGATAGTATGTAATACAATCGAATATACATTTTTAATCAGTTTATTTAACGAAAATATTAGTTTATATTATTTGTATCTATGTTTCGTCAATAGCCGGGGACTTAAGGTTTAAAATGTTTTTTGAATAACTAATTTCGATGAAGAATTAAAGGAGATACAGAGTTGCAAGGAAAAACACCTTTTAAAATTAAATATAGTTATTGTTTAGTGTATGAACATTTCATTGTAAATATAAATTTTGGTAAATTAAATAGTTAATTTATTGTAATGTATGTAATAACAACCCGCGTATAAAAAGATTGAAAATTTAACAATGCAATACATTCTTTTTATATTAATGAGTACACCTATTAATGATGTATTATTTCCAGAGAGTTAGTTATCGGAACAATATCAGTGCAGATTATATAATAACCTATTCTAAAGCAATAAACCTCTAACTATCGATTTTGCGTAACATGATTACGACGTGTTATGGTTAGGAAAAATCGTAAGTATGAAATTATACCTTATCATTGTAAATGAGGAATGGTTACGCTAATCCTGCGCATTAATAATTTTCCACTCAGCAAATTGTTGTCGGAATATTTTTAAAGAGCTCTGCAACATAGTCATCCTTTTAATTTTTATTTCTAAATAAATCGTATCGTAATAACAGTTTAGGTACTTCATTCCCACGGATGCTATATGGAATTCGCAATGAAAAATATAATCACATGAATCCCGATGAATAATAGACAGTTGTATTTTTGCCTTGTAATTGACACTACGGCATTCTACGCTCAAATATTAAAGTTATGATATAGCTAAAACGATTAATCTGCCCCGGTTGGTGGTAAAATTCTTAGGGGAATAATGAAACAAACTCTTAAGGGATTATTTCTACTTGCGTGCCAATTATTGGTGTAATTATTTTGAAAATATTGCTATCGTTTTATGTTATTTTACGCTGTGAAGTGGTGATATTTTTTAATGAGCCATCGGGCGTTTATCTGGCGGCAGCGTAGCGCCATGTTCAGATTTACAATGAATCTTTATGAATGATACACGACGTCGCTACTAAGATATGAAAAAAAGACGAAGGTGTGACAGGAAAGTTTAACTGATGAACCAAAATTATTTATCACATACTTCTTCTACCGTATATATCTTTTAACGTTCTTAAATTGATAAAACGAATCTTAGTTTGAATTATAATTGTGACGTCAAATCACAATTTTTTTTATATTTAATGGCAACTTTGTTTATTCACAATTCGGCCAACGCCAAGTGAATAGTATTTTTCTGCTTATTCTTGTAATCTTTAAACATAGAAAAACCTTGTTAAAACTGTCCAGGGAATATTTTTGGCAACATAAAATTCATGCTTCTAGTTATTCTACACATATTATAAAACTCAACATCTCTTTGTCTGTCTGTCCATTCATGTTCTGGTCCCGCGAAACCCCACTTATTCGATTTACATGTTTTTTATTTTAAGTCATAGCTATGTTATCTGGGCAGGTTATAGGATATATGTTGTAAGATAAAGTAATATATGAAATAAGCAGTAACGGAAATGGTGAATCAAATCGGAAAAAGACGCATTTGAGGCACTTAAATGGCTTACGCTCAGTAAACCATAAGAGATATATCAGATTAATGTTCTACATAATTGTAGATCTTAAAAAAGAAACAGTTAGCAATAGATAAGGTATATCTATCTTCATAGCCGGACCAGGGGGGACGGGTCGGGGGGCCCGTCTTCCCATTGCACAGGTCCGGCGGATGGGGGGAGACAGTTAGGGTGTACCGAACTGTCTCCCATTGATGCCGGGGGCTCAGCAAGCTGCTGGGCCTGCCGCTGGGGCGACGCGGCAACGAATGCCAAGTGCGAAGCCCGCGTCGCCCCGTTAAGGCGGCGGATGGTACACCGTGGAGGTTTAGTGAGTAGGAGTCTCACATAACCACCCGTTCCCCCCGGGACGGGTGTGTACCCATGAAGTGTTCCTCCACGTTAAAAAATAAAAAAATCTATCTTCTAAGGATAGCCCACAATAAGCATATTTGTCTTCCGTTTTTTAAACCGGGGCAGCACGATTCGCGCATGCGCACGACCGACAGCATTCTGTAGTCCACGCGAGCAGAGCCGCGGGCACAGCTATTTATTGATAATTAACTTCACTTTTGCACAATAACCAAACTACGTCACGTAAAATGCAGCCAAAATTAAGTAATATCCCTATATTACATATGTTTATGAATTAAAATAAATACCACCACATTACTTATGAAGATCCCCATAAAAACTCCAAATCACAAATTACTTTTTACATCATATCGGACATTGATTTTAACTAATTAATCGTAGCATTTAATTTTGTATACCGACGTAGTAAAACTGATTTAAGACAGACATTAACAAGAACTGACGTGAAAATTAAAACGTATCCCTTAGTTATTTTTGATATTAAGTACCGTGCAGTCTCGCCATAATGAGATTGTAAAGTAATCTCTCTGGTTGTGTTAGCGAAACCACTTCGCAGGCTCCGATACGGCGAGCTCACAGGTATTATCATTTCTGAGCGACAACTGAAAAGTGGACTCTGATTACTTCTTGTTCACACTACGAGCCTATTAGGCAACATCGCGTAAAGCTGACCATTTATTTCGATTATCAATTAGTTCTCAACGCCTAAAGTGATAACACACTCAATTCTAATTAAGCGTATATTTAAATGAAAAAGCAATACGCTGCGCGCTGTTAATGAAACGGGAAAAATTTACTTCGAGGCTATTTTTCTTTTCCAAGAATTTACCACCTGTGACCAGTATGTTGGGAATACTAGGATTTCGCGTCGTCTGTTTCTATTGACTAGAGAATCTCGGGCGTCGCATTAAACTGTCCCGTACGGTAATTGATTGGGAATTTCGTGCTTGAAAGGTCGTTTTAAATTAATTTACATATTAAAAAGACTACGTAGAATTTTTGCACGCGAAACAAAAAGCAAATAGTATTAATCCGTATAAAGATGAATGTGCGTTGGACGTATCTACGTTATAGGTATCTAGATGTTGTCTACCAGCCACTACTACATCATATTCATATCATATTTAATATATCTTTTTGTTTTTTTTTTTAGTCATTATATTGTTATATCCGTGAGTAGTGAAAATTCCGTTACATTTTACGTAAAAATTTGTTCGTACTCAGTTTTGTTAATATAATAAAAAGGTGGCAAACAAGCATACGGCCCGCCTGATGATAAGTGGCTACCGTAGCCTATGAACGCTTGTTATACCACAGGTATCACGAGCACGTAGCTGAACTTGAACCCCCTATCCACAATACAACACATGGTTATTTGGTTGCAATCTTCTGTAGGGTGGAGATATTCCAACAGTCAGGCTGCCCCGAGTAATCTTCAAAGAAATTTCTCTGTGCCCTACTTATCTTACCTCTCCTACAAAATTCAAAAAACTCATTATTCAAATGTTGATTATACTGAGGTCGTACTCACAGTGTCCTCTCTCTATGGTCCTCTTGGAGATTTTTTTTTTTTATCGCTCGTTGTTCCCACTTGGTTGTTCAAACAGAACTTTCCTAGTTCTTTTTTTTTCGATCTGACTACACTGTTAACCGTATGGGCTCTGAAGCTTCAGATACTTACAGTTTCACCGGGCTTAGCTGTCCTAATTCGGAACATGGCTTGCTTACATACCATACCCAAAAGAGGGTCGAACTTTACGACATCGTGCAGTGACAAGAGGAAGTGTGTATTATTTTTAGACCACATTTCGTTGAATTATGCAATCGGAGCTATAAGTTTTGAATATGTGAGTAAACGCACACACACAAGTCGAACATACGAATACATACTCTGTATACTCCATGTTTCTAGTAGATTCTAGACGTTACCATATATTTCAAGACAAGTGATTTTTTTACCCAGATCGTAACAATATAATCTTATGTTACCATACAGCTTGAAGATAACATATTTTTTTAAATTACATTTTTAAATGGTGCTAGTTTAACTGTTCAAATTTGTAGACTATGTTAAGATAAAATAACAGTTTTTAACAAGTCTAATTAAATGAGAAACGTTTGAAAGCTAGTTTACTAATCACTACTCTATTGACATTAATAACATTAATTTCATATATTATTATTATTATTATATATTTTTAGTAATTGTTATTTTTTTACCCCAAAACTAGATTTTATTCGGTGAATAAATTTTTCTTCACAAATATAGTCGCAAGAAAATTTGGTATAGTTTAAAAGTCTTTGTGGATGGCGAACTAAGTATATAAATAAGAGTCAAATTATTATTTTATTTGTAACATCTTGTAAAAATGTATTGCTATTCCGCCACTTAATAGACATTCTGATGGGGATAAATACATTCTATCTGATTACAAAATCAATTTAATACTGTTGGGAACGAGATGCGTGTCACGGAATGTCTAACGAAATGATTTCTGTTAATCCCGATCATCCTTAATGATATATTAAGGTGTTTGCAGATGAAACAAGAAGTCGGTTTTCGGACGGAAGCCGTTTCAGATATTGACCCTCGGACCCTTGCCCAAACAATGAAGGACGAAGAAAAATAGAGAGCGAAGAACGCGCGCGCCGTCACATCTGCCGACCACTATCGAATAAATCTACTAAAATAATATTTTTATTTTGATTACGCGTTGCACGGGTTAGGCAGATGTTAGAACTGTTACATACGGTTCTAGCGTTTTGTGAACAATCATTATAGGTTTATTAATTTCAACAATGAATCATGTTTTATTTAGTGTTAATTGTTTTTGAAAATAAAAAAGCCGTCGCAGAATGCCTTGCAGATTGAAACATCAAAATTGTTTTGTACAGTTAATATACATAATAGTTATGAAAGATAGTTTATGAAAGGAAATAAAAATGGTATAATTAAAAATAAACAGTCACTTGCGCATGGCGACGCGTCACCACACCGCATTAGATGTTTCATACTATTGTACAATGATTGCACTTCTTTTGTTATTAAAGTAAAACTTCTTTAGGCGCGACTTCAGAGTAACTAAGATATTTTTTTTTAGAAATAATGGTTATAAAAATTTATAGTCTAATTTGTTCCTATTTATTTTTGTATAATTCTATACTAATAATAATAATTTTATTCATAATATATTAAAAAGTAAAATAATCTTAGAATTTATTTCTATTTGTCCATTGATAATATAAATTACAGTCATACTTACATCAATTATTACAAATATGTAAAAGAGAAACATATTTATTTTTAACCCTTATTTATTTTTTAGTAAAATCGTAATATCTTGTACAAGGTCAAAGAAGTTTTACTTTAGACGCGCATAAAAGGTAACAGAGTTGTTCAAGTGAAAACTTCCGCAGCACCGTTGTGATTTGAAACTCGATGAAACAAAAAAGCGACAGTAAATCCGCTGATTTAGGATATTTAAAAAGAATTATTACTAAATTTTTTTTTCGTAAGTTTCACTTCTGACACGTGTGAAGCTGCACTAATTTTTTTTAAGAAAATTTTTTGTTACCAAATATTATGTTAAATGAAATATAGAGATGTAAATGATATATTTTTTTAAGTACACAATACTTATAGACCTTACGGTATAATGAGTAACTCTAATTTCATCTGCTCACCAAACGTAATTACTGTGTGTTCATCGATCTAAGGGCTGTTTCAAGTCGCCAGTCACTGACCAATATGATATGTGCTTTAATAGGGTACGTGCATTATCTAGTTATTGACTGAGTACAAGGTGTGAAAGAGTTTACACCCTGAACTGTGGGTTTAATTTTACAACATTGAAATTATCAATTTATAACTAAAGATAGGCCAGATAAATTTACGTCTTGTTAGCATAAGCAAACCGACACGAATATTTCTGTTAATTTAACTTCTTTGTGCATTATAAAAGTCTTTTTTTTTATCGAAACAACTTCTGTTTTAGAGATGATTTGATTTCAATGGGTATTATCAACTTTATTATTAAAAAGGTACTATAGTAATATATTAAACTAGCCATGTCCCCGCGGCCCCGCATGCGTTTGTTACGCAGTAATTATGTTCGTCTCGTGGTTAATTTTTACTCTTATTTTGGACATTATTATTATAACATATTATTTATAACTAGTTATTACAAGTTCTAAAAGTATCATTGACAATTATTTTAGCTTATCAATTATGGAACGCTATAAGCTTTCCGTCTACAAAAGTTTCACAAAATCGGTTGAGAATGTGTACAAATTTATTTTTTTAATTATTTTTTTACGTTTTCTAGAAGAAATATTGTATATTTTTATAGCCTATTAATTATGAAATGACTCATAATTTTCGTGTATAAAATTTCATCAGTCGGTCAAGCCGGTTTATGTTAAATCCAGATATTACAAACAGACAAATATTTTTTTAACTCATATTTGTAATCAGTGTCATTTATATGGTAGATATGTATATCAGGAAATTGGAAAAATACATGTATAGATACAATTACAAATTTATTAATATAGATACATAATTTAAAATCTATATTAATAAGTTAAAGAGAGAAAGATTACGTTATGCGAACGGATGAAAGTTATGTGGTGAAAAGAACAATGGAAATTATAGTAAGCGGTAATGCGAGAAGAGGGCACGCACCTTAAAAAGACTTGGATGAACTGTGTGAACGAGGATATGCGTGTACGGAGAATGAGTACAGAGATGACGGGATAGGCTGGAATGGAAGAGACGGGCTGTGCCGACCTCACCTAGTCTGGGATAAGGGCAGGAATAAGAAGAAGAAGAAGATTAAAAAATCTGTAGTTCTGTTTGTAAAAGTATTTTATTTTTAAATTTCCCGATAAATATTCTATCAGGTCACAAATTACGAAAATGCAATTAAAAAAAAAAAACTGTTTGTATGACCAAATTGAACTAATATACGGCTTGACCGATGCTTATAAAATGTTACACGGGAAGCTTATGTCATTGGTCAATTGGCAGGCTTTACAGCCTATTCACATACACATACACATGTACATACAGGATATTCACTAAAACTTTAAAAAATAAAAATTACCCATTAGTAAAATTCTCAACCGATTTTGATTAAATTTAGTACAGGAGAAGTAATTATATGATATAAGTAATTCCATAACTGATATGCTATAAGAGTTGACAATAATACTTTTAGAAATCATAAAAAAATAATGACTTTTTTAAATAATCGTCAACAGTAAGAGTAAAAATAAGTACAAGATGAAAATAATAATAGTGTAAATAACACGCGCGAAAAAAGTATTAATTATGTATATACTTTCTATTGCTATTGCTCATTCTGGAATGTATTGATTATGTATGGTATTTTATTGCCTATTTAAAATATATTTATAATATGGGAGGATTCTTGCTTTAAATCCATGTTAAAAACTACGAACTTTATTTGTTTATAAATTTTCTCACAGTAAAAAAATTCACAGAAAATAATTCATTAGCGCATTCGGAACTTTGTAAAATTGCTTAAAAAAGCATTTACGACAATGTTGTGAGAGTAGTTTAGTGTAGTTTTAAAGGTTCCGTATATAAAAAATATATGTAAAAATAGGTTTTCTTTTAAGCGAGTTCACTTTTGTTTTAAGTACTTTTTAAAATATTTTCAGTATAAAAATATTTCCTAGCTTATAATTACTAAGTTCATAACATAAAAAACGGGTACTTTCATTTGATTGGTACATAATATGGACCTTGGTTTATTGTGTTGATATTTGTTCGTGTTTAGAAACTAACCCCATTTCGTTGTATATTGATAACTTAATAAGGTATATAACATTTTTTTTGTTTCATACTGTATTCTAATGCGTATTTTGAACTCTACATATTTTTACAATCTGTGGTGCGGTACTCTAAAAGCATACCGATTCGTCATACGTCATCCATACAAAAGCGCACCGCCCACCATCCAACAAAAACGTAGTGCGTAAGTACTATTCCGCAATTTGACATCTAATAAAAGATACTAATAAATAAAATTAGCATCGTTCCCTATGACAATGATCAGTAAAGGGATACCGCTGGTCAGAGATAGTCAAGGCTTTTATGAAAATGAAAAGGTAAGAATTATTCAAGTATAATAATAAATTACTAAAAATTTACGAATTATATTTTAACATGTTCATAGGGTCTAAGTTTACCAAAATTATTGTGACTATTAAGGCAATAAGATACATATAATTGAATTTAGATTATTATCAATGAATTTATTACTCTATAAATATGTAAGATCTTTTATTCCATAATATTATTTATTTAAAATTGTAGAACATTATTATAGAATTTCATTTCTGGGTCATTTATGTGTGAAGGAGAGTATTTAAGAACAAGAACTAACTGTTTGGGTTTTATATAGGTTTTGCTATCAAATCTTTATATCCTTTTTATACAAATGTGTGAATACTAATGTAAATTGGTTGGTCAAACGGTTTATATAACAATAAGGTTTATAACAATCAGTGTTGTTAGAACCCCAATACTAATTTAATCATTATTACAATATTATATGCAATTAAACATAAATATTATGAAAATTACTTTTTGTTAAGCATTACTACGCAATTATAATTTAAATAATTTGATCAGAGTAATAGTAATTTCTCAGAGGTTTTACTTTTAAAACATTTTAAACACGTACTTTCGCGACTTCACTAAGTAACTGTTTTATTTTTCTATATTACAAAGTATTTAAAAATCTACTTAATAATAAACAAATTATTACTAACAATTACATGCACTTTTACATTATAAAGTAATATAAACGTAAATTTCATGTTGTTAAACGTTTTTTGTGTAATGCATCGAAAGGGTCTTTAGATATTGCGGTTGTTTGGAAGACTGCAAATTGCTACTATAAAAAATTCAAAACAATGGGGATTTATTCTACTTAAAATACCAATCAAAAATAAATTTTACTTAATTCCGCGTTAAGTTCAAATTGTGTAAGAGTGGATGTAATTATTTATTAACAGGTAGATACATACTACATGTTAATTTTCCGATTAAAAAGTCTGTTTCATATTACATTGTTTCAACAATTTATTGTTAAACCGTTACAACGAATGAGTTATAATTACAGTTAGTAATTTAAAACAGAGTATAACAACATACAATAAATTATCTTTTCATTAGGTCGCAATCATAATAATACAAAGTATAATTTTGGTTAAAATTGGTAGATAATAACTATGCAAGTACACTGTTAAAATTTCAATTGTAATTTTACAAAAATATGTATCGGAAATTAATTAGTAAGCAAAACATTTAAACAAAATTTAAATAGGGTATTGTAATAATACAAAACTTTTTGAGTAGAGTTTATACATAAATATTGTAAAATAACAACACTTTTTTATAGAAATCTTCACATTCATAGGAAAAAATACTCGTATAGTATTAGAATTCTGGATTAATACACATTGTTTTTTTAATTTTACTCGTATTGTGGTTTGTAAAACGATTGTAATTTTACAATAAAAAATAACAGTGTAAGTATAAAATCAGTAATTATCTGTTTCATTTATATTTATTCAAATCAAAATGACTATGTCAGCTTTTTATTAACATGTAGAATAAAATCCATTGACCTAAAAGCTTAAAGCATGGCCGGTGATATAAATCTTTAACGCTTCGACACATTTTGACCACACGTCAGAATTATGATCGGTATAAAATACCTGGCATTGTATAGTTCTGCCTTTTATTCCGCTTCTACAATGGACATACGTCTAACTTATAAATTTTGGTGCGAACAAAGGCGCCTTATTGACAGTGTATCTGAATGTAACGTCAAACGGACAGCCGGACTGTGATATTAAAATATATCGGCCCTGAGATCGGAGTAAATCAATAAACAAGATGACTTAAATCATCTTCGGTGAACCTGTCAAAAAGTTGTTTCTCAGTCGTACGAGAGTGCTACCGAATGTCAGATTAACTTAAGTGTTCTCGTACTTAAATCGAAATGAGACACACAAAAAGACTTTCGCTCAATTTCCTTCGAAACGTCAAATGTTTGCTGTCTGTGAAAGATTTTAAAATGCATCGAGTTTTTATGTTCGATCTGGGATTCTGAACGGAGCAGCCGTATGCAAAACATTTGCCAGTAAATGGTGTTTTTAGTCACAACGTTAACCGAAATGTAAAAGTCTAGTATAGTTTACTTATATACGTACATATTTAATAATTCATGTTTTGATGAAAAATGTTAAAGACGCAAGATACAGCTATACATCCTCTGTTTCATGGACTGAATATTAGTTACTCGAACATTTATGGCAAAAAGCCTAAATCCTATTTGTAAATTCTCATCTTATCAGAAGTTTAGGTATTATTTTATAAAACACATAGTTTATAATATGCGCCGTTTGTGGGATTTATTTCAGAAACAAAACAGATGTTAACTGTTGAATTTATTTATATTACCAATAATTTTATTTTTTCCATAGATATCTCGGTAGAAAATATCATTTGAGAGTATTTGTAAACAAAAACCGTTTAATGTACTTTAAAATTCGAAGTTGTAAAGTTATTAAAAAAAATCTTTCCAACAATACAAAGTACTTACCTATAATGAATTTGTAACTTTTAAAGCAAGCGGAAAAGCCAACATTTATTTCGATAGTTCAGTATTGGCTGTGGTACAATGGAAACTATTTGATTGCTTCATTATGCGGAATGGGACTCGGTTCATTGTATATCATTTTGCATGTTATATCAGTTTGTATCCTAATTTAATCATCTTGAAGATTGGACCACCGGGGAAATTGATGTAACGGGTGGCCTCATCGATTTGCGATTGAACTTTTAAGATAGCCACGTTTTAACTTACGATACAATCTTAGCGACTTTATGCGTATTCAATTTGTTATGTTGTATTCAATTTATGTGATTAAAAAAATCTATGTAAGTTACTGCAATTTAATTGGACCAGCCATAGACATGTAAGTACGTAACGCTAGTGATTTTATTTTCATCAAAATTCATTTAATATGAATTCGATGTATTTTACAATACATCACAAGATTATTTTAAAATTTTATTGGACCCTTAGCTTTAGTCAGGAGTTAGTAATAGCTTAATAAAGTCAAATGACACTGTAAATAAAATAATAATAATAATTGAATAAAGCTTGTTTTTGTTCGAAGTAAGGTATCTATCACACTTTTTGTTATTATTTCACTAAGCTCCAGTAATTTAATTCAGTAGTCTGTGTAATATTTCATTATGAACTCATATAAATATTATTATAGACATTAGAAAGAGGTACTAAAATATTCTTATGTTATTTTTTTTACCTTAAATACGTTGAGCTTGTACAATTTTTTTTCTATATTAGTGAAAAGTTTAGTTGACATGGTGAGATTTAACTGAATTATTAATGAACGGTAACCAATAGATGTAATGAGAAGTTCCAAAAAATAGAAAGACTCCGCTTATGGTCATTGATCAACGACGCTGAATATAAAAATTCACGGAAATTTTAAAAAGAAAGCTCTTTAGTATTGATTCTCAATTTTACCGAAATTTTAGTTAAAGTCTATATAGTTACAACCTTTGTTCCACAGTGAAGCAATTAATGAACGACGAAAAGTATAAGTAGATTTTGAATACAGCAAAGTCATGTTAGAAAATGGCAGGATATTAATTAGACTCCAAAGCCTGATAAAAAGAACTAATTTGATTTAAATAATTTTATATTATTTTTAATTTAGAACCAATGATCAGCCTGTACGTGAATAGGTATTTTGTTCCATTCGACGTTTGCAACTAAGTCTTGTTTGGATTTGTTTATTCGAAACGCAGAAACGGTCAATTCTAATGCCTCCGCGAGCTTTCATTCATTTTAATCCGTTTCAATTTGCCTGACTGACGTCTTATTTTCTACGCGCCGGTGGTCTGAATGACTGCTTGATATCCATACATTTGTAAGCAGTGATTTGATGAACATGCGTGACACATTGTTCAGTAAAGAGAATTTGACATCTTTTAAAAATCAAAAAGATCGAACTTTGCTTTCAATTTGTATGGGTGGAGAATTATTGCATGTCTAGAATATTTGAAACAAAGGAGCAGTAAATAACATTTTTTTATTAAAATTTTTTTTTTATCTTTATACATACTACATTGTACATGAGTTTATATGTGTTATATAATACGTATCTAATAATGGTGTCATTAGCAAATATATGGATTTTTTCTTTTTTACAAGCTTTTAAAAAAGATTCCTCCTGTGTTAAAAGTTTTATCCTGGTGACTGTCTGTAATCAAATCTTGCAAGTTAAATTTGACCCACTTCCTCTTATCCTACGGAGTTGAAGTTTTACATATCGATTCAGTTCCGATGACAGTGAATTTTTATGGTAAGCGTGACCTGATTCTACACACTGGATTGGCTCCAGACAAAAGAACTCCTTAACGAGCGACAACTTAGACATGAAATTTTATATACACATTTCATTTTGATTGCCATTTTTAAATTGCACCATAGCCTGGTTGCTGCATCCAGGGAACTCCTCAACGTTCAGCAGAACAGATATGCGCATGTAATAGTTTTAGCCAGTTTTAAGAATAAAAACTTGTTTCAAAAAAACATTTTTCAAATAAAGACTTGTATAGGTACTTCTTATGTTTTATGTTCCATGGATCACAATTGAATAATTCACATATTATTAATAAAATAACAGTTAATTTAAACGCGATAAATAATGAATATCCTGACTTATATATATGTAATTTTAATGAATATATTTTTTCGGCGAAAGATTACTAACAAATAATAGATTAATTTTATGTTAGGCAATTTTTTTTTTCATAAAAAAATATATATATTGTAAAGCTACAAAAACACAGTAACCTATTTTTTTTACAGAGGTCTGTCAACGAAAATGCAAATACTGCAAAAAATGCTGTTAAAAAAAACTACAGCCACAAATTCTAAAACTGAAACTATTAATTTCGTTTAATGTAAATAAAAATCTTCATAATAAAGCTCACGTACAGTGCGTGTTCAATATAGATCCAAAAAAGTATGTCAAAGGGAACATTAGTAACGTGCCGTGAAAATGTGTAACAGTACACTCAACGGCGAGCACAACAATGGGGTATCGATTCCTCGAAGAAAGGAGTCATGCTAAAGATGCCGACACGTCTGCAACCATATCTCAAGTTAAATTTAGCGTTAGTGATCCCATCTACATGTATTATGCGCTTAAAAGCAAAACCTTGCACGTGAGTCAAAGAAACTTGTGAAGTTCTACAAGCGAATTTTTTCTTCGATTAGATTTTACGCACCGCCTACACTTTCAGTTTCTTTCTTGACTGGATCTCATTTTTAAATTTAATGTAAATCATGACGTTCCATGAATAATGTTGATATAAAAAAACATAACGTTTAAGCTATTACGTTAAATGTAATGTTTAGATTAAGCAATAAGAATTATAAGATATATATAGGGTATAAAAATTTTCTTTATCTATTTGAAATGAGACGGTATTGACATACGGCTTTGGATTATATAATCCTAACATTTGAATACATTGACCAAGGTTGTCAGGATATTTATTAACTTAAAAAAACTATAATTCTAAGCAAACCATAAAATCTTATTTTTTTATTCTTAATAGGTTTTAGCTTTTGGCCACAATATCACCTGATGTTATGTGACGATGTGGCCCAAGGTAACACGTTAGTGGGAAACTGCTTCTCATGTGCAGGCGCCGGAACACACCTATAGGTGCTTTGTGACAGATTTTGATTGCAGTAGCTATGGGGTCGTTCATAAACTATGATGTCGATTACTATGATAAGACGTGACAAGGGGGGAAGTTCGCAGCTCATCAAACAATTTTTCACTTGGTACAACACTACAAAATATGAGTAAATATAACAATCCAGTGAACACACGACTTATATTTGATATTAGCCATATATCATGTGTAAAATTTATGTAAATATGACACATATTATGATGTTAATGTGATGCCAAAATTAAGCTATTACGACGGAAATATATATGTAAAAATATTTCTAAATAGTTATATAAATATTTTTACGTATATATTTCCGTTATAAAGGCTTAATAACTTGTTATATTTACTTATGTTTATATTTTCTGATACATAATTGTATTTCGACGTCCGCGCTAGCGTTACGATCGGTTACAATCAGTTCCCTTGTATCGCCAATAATTGCAAATAATAAGTATTTTGAAATATCCAAATTTGTGTACTGTTAATTACCATATATCATGTAGTGGGAGACATCTATCATTCATGAAGCAATATTGATAGGGGGGTCGCAGAAAACATGACATAGCGTGACGAAAGGAGGGGGGTTAAAAGGTAAAATTATGCGCGAGGTATTTTATGAACAGCCTCTATTTAGCTTTCCAGGCGGGTATTAGATAATGCTCTACCACCATACTATTGTTTCAACACGATGTTTTTCTTTATCGAAAACTCATGCTCACTTTAATGATTCACAATGTCGATCGAACTCACTGAACCATAAATGCTTCAATTAATTCAAATAACCATCTAAATTATTCTACATTTTTACTAGTAATATGTGCACATGCTGTGTATAAATATAAACACCTGTTCCTCAGAATTTACAACTGAAATGCATACATACTCATCGTGGCAGGTGTATATTGAGACGTGAAATAAAATTAAAACGTAATTGTCCGTCCATATAATTGTTTTATTTAACCAATATCACATAAAAAGTACTTCACAGTAAATATTTACAGGTGGTAACAAACTTAAGAAAAAAAACCTGAATCTTAAATTTTGGCGCGTGAACGCATTACATTTTATTGTCCCATAGTAATTGAAACCGAATGCTTACCATTGGTCAGTCCTGTTTGGGAATATCTTGCATCAAATTATTAGTTAACCCGTCGCCTGCTACAGTAGATTCAACAAGCCATGAATTTATATTCAAGTACTATTATTTTCAATTTTTCAAGTTATACTTCTTTCGGCGTTTTTATTAGATGGTAAAAAAGAAAGCTGCGCGTGCATTATATGACGAAATTGTGACATGATGATGTTAGCCATCAAAGATACTAATGTAAATTAAATTTACTGACTTCTATTTTTACACACAGAAGAAAATGAAATAGTTACTAATACATATATCGAATTTACATTATTATCATTGATGGCTGATTTCATCTTGCTTTTAGCAAGCGGGATAAAAAAATATATTTTTCTTTAATCCAAAGAAGTAGAACTTCTTAAATGCGTACGTAAGAACACACATTTTTTAACCCCGATGTACGGTATAGTTATAAGTTTATCTTTGTGTCCGTGTGTCTGTCTGTGGCGTTATAGCTCCCAAACTGCTGAACCTATTTTGATATAGTTTTATTGTTTGAAAAGTGACATGATCGAGAATGTTCTTAGCTATGATTCAAGAAAATCTGCTCAGACGTTTGAAGATTATCAGCTCTTTTCTAATTGATAAATAGATGTGATCATCTACTCGAAAAGTTTTATGTTACTTCAATGTTTTTAGAAGACCATGGCAACACTGACCGGATGTCGCAGAAACATCTGTAATCTGCAGTTTACCGAATTCTTCACGAACTTACAGCAGAGATAACGTGTTTTGGCTGACTGGAATAGTCTCAATGCATAGATAACTTGTATCAGGGGTTTCTTAAAATTTTTGTTATATCTTATTAAACTATGCACAAAGAGTATCTATGGCAAAAGTATAACGAAACAAAAAAAAAAACTTATGTCGTTCTTTTAGAATTCTTCGACCCAAATATATTCTTATTCGATACTTACGTTTAATTTTATTTATTTTAACGATGCGCACTCAGGGTTAACAGTTACCGTTATAATCGGTTATTGAGATGTTTTCTTTTACACGAAAACGTAGGAATTACTTCTTAGCATTTTATTAACATTGGCCGGTTTTGTAAATGCTGTAAGTATATGTGTTATCTGAAGTAATTATCAATGAGTGATATGGAATCTATTTACATTTTATTACGGGTAAGTATGTAATGAGGGAGCAAGTAGGATTCCATTACTCGTCAACCAGGAACAAATTCTTATATTGATATAAAAACTACATGTACAGTAGTCCCGAGAGATGTTCGCTCGGGAAATCTTTGAATGACATTGCTTTGTAACACGATGTTTTAAGCTTAGTAACACGTAGATACGAACATCGATATATTAAAATCTATTAAAATTATTTAATTCTTAAATCACTCTATCGGTTTTCTCGTATAGTTAACGGTTAGTTAAACTACTTTATTTTTAACTACGAAACTGAATAAAATATTGTACAATAAAATGTATGAACACGTTAATGGTACTTAATTAAAAAATAGAGTAGTTTGTTAAAAACATCTACAAATCATTTTCAAATGAAATGTATACATTTTATATTTACTATTGACAATTATTTGGTGACCAGTTCGAATATTTCGCACATATTTATAGAATGTAAATAAATTAACAACAGCGATTTAGCAATTTTTTGAAGCGATGATGGCTCAGTGGTAGCGTGTACGCCTTCGCGTCGAGTAATGTAATTTCGGATCCCGGCAATAAGCCTGAGCTTTTGGTGAAGGGAAACATCGTGAGGAAACCATAGCATGGTGGTAGGGCTTTTCCTAATGCCCGCCTGGCTAGCTAACACCCTCAAGTTGAAAATCTGTTGCCAAACACCTATAGGCGTGTTCCGGTAGCTGCATTTGAGAGCCAGTCTTCCACTAGGTTTAGCATATTATCATCTTGGTCCACATCGTCACTTAACATCAGGTGAGATTGTGGCTACTACGCCAAAACCTATAACAATTAAAAAAACAGTATATTAGTTAAACAGATTGTTTATATAGATGCATATATCTTGCATATTTTTTAATATTTGTTTATGGCATTCTATCTAATCAATTTTTACATGAGACTTTACTTTTAAAATATTTGTTTATTTTTGTCAATAACTTTAAAATTATGTCTGAATCATTAACTTTTATGAAATTAGGGTAGATATGGTGTTTCAACAAAAATAGCTTTGAGAAGTGATTTGTAGAGATTCCGTTGTCATTTCTATACGCATCTTAATATCGACCGAATTAAAACTGCACGCGGTCATATTACGTCATAAATATGACGAATAGGCATGTAAGTACGCTTGTGGCTTATACGATGACATCGCAGTTACGCGTAAGAAAAACTTGTAAGACACCTAGCCAACTTCGCTGGTACCACTGATCAGATAGTGGTCTCACGCGCTCACCCATTCATCTTCGGTATTTATCGGTATGAGTCGATGCCACACGGCTCCTGAATTTTAAAACGTGGAAAAATTATATAGATGTGTTCTTTTGATGTTTTCGTCTTATACGATCAATTGTCTGCTAATGAAATGTTTTAAATAAACCAAAATATAAATGTGTATTTTGGGTTTTATTTTGTGAATTTATGATGATTTATTTTGTTTATTATCTCGTTCAATAATACTTAACGAAGTATAGAGAATTAACAAAAACAAAGGAGTTATTATATATAATTCTTTTTGTAGTTTGAGGATTGTTTTATCTACTTTCTCTTTATAATGTAGATGTAGCTATGCCTCACGGTTTCACCGGAGTTAAATGTATTCGTTGCTATGACTTTCGTACTTGCCACCTTGCCAGATTGCTTGACGTTTATGCTTACTACTCCGCTCCTTAGAGTTATAGCGTGAAGTTATATATAGCCCATTACTTTCTTTGATAAGTAAGCTATAAATATACGGTAATTCCAGAGATTGTACTTTCATACAATCAATTCATTGAGCTTTATATTAGTATACTATGTTGTTGGTCTGGCAGACTTTGTTCTGCTTTTTCCAATATCTCGACCTACTCGACTACTATAATACTCCACCACTATTTTTTTCTAAAAACTTCTCCAAAACTGTAATGATTAAACAAAAACATAATTACTTATATCCATCGTCTGAATCGTGAGTGTTCTTGAGTTTATAAAAAATCCAATAGAAAAAAGACATTTCGGTTTTTCCCAAAATATTCCAATTTTCCGAGAAACTTTTTCAATTTTTCGTTCCCTAAAAACCTTATTCGAACTATTATCAACGAACAGATAGATATAATACTTTTCATAAATAATTAATAGTATGTAAAAATACTATAAGTTTCAAAAACTATTGATTGTCTACTACTTAATTAACTAAATAACAATTTCATATTTAAAAATCATATTATTATCTACATTTCTAATTAGACACGGCGCTTGTATGAATCGGTTCGACTAATCAACACGATCTTGTCCCTTTAGATAGTATATCTAATACATGCTTTCTAAAAGATAAAAGTCAAATTTAGATTATAAAGTAAAATTGTTAGTTATAAAAACTTGATTTTGTTATGCCATCCATCTTGTAGGTCGGCGTTTTGAAATAGTCTTCCTGTACAAGGATCTGAATTAAGGAGAATTAAGAATTATTATTATTTTCATTTATATAAGTTTCGATTATATTCAGCAATGAATAAATATTGCTTGTGAAGTTATATTATTATAATATATGATTATACGACCAATTAATAATATAGTTTAAGATGTTTATTTCTCGAAGAATAATTTAAATATGTGTCTTAAAAGATAAATTTAATAGCTTGTAATAAGTAATAGGTATATAATAAGTTATTACTGTTCATAACTCATTTGATAAATATTCATAAATAATAAATAAATATATTTAATGTATTGACAATTTTATTTTTAAAAGTAGGTACACTAAATATAATAACACCGTAATAACTAATATGGAATCTATGAAGTATTTAACTTTAATTTTTTACTATCGTTTTTAAATAAGGGCATAAAAATTATGTTTTACATTCATAAAATAAAAATTACTTTATTCAATTAACTTTTTCTTCTTCTCATGATGAGAATGAAAATGTTGTTTCTATTGCTTAATTCGTCATATATGCGTTTGCCCACAATCTCACCTGATGTTAAGTTTTGTGGGGACACTGGCTCTCAAGTGCAGCTGCCGGAACACACCTATAGGTAGGTGCTTAGCGACAGATTTTCAACTTGAGGGTGGTAGCTAGCAGGTATTAGAAAATGCCCTACCATTAGTCTATGGTTTCATTGCGATATTTTCGTTCACCGGAAGCTCAGGCTCATTGTAGAGATTCGAACCAGCGTTTTTCGACGCTTACAGCTGAGCCATCATTCCTTACAATTATAATTTCTCTTGATTATAAATTATATTATAATTGTTGTTTATGTAATACAACAATTGCATTTTCTTAATATAAACCTATAGTTCAACTAGTTTTCTATAAAAAGCACCTCCATATAATAATTATAACTTTCCCACTGAACAAAAATAGTAAAGGTAAATTCTTGATGTAATAAGTTATTTATATACTTTTTGTTTTCAATTAACTTGCGTCATTCTCCTGACTTTATTGACTATATTAATAAAATTGTAGTTCTATCTGTACGTGCAATTTTTTGTTTAGATATCCTGGTTGACTTCTCTTATAAATGACATTGATCTCAAATATGACATTATTTTACTTAGCGAGCCTGTTTGTATAGATTATGGATTTAACACAAAACCGGCTTTATATCATTCCTTAATAGAAACGCTATGAGAATGGCCTATAATAATACTTTTAGAAATCTTAAAATAATGAGTAAAAAAAATAATTAAGAGACGATAATAATTCCTGAGTATTAAACGCCTACGGAACCGCAGGTACAGTTAGTAATATTATAAACTTCATTATCATAACCAAAATATTCAAGATTGTCATTCAATATTATTAACTAACATCTTTCACTGACTTACTCATAAAAGATGTAAAAATATTTCTTATAATATAGTTAAAACACCGAATTTCCATTACAATCGTAAAATTTATAAACGTAATAATTTTATTATGCATATAATGATTGTAAAATTGTAAAATTACGTATTAATTAAAATTCTAAACAAGAGTTTAATAGGAACTCATAGATGTGTGGGAACTAAGGCCCCCGTCGTGATCATCGTTGGTCCGTGTATCGAAAGTGAAAACGTGTTGACATTTACATAAAGGAGAATGTTTGTTTTCCTCCAAAGGGTAACATGCCATCATATGTAACTTTAGACTCTTTTTCCGGGAGCCGATTCTGTTAAAGGGTCGAAAGTCATGTCTATTGACATCCGTCGAAACATTAGCTTGTTTGGTTTACAACGTTCTCAGTTTATTAATTATTTTCACTCCGTAAACGTTTATTACGTAATATTGATTTAGAATAATTCTTACTCCCGTCTTCTGTCAAGGAGACTTTAATGGGTTGATTTTAGTAAAAAAATTAGAATTTGATAAGTTAATTTTATTCTTTAGAGACTTGGTGTTTGACTACAAAGATGTTAAAAATCAATAGTAATACACTAAACTCAGATGGATTGGATCTCAAGTGTATATAATTCGTGGCGCAGTTGTAGTAAGCCCTACTATTGAGCCGAGAGGTCGCGGGTTCGATCCGCGCCCATGACTGACTTTTGTGTGATGAGCATAATTGTCATTTGTGTGTCTGGGTGTCAAATATATATGTATATAGTATATCAGCTGTTTAGGTACCATAATACAAGCTATGCTTAGTATGGAATTAAATGGACGTGTGTGAAATTGTGTCCCCATATTTATTTATTTATATAGATGTTTGGCGTTTGTTTCTCAATTTAACCCCGTATCCATATTTTCCGAGTGGCCAGATGAAGCGACGTGAATGCTAAAGTGTGTGCTTCTCTTCTACTCTCGCTACGCCTCGCTCTGTGTCGGTGAGGATTCAAGTGTGTAGATGTAACACTTGAGAATGTAAAGGTTAGCACTCTTTCAGCGGCTCCGCTTGTCACGGCTCGATGAAAAGTTTCAGTGAAGTGTTTTTTTATTATAATAGCTCGGCACATTGATTGTACTGTCCCTGATGGTAAGCACCGTATAATCCAAATACAACGGCGACCAACGAGAGATCGAAATCCATCGGCGGTCGCCGCTGTCATGCCGGCTTGCTTAAATATCTCTTCACGTTACGCTTTAAGGACCCGATGGCATAAGAAGGAGGGAACACATTGAATAGAAGATGGTTCCACAGTTTCACGGTACGGCAAAGATAAGTTATAAAGAACTTTTTAGTTCTCGTGAGTGCATGCAGACACCCTAAGGATGGTAGCTAGCTAGAAAAGATTCAGAAAATGCTGTTTTCATCACGATGTTTTCCGTCAACGAAAGCTCAAAATAAAAAAAATACTTTATTTAATTAGGCCCCAAGTAGGCACTTGTGAACATCAAAACAGTACTACCGATTCGGAAAACATCCCAAACATCGAGAAGAACCGATAAGAAACTCGATCGGGCTTATCTTTTTTTTCTAACTGTACAAATATATTTACAGTTAATAATCATATTATTAATTTAATGAATGCACAGAGACGGACGGAGTCACTTCCAGACATCATCACTATCATTCACATAATGATCCACCCTATAATAACCTTTTGACAGTAAAACTTTCTTGACATGTCCTTGAACTCATTATCCAGCAAATCGGTAATGTGCTTCGAGATCTTATTAGTCTTACTAAGTCTAAAACACGGTATGACTAATTTATTACTATTTCTAGTATTAAAACTGTGCTGGTGTTTGACAATATATAGCTTATCAAAGTTTTTTTTAAATATATATTATATTATCAAGAATGTATTGGGAGGAGCTCAGGCTCCATATAGGATTTGAACCATCGTCGTTCGACGTGGTATCCGAGCACACTAGCACTGCGCCATGATCGCTTTAAAAATCAGGAATTTGTTACGCGAACTCTAACATATTGACTCGAGAGGGTTTATATTTTTGCAAAATAGTATGTCAAAGAATTGTATTCGACTGTGAGGATGTGTGTAATTTAAGAGAGTTCGCATTCCTCCGTAGTCGCCACGCGACTTGGGTCCGTTAACAAAAACTGAAATGTCATTGCGCAAGCTTATAATAAAGCCCATTCACACCACACCCCAGTAGATGTTTTTTTCAATGTCGAGTCGGGACAACCATGCAATTTTGTATAAAAAACGGCAAAATCAATAATGGCTCCGTGCACGTGTTGTCGATGGATTATAGATTATATTTTGGAAGATTTTCTCAGCGCTGAGTTCATATGGAGGGTCAGGTACATCGTCTGTAGAATAAATTCAATAGAGCGGTGCCATTAAAATAATTATAATTTAATATAAATATCAAATCGATTTTTTCTTAATTTATATATTCTTCCATGGTAAATAATATGCATAAAAATTTACCAAAGTTTGTACTAATAAGTAAAAATTAATAAATCACAAGTTTTATCTGCTTATTTACTAAACACAAGAGCAACGCAAATAGAATAATATAATAAGACATTTAAACACTTAAGTTTAGCTTCACCAAATGTAGCATATATGTAATGTGTTAATTATTTCAGAATTTAATTAAGAATATTTTAATGAAAATTTTAAAATTTCTAAACAATTCCTAACAAATTTTTGTATTAAATGAATAAACTCCATGTATTTTTATATTTCATTCCTTAATTCTTACTCGGCACAAAGAAATTCTATACAATTATAACGGCCAAAAGTGTAACTGTCTTCTAACAAAACTCAAACGTTGTATTTCTTTTGACGTGATCGTACAATAGCAGGTAATTTTATAAAAATACTTTAGATTCTTAAGAAGAGGTAAAAAACATAAACAGCTATTTTCACAATATATCCAATGCAGAACTATAATAAATAGGTCATCAGAGTGGAAGGCAAAATTTGTATTATTAGCCTTTCGGCAAAAACGTTTTAAAGAAAATTTATTGTTTTTGAATCAATACGTATATCATCAAAATGTATGACTTGAGATATCTAAATAGGTTAAAATTATAGAGATAGTATCTATTTTCGCTGTTTCAATGGCCAAGTCCTAAATTACGGACATTAATTCATATTCGGTTCTTGACAAAATATTTTACAGTATGTAAGTATTTTAAATTACCTACCAGATTAGTTTTGTAAAATAAATTACTTTACTCTCCTGATATTACATAATTATGTTTTTCACTGAGATATCGTTATTATGCCTATTAAATATTCGGAAGCCTTTACTTACCGCTATATATTCAACAAGGATTATATTTTCGAAAATTAATATTAAACAAAGTGGAATTTTTGAAAATTAACTATATAAAAGTTCTTTAATAAAAAATCTTCTTTATACAATCAAATTGAAATTACTGTTAATAACAAGTTTAATAAATAAAATATAGCATAATTTTCTATAGGAAATATTCATTTCATTCAATATGATCGTATTAATTAGGACTCATCCATATTTATAAATAAAAATGAAATTCTGTTCATGGTAAGCGCATCACTTGGGAATGGCCGGATCAATTTGGCTAATTCTTATTTTAAAACGTTAGTAATAATCCAAATAGGGTTTTTAGAGGAAGCAAAGTTTAAAAAGTTATTTATATAATTGGAAATTTTTAGAAATTTGCTGTTTTCTATTGAATTTTTATGAAATATATTATTAAAACGATAACTCGCGATTTAAGCGATGAATATGCGTAATTCTTATTTTGATTTGTTCGTTACGGTCCTGGAAGAGGTTTTAGGAAAGAAATCGGAATTGGTGGTACTTTGATCGAGTTATGGAAAGGAGAAAGGAGATAACAACGTTTGCGGGGCCAGCTAGTATCATAATAAAATTAATAGAAATAATATTTATAGTAGAAAATTAACATTCGTCTAAATTATAGTTTAAACATTTTTAATTCTAATAAATTATGAACACAACCATCTCACTTTGGCTTGGCTATCTATCACCTTCATGTTGAAAATCTATCGCCAAGCACATAGGTGTGTGTATCCCAGCTGCTGTACTTGAATCTAGCATTTGTTCGTAATTCTATATAATATAATTAATGTTTCTTTGTAGTCTAGATATGTGCCCTCAAACCATTCATCCGTTTGCAATGACACTAGTACACTAAGGCAGTTGTTGCAACCACGCCCGCGAAGTTTTCTGTATTACTGCAATCTTTTTACAAAAGATGGCGTGAAAATCGTTTCATTTTGATAATAACGGAAAGAAGAATTTAGGCAAAAGCTAAAAAAATAGAAAATTACTTCCAAAATCAATATTTAGTTTTTTTAAACTTCTGGCTGATTGTGAGTTTGGGATCTATTGGTATAAAAAGAGTACGTAATACGTATAACAGAACATCCCGATATAAACCGGAAAAATAGATTTCATCATCTAGAAAACTTGAAATTTCAAGTTAAATGTAATAAACTTTAACTCTTGGATTAATTTAAAACTATCTTGGTCAACGGATATGTTATACTCGTAATTAGTTCTTAATGTGACTATAATTCGAATTTTATTTACGTTAACAAAAACCTTTAATGGTCAGAAGTAATCGTTAAACTAGGAAAAAATAAAAGAATTATCCTCTAAAGATCATTGAGCGGAGTTACGTATGGAACAATTAACGTTATTAGTAGTCACAATTAAAAAGGTTTTACTGTTACAGTAATTAGGTACGGGAAATATCACAAACGTCTCTCAGACTCAAAAGGCTTCGCTGCTTCACAACCCAACAATGCACAGAATATCTACTAGTATTAGGTCCTTACATTTATGAAATTAGCGTCTTGTCGTACTGACCACTTTGATCTGAAATATCTCCTCTTTGGTTAAGAATTCCAAATTCAAATTTATAAATTCATTTAGCTGGTACATTTGAGTTTTGAAAACAGTTATTCATTTGTTTTTTCCTCTTTTTTTTTTGGCGTCGCTTATTACCGCACAATGGAAAACATGAAATATCGGTATATTTACGAGTATGCGTTCTACCGTGGCACCAGTGCTGCAGAAACAGCTCAAAGGATTAATGATGAGTACGGCGCTGGTGTCGCAAAAGAAGGCACGGTACGTTTTTGGGTTCAACGTTTTCGTTCCGGAAATTTCGACCTTCAGAACCAACCCCGTGGTCAGCCGGAGATAAAAGGGGATAATGAAGAATTAAAGGCTATTGTGGAAGCGGATCCATCACAAAGCACTTCAGAGATAGCTGCAGGCTTCTGGGTAAGTGATAAAACTGTATTAATCCACTTGAAGCAAATCGGGAAAGTAAAAAACTTGAACGATGGGTACCTCATAAATTGAGTGAATCGAACTTGCAAACACGCGTCGACTGCTGTGTTACTTTGCTCAACCGACACAATTATGGGCACAATAAAGAGCTAGATGGATTCTAATGAAATTAAACACAGAAGTCGATCTTGCTGTGGAATAGGACATAAGATAGGTTTTATAACTTTACAAAAAATACGCCTAGCGTAGCGGGCGGACACCAGATATAAAATATGCTTATAAATTAGTTCTATTAGTTCGTGTAATTATATTTCTAATAAGTAATGTTATAATTTTATTTCATTACAAATTAAAATAAAGTATTTGGTAATTCTAGAAAAAAGTAGTAATTACGTATACTTCGTCATCATTATTGGTAACGTGAGCGAATGCGAATTTTGAAAACGTTAAAAACAGGTTATAGCAGAGTGCGTGCGTCGCATCGCATCCCTGTCAGCGGTGCGGCGCGGTGTGGCGACGTGGCGCGACGCGAGTGCATCAACTTATACCAATAATCGTGAATGAATTGTAATGCAGTCTGGTTTAATTGATGGCGAAGTGGTCAGCCCGCCCCGACCTGTCTCTGAGTTGGAGACGAAACGATTCAAAAATGTCGATATTTTCTCCGAAACAATTGACAATTATAATATGTAAATAGACACGATCTAAATCGTCTATACCTACGAATACTAATAATATACAAAGCTGAAGACATTGTTTTTAAAGCACTAATCTACCACCTAAACTGTAAACTACCAGTTTAATTAAAACAATCCTTTTTTAATTTTATAGCCTGTTGCTACCCCACTCCCACCCGACTTTCACGGCGATCACCATCGGGTTATTTTAAAGACAAAAATGTTTATTATTGTTGATCCTTAGGAGATAGACTTATGTTACCCTAGTCTTTTTTGTAGGTCTTCTTAAAACCTACAATTAGGTATATAAAACATTAATTTGAAATATCCCGTATGGTTTACTCAGGGTTTAATCATTTAAGTGTCCAAATACGTATTTTTCCCGAATTGCTTTACCATTATCGTTATAGATTATTCCGTATGTTACTTTATCTTACAAAATATATTCTATAACCTGGCCAGATAACATAGCTATTAATTTAAATGAAAAACATTTAGATCGGATAAATGGTTTTCGCGTGAAAAGACCATAAACGGACAGACAGACAGAGAGACGTTGAGTTTTATAATATGTATATAGACAGATATACATTTATTTAGGAGCTCTATAACTTCACGCTATGAACCTAAGAAGTGGAGTAGTAACCATGAACGTCAAGCAATCTGTCAAGCTTTAGGTATGGGAGGTGAGAACGATAGGCAGACTACACGGGTGCGTCGGCGGAGGCGCGGCGCTGTGCAAGAGAGAATTGATCGAAGATATTTAACACAGATGAAAGCATGGTTCACACGTATTATCTCTAATAATTTAATTTTGTAAATTAGGTACAAATTTTTATAGAATATAAATGTACTCTTCAAAGATCTGGAAATTATTTTACAAAGTAACGTTTTATCGCAATACACTGATAATAATGTCGATATCATTTTATCTGACGAGATAAGGGTAACACTAGTTCTTTTGTATTCTTTCATTCATCGGAACTGGGGCCCAAGTCTGCTATTTCACATTTAAGAATATACTATTGTCATTATATCGACACTACTGATATTATATCGATATTGTAACAAATTTGGTATTCTGCTTAAATTTAATTACTGTCTCGATATAATCTCTATAGTTTTGTGATAGTGTGTCAGTGGGATGGCAATGTCTATACGTCGTTAGTGTTGCCTATCAACATCTGCCATGGATTCAGTGTCTAATCGATACTACCATCAGTTGACAAGACTTGTTAGTACTATTTTTTCTGTTAAATCTGTTATCATCTCATCTGTCGCCGTCTCGACTGTCGCCATCTTGACTGTCGCCATTTCGACTGTCACATCTCGACTATCACCATCTCGATTGTCGCCGTCTTGACTATCACCATCTTCTCTGTAGCCATCTCGATTGTCATCACTTCAAATGACCGACATTTTATAGATTTGATGACGTTGATGACAAATTTTATATTATTTTTATGAAATGTGTAAGCAATCGTACTAGAAAAGCTGCTGTTGTTCAATGGCAAAAAAAATATTCCGTTAAAAACTGGTTGACATTAGATTATTTAATATTTTACAAATTTCATAGTTATTTTCAGGCATCGCCGTGCTGTTATACTGTTCTTAAGAACTTTTACAAATAATAAAGAAAAGGAACTCATGTTGGTCCACCAAAGTCAAAATTTTACATTCATCCAGACTCTTCTAGAAAAAGAAATTTCCAAAACTTTCGCATTTTCAGTACCTACTGTAATGCTATAGAATGTCCTGGTCATGTATTTATTATTTGCTTTCGATAACACGAAGGCCGGTATTATCACGGCAAATGTCAATGGAACATTGTCTCTGGAAGGTTGAAGTAGGTTTTCTGATGCATCGAGGTTAAGAGAACTAAATGCGAACTCAGTTCTCGCTCTTCAACCAAGAAACTATGGGGTTTTACATAAACCTCTCTCTCTTCTCCCGACTTGAGAGGATACTCATGATGCCTTTCTCCACTTAAAAAAGGTTTTGGAATGCATTGCACTCGCTATAAAATGAAATGCATTTATTTAGAAAACGAGGATAAAAAATACTATACGTTATTTCAAATTGAACCTGTCGAGTTCACAACTTAACAGTACAAACATATAAGCGTTAAAAAGTTTTAATTTAACAGTTAAAGTATATCTTAAATTATATTCGCTTTCACAATCACATATTTTAAACCTAGGATAGCTACTTTTTATTCCTATTTCATTTATTATGTTCGTTAAATTTAAACTTAAAAATATAATTTAAATTTAAACACTGAAAATTAAAAAGTGATTTACGAGCATTATTATTAAGGAATGCATATTAATCCTTACGAACGAAAGTTATTTCATCATCATGACAATTTTATGAAAATAATTAAACAATCGGCTCGGTTCTATAGTAGCCCGATCAAAATATTGTGTACACTGAAGTATTATGAATAATTAATCAGCGATTTCTTTTAAATAATACGCTTATGAAACCGCCGGGCACAGCTAGTATGTAATAAGATGTTAAGATTGAGGTAGAATTAGTTAAGAAAAGAGTGTCAATTGTACTTTTTTCAGACACCAGATCTTAATAATTTTTACTTCTTCCTTATTGTTCTATTATATGTTATAATCTTTTACATAATTAAGTCCTAGATTAAGATTGTAAAGTGTAAATAATGTGAAGTCAAATAAAACATGCTTTTTCTTATAATTTGGTACACATACACAATTGTACTGATATTACAGAGAATTTATTCCAAACTTGTATTTTAAAACGTAGTATATACTTTCTCTAAGCTACTGCATTACTATTTTTGATTATAATTAGGCTAGTTTTCTTCACTCACCATCCATAGTAAGTGACTCAACAACGGTACCGTAGTCCAATTCATCTGACTCAATTCTAGCAAGTTCAAGTCTATTGACATCGGCCAAGATATCCTTGACACCCAATCGGAAGTTGTGCCAATTAAAGACGCAATTCTGTGCATACAACATTTTGAACCGGAGACAATTGCATCATCGAGTGATGCGCCGAGTCATCGGCCGACTACTTACTGAGCGGATGTTGTTAACCGAGCCTTGATTAGCCGAGACGATGTTAAACAGCAGCCCGGGCCAGTTCAAACAATTAACTGTACAGAAGTGTCCGCCTCTAATGAATGTTACAGACTTGCTCCATTTCATTATACAAACACCGTGACAAGACGAGTCTTACAAATTGAGATTAATTCATATGTCTTCAACTCTAGAACCATTTAACCAAATTACAACTGTGTACAAGGCAATTTTAGGTCCAATATGTGTTTTAAAGCTATATCCATACAAATTATTTTATCAATTGTGAAGGTCACATTTAGTATTGGATGAATAATATTTATCGCGTAATTAAAAGATTAAACCATAGATTTCATTTCCTGCAACTTATACTAAGTATAGTTGCATTTTTTGCATTATTATGAAAAGTGGACAGTAGGAAATGTTATCTAAACATATTATAAAAGTGAATGTCTCTTTGTCTGTCTGCCCGTTTATGTTCTTTTCACGTGAAAACCACTAATCCAATTTACATGGTTTTTCCTTTCATTCATAGATATATTTTGTTACATAAAGTAACATACGAAATAAGTAGTGACGATAATGGTGAATCAATTCGGAAAAAATACGCTTTTGGAGCGATTAAATGGTTTACGCTGAGTAGATTATAACAGATATATCAAATTAATGTACTACATAACTGTAGATCTTAAATAGACTTACAAAAAGTCAGGGATAGCATATGTCTATCTTCTAAGGATCACCCAAACCGTTCCGCTATATTAGGGGCCGATAGATGGCGCTGTGGTCGAGCCATTAACTACAGGAAAGGGCAGAAGAATGTCTGCGAAGCCAGCTTGTCATTATATACAATCCTTAATACTATACTTACATTAATTAAAATCATAAAACTGAAGAGTTTTTTGTTTGGTTATTTATTTAAACACGCTAATCTCTGGAGCTACCAGTCTGATTCGAAAAGTTAATTTTGTATATGATAGACAGATTCATGAAGAATAGTATAGGCTATATAACTTCACGTTTCGACCCAAAGGAGTGGAGCAGTAACTATGAACGTTAAGCAATCTGGCAAGCTATAGGCAAGTACGGGAAGTGGAACAACGATAAGGCTACATGGGCGCATTTGCGCCGCGCCCTTTATTATTTATTGAATAAATTTAACATAGGTGAAACCGTGGGACACGGCTAGTCTTTAATATATGTTATAAAAGAAGTATATGAATTTTTAAAACATTGATTTTTATAATAACGGAGTTACATAAGTTATTAACCATTTTATGTAATTTTTAAAATAACTGGATAGTAAAAAATATTTCTAATAAGAAATTAAAGTTAAGTTTTAAATTCGGTAGGTACTTGGCATTTATTAGATATCGGTTGAAATTAAAATACACCGAAGATTTCTTTCGTGACCTTTTTTAGAATATTGGAATTGAAATGTGCGGATTTGGAAGTTAACTGCTCCAATCCGATAGATAAGATTGCAATTTGATCTAAATATATTGTGAAAAATTCTTCACAAATACATGAGATGACCTATTTATTGTTCTCTATACAAATATATTATAGACTTCCAACTTTTTATTTGCCGGTTTCGACTAGTATTACACTGACAATAGACCTGGAATTTCTTCTTTCGGTACTCGATGCAAATTTGAGATTGCTTAGTGTACTATAAATATCTAATATGATTCAAAGAGAACAATATGATTCGTTTAAAAAAAAATCCAAATGCGTGTCGGGCCACGCGCATTGTAGGGTTCCCTAGTTGCCCGTCACAATAGAATTTGTAACTACGTAATTATTTCTCTAAGTACATTTTATAAGTTGGTCTACTATTACTCGTTAACTTGTAAAGCCTAATTAGCTAATAAAACTATAATACTCTAAAAGCTATTATAATTTCCTTTTTAACTTTGTTTCAGATATTATACGTATATTTAAAATGTATACAAATTATTGATACATTTATTGAAATGCGAATGAATGACATATTATATAATGAAAATATAATTTTATATCCCTAAACATTTTATTTTACATTTTAGTAAAATACTTACATCATATTTAAAAATAATCCACGCTAATGTAATAAATGCGAAATAAACTCTGTATGTATATCTGTTTGTTACCTTTTCACTACTAAAGAGCTGTGAACCGATCACAATTAAATTCATTTTAGAGGTATTGTGGGACGTAGAGAACTTAGTATGAAAACACACACGAAATTCAAGAAAATACCAATCACACCAACCTACTACATGTTTTACATTCAATGTTATTGTTTTCCAATAATCTTATATGAAAATAACCAGTAGCAATACGTTACTCTGTAAAAAACTTTGTAGTAAGTGATTACGCGAAGCCATATAAAAACATTCGAGTGCATTTCACTAATATAATATGTAAGTTTTTTTAACTTCGGATCACACACGTGGTAGGTACGCAGAGTACTTTTCTGTCCTCAAGCCTGTGGATTCTGATTATTCGGTATTGATCGTCATAGAAGTATAGATCCACACTCACACCCACGCTTGGTCAATATTGATTTGAGATACAAGCTTATGACATCAGCCAGCGTGAGGCAGTTTTAGTTAGAAATTTGTATCGATATCAGTACATTATATTTGATTATTCCTAGTATACGATGTCTTTTTCTCATAAATATCTCATTGTTGATAAATCTATTACACAAGCGCGGTCTTTATAATTTATGACATTGTAAAATGCTAAACTGCTAAAATATGATATTGAATATACCAATATTCATTATTGAAATTGTTTTATTTTACTTTTAATTACTTTCAAATTTCATCACAAACAAACAATTGTATTAGCTATATGTATTATTATCGTTAATTCATTGGTGTGTTTAATAACACGAGTTTACTTTATTTTATTTTTTGATAAACAGTTGATTAGGAAAGAAGGGATTATTGTTGATATTAAATATTTTATAGTTTAAAAAACTGATTCATGCTATATGTATGAAATAAACTACTACAATCTGGAACTTTTGATACTACAAATGCGGTTCCAGTTTTTGGTGGGGACTTAAATCTTAAATCTGGGTAGAATTTTAAGTGATGTATTTTGGTTTTTGTGTAATTTGGTAATGTTATAAACAATAACTAGAAACATGTATTTTGATTTCCTATAAAAACCCTCCTGGTCAATTATAAATTTATAATAAGGCTTATAATAAATATATTTTATTCAGATGACATTGTATAAATAGGTACACGTTACCATTAAATAACACGAAGAAATGTGGTTCAAATTGACTTTGCTTAAATAGTGTACAAGCCAAATTTACTACGTGGTCCAGTCTTAATTTTCGTTATGTCACATAATTAGTATACCATTTTAGCGATACCTAACCAGGCGTAGGTCGCCTTGATACATCAGGGCTAGTGACGAAGTCCAAGTAGCGTAAAAGAAAGAGACCAGAACAAAAGTTAGTAAAAATAGCTAAGAAGCAGAGATACCAGATTAGATGTACAATAATTGTAATTAAAACGCGCAGCTAGGCGAAGTAGGAGATTGAAATTTGCGAAATCCATTTACAAAGTATAAATTATTCGTTAGAAAAATATTAAATCATGTTAGTCAAATGATTAACTCTTAAACTAGATATCCACCCGTTCGGACCTAAACAAGTAACAAGAAATTATCCAAAATTCACGTATATATTCCAAATTATTTTTAATTAGTGATATTAAAGATAAGCACCGTTAGCAAAGCTTAACTCTTAAAAATGTTACCGTGGTATCAAAAACGTAAGCAGTGCGAAAAACAGAATTATGGTGAAAACACCCTTTTAATACCAGAAATACATTATTAACACCCGACGCGACGAGATACAGTACGATTTGATTCGACGCATCACATTGCATCGGGTGGTGTGGCGTCTTCAAAGTATGCCTTTCTAGATTTTCGAGAAGTTAATCTGTGTCCAAAGTAAGAATGAGTTTGCTTTTACTACATAAAATATAATAGAATATAATGTTTATAAATAGTCGTGCTATCGAACCTTTCCCAATACATTCCAAGACTTTCATGATTTGTAATTTATTCTCTATTTCTTCAATTATGGTGCTCATTTGAAATTATAAGTTTTAGAGATGCCATTTATCACGTGCTGGCAATCGGTCTCAACTCTGAGGCAGATGGCAACTGCTGTTTATAGTCCAACAGTTGACAGCGACTATTCTTATTTCTTGAATACTAAGTGTAGCTAATTGTTTAAAGACTGAATGATGAAAACTAAGGGAATGGAATTTATTTAAATTTTACGTTGAATTTACATTTATGCTAAAAGCTATTTTATAACAATTATACCAGTTTGTATCAAGTAGGTATATATAATGTTTAGTATTTTTTTGTATCATCTTTAAGTGTTTACTATATATATATACATATATATCGTTACAGGTTTGGCGTAGTGGCCACAATCTCACCTGATGTTAAGTGACGATGTGGCCCAAGATGATAACACGCTAAACCTAGTGGAAGACGGGTTCTCAAATGCACCTGCTGGAACACACCTATTGCTGCTTGGCGACAGATTTTCAACTGGAGAGTAGTACCTATCCAGGCGGGCATAAAAAAAGCCCTACCACCATGTTATGTTTTCCTCACAATGTTTTCCTTCACCGAAAGCTCAGGCTCATTGCAGGGATTCGAAGTCACATCAATCGATGCGAAATGGTGCACGCTACCACACTGAGCCATGATTGCTTCAATATCATATAAGTCAATTTAAAATATACTTACCCAAACTTTAAAATAAAAAAATATTAATTCTAAATTAACCATCAGTGGTCATCCAATTGCCAGAGTACCTACCTATATGCTATAAACATTTTAGTGAGTAGATAATGTTGTTAACTTAAATAAATCTGGTAGTACGTAACCTTTAATAAAATAAAGGTAATGAATGGTATTCTGCAAGTAAAGAATCGTCGCGTTACTGTGTTGTACTAATATGTTCTCTTTGTCATATGGTATTTCACTTGTCACGCGACAAAGTCTATTCATTCACAATTTACATTCATGAGAAATATTCACAAAAAGCCATAAATACACGAACTCCAACAGCGTATTTTGCAATCAAATCTATGCCTAGTAAGATTGAAAATCGTGAAAGAAATATGTTCACCTTTCATAAATTCAAGTCGGTATCAAAGCAAACATAACGCCTTCAAGTCCCACTCCCTCTGGAGAAGAAACAATAATTGAGAATAAATGGTCAACTTCACACCACAATAGCTGAAAAGATAAAGGATGAATTACACGGAAATTTAAAGGCGTGATCCATTGAATTTGAAGGGCCATTACTAGATGACAATTTGCAGGTCGAACGTGTCGTTCATTGTTGCATACTTGCACGTTATAAATAAAAATCACAACAGGAGTAACAGATGTAAAAGACATATAAATTGAAGAGTGCGGCATTAACCTTTTAAAGCTTTGCCATTGAGCCACTGTATATGAAACAGCTGACCGTATCGTCATTTGTTTACGTTAGCATTTTGGGAAAATATCATTTTTCTAAAATCTCACCCTATAACTATTATCTATAATGGTTATATATTTTTATCATCTTTCATATGTAATTAAAATCTAATTATTTTCTGCTCCTTCTGTCAATTAAATTGATCAATAATGCTTCGCAGATGTTGTTATGTCATTTTGAGTAGCTGGTTAGTTAAGTACAGTACCATATATCGCGCTCAGAGATAAAATGAAGTATTCGCCATGAAAAAACATAGATCTACCAATTTTCATGATGATTAGTTAACGGTTTGGAAGTTTATTAATTTTATAAATACCAACATCCATTTTTACATATATAGATTGTATTTATAATAGATACAAAAAAAAGATATGATCAACCCAAAACAGGAAAGTTGTACGACATTACACAATATTGTCAATACACTTTCAACGCGTAACAAATTCTTTCCGGTTGTATTGAAATAAATTAGTCTCGTGGTTGCAGGAAGTAGCAATGAAATAACTGTAGTATGTACAATAGTAACAGTATTCTAAAATATTTATAGCTTTCTCGTCTATATAATCGCATTAAATCAATATAAATTGGCGTAACCGAACCTTTTGCATTTTATAACGTTGATTTACAAGTAAATAATGTTTGGTCCAACGAATCATTTCGAATACCATAGAATGATCATAGAAACGCCGACATAGTTATATTTAGTCCATATGATGCCTACGCATTTATGAATGCATTATATCGGGACGTAACCAGAAGTTGGAAATAAGAAAAAAAATTGGAGTATAATAAAAACACGCATACATTTATTATTATGGCAGCATAGATGAAGATGTGCTTCCTCATTAACCTGCTCCAATCATCGCGGCTCTAAGAGCTTGTTGTTATTAATTTATAGAAAGTCATCGTGAGCCCATTAGAGGAGATAACCATATTGATCTGGCGGTTGATATTTCGAAGTATGGGCATGGGTGCTTCGTGCTATTGTGTGTGATTGCCCTAATGACCACGTGCTGCTCGTTAACGACGATCAGTAGTCATTATTACCAACGATTGATTTTGTATCATCGCCGACGATATCGTTCAATTTAGAGCTTTCACAGCTCTTAATGGTGCAATTATGATTACAATTGACATCGGTTCTGGAGCGTGTACAGTAGTTAGCTACATAGAGTTACATCGGAATATATAAAGAATTACTAACGTTTAGGAAGTTATTTATCATCGTCTGGCAATGTTTCGGTAATTAAATCACTCAATCGAAATCGGAAGTCACTCATTAAACGATTCAATGAAAAGTTCCCTATCAGTTTTATCGTTTCGATTTGATTATCTATAGGGAGAATCTCAACGATTAATTTCCTAACACCTCATTAGTGTCAAATGGTTGACCATTAAAAAACCAAATGCAAATTCGATTGAATTGTGTTCAAGCATTCACATCTTGACCGTCTCACTCCGGCCAATCAACGTATGTAAAATGTTCTATTTTAATGGAACTATTAACCCGTTATGAAGTAAATAAATTTTGTTTTTGGACGGTATTAGTTCGGCGGCTTTGTGCTTAGTGGCCGCGACGTTATTCTGACCGGAATCTTTTTTTTTAATTCGAACACGAAACATCTTAATTGGGGTTTAAATATTTACGATAAGAATTATTGTTACTAACATTTTGGTTTTTGAGAATGTTATTGTATATACTATAAACCATTATTCTCAGATTTTGAAACAACTTAAATTCAAAACGAATAAAATATTCTTTGTCTCATTTTTCCATGAAATATTTTTACTTTAACAATCAAGGAAAAGATCATGTACTTTATATTTAAAGTTCACATATAGAAGTGGTAGCTTGAATGAATTAAAACACCTTTACAAATCATTGTGTCCGATTAAGTACTCTGGGATATTATGTGGCAGATTGCAATTCGCTACTTCATTTATTATTAATCAATAAATGAAATCTTCAATATAACATGAGTTATCACACTATAAATATCAAATAAAGATTTACACATTAACATGTCTATTTCCTACGTATTCTGACGTATTCCATCGTTTATTATGTTACATCTGATTTTATTGTTTTCATAAATGTATTTTGTTTGTATAGGATTTAAAAAACATAAATGACCTTTGGTTTTGTTAAAGGAATTCACTGAACATAAATGATCACGTTTAAAATCTTCAAGTTCAGTAAAAAAATGAATCAATATGTTGTTTTGTTGCTTTTATCATTAAAGTTAGGGATATTTAGGCTCATATAAAAATTTATAAACATTAAGTCTATTTTAAATTTACTCATTGTAATAGTTAAATAAATTATAATTTTAAAATTATTTATAGTTAATAGCTAATAATATAAAATGTTTTATATATCTATCAACCAATAAAAAGGATTATTATAATTATTTGTGTTATTTATAAGAAAATATTTCTCTTCCTGTCAGTTAAATTTGTAAGTTCTTTCTTTTAGAATATAAATAACACTATTTTACTCATATGAAGAGAACTTTATTGATAAAATGAATTGTTTAAACTGAAGATAAAATATTAATGTTTTTAATTTATTCCAATTAAACAATGCTTATGTATTTTTAAAATTTATTAATGTAATGATACATTACATTCAATCTTCTATTAAAAGCTTCAATTTCAGAAATAAACATGGATGTTATATGCAAATGAATATTGAATGTTCTTATAAGCGCATTACAAGATTTATTTTACAGACGACGTAGAATAGGTTTACTCGTACTATTCAAAACATGGACAAGTTTATCAGGTTTAATAATAATAGCCATAATGATCTTTAATAGGCTTAATGGGTCTGATTGGTGTTATAAAATCAGGGAAGGGCGATTTAAAATGCCCATCTTCGTTCTACGTTACATATATAAAAGAAACTAATTGAATTAGTTTAATAGCTACCTTTACGTTTCAGAAACGTTGTATCTAACCTGCAGGAGCTACAAGAATTAAAATTTAGTTCCGCGGTGCAATACAAAATAATTATATAAGTGATTTAAAGACAAGGCTATTTCCACTAAGTTAGAATTTTATATGATTCGTAGTTTCATCGTGTTTTTGTGAAAGGACTAAGGTCTTATTCCATATTTCTTTAAAGTCGAGAAGGAAGCTAATGAATAAGGGAGAAAAAATTCAAGTTGTACGAAGGATTCAACTAAATTAATATTTAAGTGCAGTATAATTATATTATGCTTACAATATATATATATATATATATATATATATATATATATATATATATATATATATATATATATATATATATATATATATATATATGTATGTCTATGTATGTCATATTGATATACAAAAAACCAAAATATCTGGACAACCTTTATTAGATACTAGAATGGTAAGTTTGTTAATCTTATTTTCCACACATATTATAAAACTAAACTTCTCTCTGTCTGCCTGTTCGTTTATGTTCTTTTAACGCGAAAACCACTAATCCGATTTACATGTTTGTTTCTTTAATTTATAGATATGTTATCTGGCCAGGTTATATGGTATATTATCTTAAATAAAGTGATATACGAAATAAGCAATGACGATAATGGTGAATCCATTCGAAAAAAAGACGCTTTTGGGGTGATTAAATGGCTTACGCTGAGTAAACCATTAGAGATATACCAAATTAATGTTTTATATAATTGTAGATCTTAAAGAGACCTACAAAAAAGTAAATATCATATGCTTATCTTCTAAGGATCACCCAAAATAAACATTTTTGAGGCAGCAAAATTCGCGCGTGTGCTCCGACCGACAGCATTATGTAGTCCGCGCGGGCGGAGCCGCGGGCACAGCTAGTAGGTCAAATCTTGTGTGCGCCTGTTAGTGATCGCGTAACTTAGTAATCAGTTGATCGACTGAGGTCATATTAACACAATATACGAGTATTTGCTTTATCGAGACGATGGATATACAAAGATCCGACAGATTACGCTGTAGTCGTTATTAACAAGTTCTATATTTAAGACATAAAATTATTCATATTCATAATAGACATATATTGATATAGTGCCACAAAGAAAATAAAAAAATCAGGCCTTGATAGGTGAAGGTTTAAGAAAGCGCAGAGCAACTTCTACCGGCCCAGCTAGGAAGGATATAAATATATCGGATCTTAATTTTGACGCTGTCTTGGAAGATTATTCTATTAAGTTTTCTAACAAAAATTTATAGCTCCAAAGTCATAAATTTTGTACAAATTTTGCGAAGCAGTTAGTTACCTCTATCGTTTTTTTCTTAATTAGTAATACAATATTGATACGGTTGTGTAGCGTGCGGTGAACATCAAAGACGGCACCTGCACGCCCCTTGCTGTTAAACAAATAAGAAAAAAATAAACGTTTAACTGTAACTATAAATATTAATAACGCGTTTCAAAAACCGTTAAATGGCCAATACGGTAACCATCAATTTGTAAATATTATGCTCAGTAAATAAGATAGATACAATAACTAGAGACTAAATCATGCTGAGTGTAGATAGGAAAGGACTTAGTGAAGAAATATATTTAAAATGATTTTTTTTTTAATATTCACATATCTACTTTTAGAGATTGTGATATTACATCAAGGATTGGCTTGGCAATGCCGAAGATGTATGATTTTATGTTATTCATTTAATACTTTACTTTCAAAACCTATTCGGTGAACATGAATAAGAATATAGTTTAAATATGTCATATATTAAATATGTTGAAGCGATGATGGCTCAGTGGTAGTGTGTACGACTTCGCGTCGAGTGACGTGAGTTCGAATCCCTGCAATGAGCCTGAGCTTTCGGTGAAGGAAAATATCGTGAGGAAACCATAGCATGGTGGTAGGGCTTTTTCTATTGCCCGCCTGGCTAGCTACCACCCTCAAGTTGAAAATCTGTCGCCAAATACCAATAGGTGTGTTCCGGCAGCTGCACTTGAGAGCCAGTCTTCCACTAGGTTTAGCGTGTTATCATCTTGGGCCACATCGTCACTTAACATCAGGTGAGATTGTGGCCACTACGCCAAAGCCTACAACGATAATAAAAAAATGTCAATAACGTCAATAAAGAAAATTGTTAATTAATGCTTTCACATCGATGATTATAACGCTCATTAGTCTTCATATTTCCCATGGTTATGTGAAACGCTTAACATTATCATCCGTTACATTTTAATCCGATCTGATAATTCAGTCTTAGTTTGGTCAGACCCGGCTTCATGTCTCACATTTGTAATGAGCATTTATTCGTTACTATCGTAATAAACATCAATATCTTTGATCGAAATTTAAGTAAGACTCGTTCGATGTTCTTTAATGAGTTAAATTATGAGAATGATTGCCTTTCCCCGTTGTGTATAATCAATAAATAATGTGTAATTGAACGGATCAGTTTCTAAATTAGTTTCACTGTTTTTCACAATAATTTTACTACCATCGACAATTAACTAAAGTAAACTAAACCTTATCATAATATACTTTGTTATCAGTAAGATAGATCATTTAAATATCAAAATATATACAAGAAATATTAAGTTATATTATACGCATAAAAAATATAAGCATTAAAATAGCAAATTTTAATAAAGAGTATGATCATTGTCATCCTATTGAGTTGAGGTCTTTCGTGTCAATTTTGACAATATGCAACTCCAATTTCACATGCAGTGTCTACCCGACTCGCCCACAAAATTAATCAACGCTTCGCTTTTTTCATACTGTTAGTTTTTAATATCCATAATCGTTCCATCAGCCTTTTATTCTTGACCGCTAATTAAGATTTTATTCCATTTTTTTTGCGAAAAGCTGCGTAAAATCGCTTCTCAATTATTATTTTTAATTTTTAGTTTATTTTACGGACTTGTAATATTTATTTATTAAAAAGGTTTTTTTTATTCAAAAAGCATCAGCTTTTTACTTTTCTCTTATAAATCTTTTATTATATGTCTAATACTATTAAGTATTCACTTTTTTTTTATTTGGTTAACAAACCGGACATCACACCGTTTAATACAAAACATATTTTACTGCAAAGCAATACTGCAGCGTGTATCTGAATAAGAGACCGTTGCTGGGCAATTCTAGCAGATTATAAAAAGATTATGTTTTCAAAGTTAATATTATTAGTTATTTTGTATATTCTCTAGTATTTGTACCAGAAAAAAAATCTATATAATAAAGCAATCTTTCTTTCTTTCTATAAAAAAATGAACACAGCTTGCACAATGGAAAAATATACATTAAAATATAGACCAATCTATACTCCGAAACACGTTTTAAGATTAAATTTTTCTGCAGGCAAGGAACAACAGAGGATATGAAGAAGGTGTCTGAAGAAGGTACGCCATTATATCCTAAGAATATTCGATATAAAAGAGAGTATTGTCCAACATTGGTTCTGCAATGAGGCCTGATAAAAGTTTTCTTGATAGTTACATGACTCCCTGGACGAGGTACAATAAAGTTAATTTATTTAAGTAAGTCCTCGTAGTCGTAGTCAACGTGGATCAACTTATAAAGTAGGGCAACATCGACCGCTTTACGTCTATTACATAACGATTTAATTTTAAGATATCCAACCCTAGATTAATACGATTCTAAAGTTCTACATTTATTTTCAAAATAAACCAGATGATATACAAATAGCTTTTGCACACGCTCAAGTTTATTTGAGTGTACCTCCTAACATAGATTACACACTAGGCTTGCACATTTCAAAATACTACTTATAATGCATTTGTATACGGGTATCTGTGGTATGTATCTTTGGATCTCCAAAAGATGTGAGTTGTCTTGAGATAAAACCTGATAATCGAGAAGTTTTGCGTACTGTCTCGTCAATGTGAGTCTTTCGACGTAGCTAAGGCCTTCGATAAGGTCTGGCATGCCGGACTAGTCCACAAGCTACATCAATTAGAAGTCCCGGATAGGTTAGTTCATCTAGTTCACGATTTTCTACGCGACCGCACCTTCCACTACCGAGTGGAAGGAGTACTATCTACCGCCCACCCTATACGCTCAGGCGTCCCGCAAGGTTCCATTCTGGCGCCTTGCCTTTTCAATCTGTACGTCAGCGACCTCCCGAAGCCCCCCGGGGTCGAGGTAGGGCTCTACGCTGACGACACAGTCATATATGCGTCAAACAGACACAGAAAAAATCTCGCCTGCGCAGTCCAACGTGCCGTAACCACTCTCGGGGAGTGGTTTCGAAAGTGGCGAATAGCTATTAATCCGGTAAAGAGCGCCGCGATTATGTTCGAACCGCATACATGCAAACTACCACGCACGGTAGGACCCTTCTCATTATTCGGTACGAATATCCCTTGGGCCACCAAGACTAAATATCTGGGTGTCACCCTCGACTCGAAGCTTAACTTCAACGCACACGTTACTATAGTCAGGAAAAGGGCCATCTGGATCCTTTCCCGCTTGCGACCCTTGCTCAGTTCGGTAAGCAAAATGTCCTTAAGACATAAGCTCACACTGTACAAGATGTGCGTCCGTCCGATCTTGACATATAGCTGCGCCGCGTTCGCACATATGTCCAAACATAACTTTGCCCGCATGCAAAGAGTCCAAAATCGGTTTCTCCGTCGCCTGCTTGACCCTCCAGCCTTCGTTAGGAACATGGACCTGCACAGGGACATGAGGCTTCCCTCGATAGAAGCCTATGTGAAATATCTCACCAGGAGATACTTCGATAGCGCTTCGAATCATCCCAACCCGCTCGTAAAATCCACCGTGAACTACGTCCCAGACAACTCGATCCCCGTTGCCAAACGTTATAAACGCCGTCCGCGAAATGTCTTTGTCGATCCCGATGACGACATCGAGAACGCTAACAATTTCTACGCGTCCGCTCCCGCAACATATGCGTGCTCGCGCCCACGCCCGCGAAACCACCGTTCCCTCCGCAGGGGACGTACGGTTAACTTCGCTCCCGCACACCCGCCACGACCGCCCTCCTCTGCGGCAACTCAAGCCTAGGTCCGATCCATCGGCATGGAGCCCTTGAGCCAAGCAGCCGCTCGCGCGATACAAGTGACTCTACAATCACTAGCTTTCACAGCCATACATGACACTGCATTATACACACATGCACAACACACATAGGTACATAGGTTCTGTAAGGGACCTTTTTTCTTCTTTTTTTGCCTAGTTAGATTAGACAAAAATTTTCAGACCACTAAATACACATACACATGTTCCTTCCCTCCTCCCAGGGGGCAGAAACATGTATATATGTATAGTTAGTTTAGATCGAATTACGGATAGGGAATTAGTCAGATCGCGACTTAATTGCATACGCGCAACAGTCCGAGCCGAGGTTCGGCCACTTTGGCACCCTCGGATGTTGTTGCTTAGCTTTCGCGGCTGAGTGCCTTAAGCGCTCGCCCCCAAGCCCGGTAAAGCTGTAAAAGCCGTAAAGGCTCCAGGGCCCCTAAGGCTAACAGTATAGTCAGTTCGAAAAAAAAAATACATAATATATATTTAAATCATATGTGAGAACTAATTTCGCAGTTATGTAATTATTTCAAAAATTGACTGACGATGAAGATAATACCGTGAAGAAACCTAGATATTTGTTATCTCTTCTTTTAAATAGATATAGATTGCCAATATGCCGTGGAGTGATGCGGCTATTAAGCAGACATTTCTTAGAGATGAGTTGTTGAATAGATAACATTTACAGGCTAGTATTATTTCATCAGTCAAGAGAAAGAGTAGTTATTTTTAGTGCGAACAAAAATTGTTAAGGATATAAAACCTAGCATCATCCCGGGCACCGCACGTTATAATGATAGACTTCATATTATTTAAGCTAAATGATACTTTATTTTTCTTGGTACAATGATATAGAATTAAAAATAGAGTACTAGAATCCTACAGAAACTAATAGCACTTTATTATAAGTCTAGATAATTTTAAGTTTATTGTACCATATACTATATTACCATTTAAATAGGCGAGTTATAGTAAATATTGCTTATATCCTCTTTCTATTCTTCATAAAAAAATAATGAAATTTCAAACGCTGTATCCAAAATCTCTTGTATGATACATCATTGTTCTTTAACAATGACACTAAGAAAATGTAACTAATTTATTTTACTCCATTAATTTTTAATTGTTGAAGAATACTTAAAATTAAAACAGTAGAATAAAAATAATAGTAAAAGTGAAGGTCATTTAATAGTTATAAGAAGTCATCTTTGGCTCTTAACTGTTTTGGCATAATGTTAATCAGACTGTCAATGCCATCAAGGCGTTTGTCTATAAACAATGTACAAAACACGGTACTTTATAGGGCAGCTGTCTCCTGACCACAGGAGCAAAAAGTGTTCAGATACGATCAGGTCGAATTACATTCGGCCACGGGTCCCGCCGGTGGTGAACGAAAAAATCACACAAAAAAATGCCGTCGCCGCGGTGTAAACAACTCACTGTTTATGAGAATTATAGTTTTTCTACTGGCTGTGTGAATTCGCAAACTGTTTATATTAAATGTGCAAGTACAAAGTCACAGTGTACGTTAATGATGACTTTTCCAGGTCTTTGAGTCGCCGATCACGGTCAATTAAAAGATATGGAGACAGAAATAAAATTTACGATGTCCACAAATTTTAACGCTTTATATCACCGATTATGTACGTCGATTTTAACGGTTTCAACGTACCCCGCATTTGTTCGGTATCGCGAAATAATATGATTCTAATATCGCCACCGCGTTCGAAACGCGAACAATACGCGTTTCTCCATGGCTTTTAAACATCAATAGGACGGTATTTAGATGATATTTTTTTCAAGCAACGTACGCACTGTTCTCTTATTTGCCTTTTGTCAAGTTGTGGGCGCGACAAAGCCACAAACATACCACGCTGAGCGACCGACAGATTTTTTTGCGAAAATTTCGTATTTTATTTCATTTTATAGAAGATCTTTACGTAGAAAAAGTACGCATATATGTTTGAAGGAAAAAATGTAATAGAAGATACACCATGATGTATTACCTCGTAGGTAGAGTCCTATTATGGATAAGAACCTTTCATAATCGTTTGGTTGCTGCGACTTCAAAATTTAGTGACCTCCGCATTTTAAGTAATGCAGGCTACAATATTCTTATGTAGATATACCTATGAGTGAAAAACAAAAGGGATAATTTTACACTTGTCTGTCAATAATAAATATTATATACTGTATTTTTTATACCAATGCTGCAATATTATATATATCAATGCAACATTAAACTTAATGAAAAAATAATTTTAATATGTTCTACAACTAAGAATAATATTTTACTGGTGACAGAACGATAACAGATATTGGAAAATACTAGTTACTTTTAATTAAATCCACCACTAGACGCGTTACTGCATAAAATATTTCTATATTCTTAAATAGTAAGACTTTTTATACATTGCTTCGTTAAGAGCGTTTTATCATCTGTAGTATGGTGAATGTTCTGAAGAGTTGTTTGAGCTTATCCCATCATCTCCCTTGCACATCAGAACCATAAGGACTGGTCTACAGAGCCACAGCTACATGGTAGTACCCGTAAAGGTACGAACAAAGAAGTTCGCAAATCGCAATGTGTTCCCTCCTTCCTATGATATTGGGTCTTATAAAAGAGGCGTGAAGAGGCATTTCATCAGGCCAGCATGACATCGACGACTGCAGATGAAATCTGTGATACCGACGGTCGCCATAGTTTGTGGATAGTAACTTTAACATTTAACAGTAACTTACCATCAAGTATTGTGTTCCTGCGGTGAGTAGGGTTTCCAGAGCTTTTTGGGGTAAAGGGGTGCAAGGTCAATAACGCGCTAGTGATATCTATGGTATTACAAGCGTCCATAGGTTACGGTAGCCGATTACCATCAGGCGAGCCGTAAGCTTGTTTGCTAACATTATACAATAAAAAAAAATAGGCGCTGATCAATTCTACCGAGCTAGTATATTAAAATAAATCTTAAGTTATTATAGATCTATTTATAATTCTAAGATTATCTTTAAATAAAAAAGATTACACGTGTGATAAAATTGAATCTAATTATAGGAAAGATTATAACACCTTTCAAGTAAATTGCACTAGAATTGACAAAATTTGCGGTCGAGTTGGGCATTATAATCTAAAGGACAGTTATATGTCCATAAATTACTTCCGATCACGGAATACTTAACGATCAACCCAAATTATTATTTCGTGTCTGCGTTTAGGTAGTGACTTATTCTTTATAACAATTGGACCTCCCGCGTTAAGTCGACCAATTTGTTACATATCTACCCTTATGACATTATTAGGAAAATAAGATATCACCTTGTGTGGGCAATACCTCCTGCTACCTTCCTGTTTCACGCAGAGCGATGGACATAAGTTTTGACACCATTAGAGATACGGTAAAGATAAAAATAATCAGGGCTTGACCACAATAAGATTGTACTAACAGCTTTGCTAAAACATTTCTTTTGACGGGATTTGATCCTTAAAAACAACACGTTAAGGGAAATTATCGTTTGAATGTTTCGAATATCCTATGTATTCCATTTCGCAAACAAAAACAATTTATCATTCCATACCCAAATACATTTCGTACTATCTGATCTGCTTACTTGTTTTTTTTTTCAGTTTGCTGAGTTTCTTATGAAGACCGCATTTTTGTTTCAAATATCGAACTAAATGGATGTGTAAATAAGCTGAGATGTGACTTCGTCGATAACTGATTTATCGGTAGATTTTACTCAATGGGACTAGAAAATATATTAGTCATTTCAAAAATTTATTCGTTACTAGTGATTTATTTATATATTTTTAGACAATCGAGCATACGCACTGAATTTTCAACTTTTAATTAGTTGAACTTTTAATATGTAATAACTTAAATGTAACAATTATTCAATAATATCATTACCAATCTATACATATTATAAAGATCAACGTCTGTCTGTTTATGATCTTTTCAAGCAAAAGTCACTTATCCGATTTACATCCTTTTGATTTTAATTCACAGTTATATTATCTTGTTAGGTTATACGATATATTTTGTAAAATAAAGTAACATACGAAATAAGCAATGAAGATAATGGCGAATCAATGTGGATGCACTTGGAGCGGTGAACCATACGGGATATATCAAATAAATGTTCTATATAATTGTAAATCTTAATAACCTATAAAAAGTCAGGGATAGCATATATCTATTTTCTAAGGATCACCAAAAATAAGTATTTTTATCTTCCGTCTTTTGAGCGGAGGCAGTGGAGTCAGCGGAGGTAGTTATTTATAAAGTATAGTAAATACATACTAAGGTTTTGATTTTTAGGCCATTGGAAGAGAGAAAAAGGTAATTGCCACGTTCTCGTGTGTTCCACACTACGGAAACTTACGATCAATCAAATAGGTAATAATTTACAAAAATTTTGTTGAACACAGAGGATGTAGCTCGGAAGCTATAAAAAATGGATATAGGTAAAATCATTATTACTTGCTTTCGATTTCAACCGCGATTAAAATCTACCGATATCATTAACGAAATCGAAACCTACCATGCGTTATGCTACTGAATGTCCTGTCTACAATGGACGTGGCACAAAAGAGTCCAGACCGCAATAAAAGCGTACCAATAAAAAGTAAAATCTGAGTGAAGGAAGTGCACGGCGCGGCGCGATGGCGCGGGGCGGAAATGCAAAATCTCATTGTGCGAACTTGCACGTGTTCCGGAACGTTTTGTGCACGCCCCTGCATTGCGGCCAAAAGGCACCGTGAAAGCCTACGCGCATATATGTAAGCTTTTTCAGAATTAATTTAACCAAAATTTACATTCCAAAAGTATTCGACTTTTTTATTATTCACAGATTTAGCGTTATTATGGTCACAAGATTGTGAAATCACCTGATATTAGATGACGATGTAGCCCAAGATGGATCTCAAGTGTTTCTATTCATACCTTTATGTGCTTGGTGACAGAATTACAACTTAAGGGTGGTAGCTAACTAGGCGAGCATTAGAAAATACCCTACGACCATGTTATAGTTTCATCAACTTCACCGAAAGCTCAGGCTTTTTGTAGGGTATTCGAACTCACGTCTATCGACGCGGTGCCCATACACGATTTCACTGAGCGATCATTGCTTTACTATTGCTTTGACCATACTGTTTGTGCAATGATAACTAAGAAAAGAAAAAAGGTGTGTGTGCAATTCACACACGATAGAAGTGAAACTTCATTTTAAAAGACATTTTCTATTTTATTTAAACAGTGTGCAATATACATTCACACCGACATTTACTCTCTCGCTCTGGCTCACACAAAGAGGAGAGACCGATAATATATATCTCTCTCGCTCTGGCTCACACAAAGAGGAGAGACCGATAATGTGCGTTAAACGTTTAACGTTTAACGCTTGGAAGTCGCATAAGAAGTTTCACTTCAAAAAGATATATAAATTAGAAGCTTATGGTGAACCTTTTGAAAATTTGAAACCAAAAACAATCCGAATATTATTAACAGCATGTTTTCTGGTAAAGGTGTGGAATTGAAAACAATGTACGTTAATATTTCTCTATGCATCAATATGTTTTGCTTTTAAGCTCCGGCAGAAAAAGCATACTTTAGTCAATAATAGTTTTAATATGTTAGAAGCTTTGCGTTTTTCCCATAACAGTTTTTTATATATGAATGTCATAAATTCATGGTACTAATTTGCAACGTAAAATACATGTAATTCTAAGATGTTTCCTGCTTGATCTTAAACTCTTCACATAGAAGGCAATGATATCAAATACGATAACGAACTGATTACTTTCCATCGATTTATATATATATAAAGCAACTTTCTAAACAATTTATATCGTTATCTTTCTGTTTTGACAGCGTAAAGCAAAGCAATGTTGAAAGTTTACTTTTAATGCACGTTATTCTGTATTATTGAGATTTACATAACTGGCTTTATTACATTTTCTACCACTTTTCATATCCATGACAATGGTATGTCACCATCAGCCCGCAACACACTAACAGGGCCGGTGGTGTCACCTCATTATCGCGTACATCTACCAAAAGATAGCATTCGTTAATACCATATTAGTTTATAAACGTGTGACCGGTTCGTTAGCAACTCTCAAAGATAAATATCTTGCAATACGTCTTAGTTTGCGGACGCTGTTCATTCTAGAAGCAAATAGGTTTTTATACCATTAAGTGTTGAAAGTTTTAAGTTTTATTCAAGTTATGATTATATATTAATCTTTATTTATTTTTTCAAAGGTGTTTGTTGTGGCAATGAGATAACTACCTTAATTCTGCATCAAAATTAATGATTAAAATATCATTTTAAAACCTACGTTCCCCACTATTGACGAAAAATAGAAATATAAAAAATGGGAATGACATCTGCTGTAATAATGATATAAAATTTACAAGTTATTAAATACGATTACACACTTTTACTACAGCGATGGTTTTTATTACAGTAGTTCGAAAGTAATAAACACTGCTTACAGTTATATTTATTAATATCCAAATTCTAAGGAATAATGAATGAATTCAAATCACTGCTATTTAAAATTTAATGTTAGGTGGCGGTTATTTTGTGAATAAAATAAAACATTCAAATTGTTGTTAACAGTAAGATCGTACAAGTACAGTTTTTATATAAGAATGTCGTTATTAAAACTATGAATTCCAAGACGTTTGAAATTTGTTATTCCATTGCTTTGAACATTTCCATAAAAGTAGATATTTCTAAGTATAACATAGATATGTTATAGTATCAAAATATTTTACTAAAGTATATTACATACATTTCGTGTACTTATATGTACAACCATGATATGGTTTCATCACGATGTTTCCTTCACTAAAAGCGCGGGATTATTATAGGATTAGGTCAGCGACCTCCCGAAGCCCCCCGGGGTCGAGGTAGGGCTCTACGCTGACGACACAGTCATATACGCGTCAAACAGACATAGAAAAAATCTCGCCTGCGCAGTCCAACGTGCCGTAACCACTCTCGGGGAGTGGTTTCGAACGTGGCGAATAGCTATTAATCCGGTAAAGAGCGCCGCGATTATGTTCGAACCGCATACATGTAAACTACCACGCACGGTAGGACCCCTCTCATTATTCGGTAGGAATATCCCTTGGGCCACCAAGACTAAATATCTGGGTGTCACCCTCGACTCGAAGCTTAACTTCAACGCACACGTTACTATAGTCCGGAATAGGGCCGTCTGGATCCTTTCCCGCTTGCGGCCCCTGCTCAGTTCGGTAAGCAAAATGTCCTTAAGACATAAGCTTACACTATACAAGATGTGCGTCCGTCCGATCTTGACATATAGCTGCGCAGCGTTCGCACATATGTCCAAACATAACTTTGTCCGCATGCAAAGAGTCCAAAATCGGTTTCTCCGTCGCCTGCTTGACCCTCCAGCCTTCGTTAGGAACATGGACCTCCACAGGGACATGAGGCTTCCCTCGATAGAAGCCTATGTGAAATATCTCACCAGGAGATACTTCGATAGCGCTTCGAATCACCCCAACCCGCTCGTAAAATCCACCGTGAACTACGTCCCAGACAACTCGATCCCCGTTGCCAAACGTTATAAACGCCGTCCGCGAAATCTCTTTGTCGATCCCGACGACGACATCGAGAAAGCTAATAATTACTACGCGTCCGCTCCCGCAACATATGCGTGCTCGCGCCCACGCCCGCGAAACCACCGTTCCCTCCGCAGGGGACGTACGGTTAACTTCGTTCCCGCACACCCGCCACGACCGCCCTCCTCTGCGGCAACTCAAGCCTAGGTCCGATCCATCGGCATGGAGCCCTTGAGCCAAGCAGCCGCTCGCGCGATACAAGTGACTGTACAATCACTAGCTTTCACAGCCATACATGACACTGCATTATACACACATGCACAACACACATAGGTACATAGGTTCTGTAAGGGACCTTTTTTTTTCTTTTTTTTGCCTAGTTAGAGTAGACAAAAATTTCAGACCACTAAATACACATACACATGTTCCTTCCCTCCTCCCAGGGGGCAGAAACATGTATATATGTATAGTTAGTTTAGATCGAATTACGGATAGGGAATTAGTCAGATCGCGACTTAATTGCATACGCGCAACAGTCCGAGCCGAGGTCCGGCCACTTTGGCACCCTCGGATGTTGTTGCTTAGCTTTCGTGGCTGAGTGCCCTAAGCGCTCGCCCCCAAGCCCGGTAAAGCTGTAAAAGCCGTAAAGGCTCCAGGGCCCCTCAGGCTAACAGTGTAGTCAGTTCGAAAAAAAAAAAAAAAAAAAAAAAAAAAAATTATAGGATTAGACCCTACGTCGATTGAAGCGGTGTCCAAATACGTTACCACCGAATTGTCAGTCACTACATCGTTGGCAAAGTATGACTTAAATTATAAGCCGTAATATGGGAAGAACAAACTTTGTTCGTGGAGTACAATGTTAAGCTATAATATTTTACACTTGACAATACAGATGCAATAATTCATGTAATAAGCCAAAATAATAGATTTCCACGCATCTTGTTCTATAACTATTTGTTTGGGGATAAATTTTACACTGTAACTAAATTCTCAGATGCGTGACGTCGCGTGAATTTTTCGTAAATTTTACTACAGTAGCTGCCTGGTTCCACTCAGAATATCAACAAAATACATAAATTGTATGCAATATTCATCTTTATTTAAATTATTTTAAGAACTTCGTTAACAGCATTCAGTAGTTTGTAAGTTCGTAATGCGTGTAATCAGCCTCTGATTGGTTTGAATTAATCGCAGCGTGGATGCGTGACCGCTACCATTCAACTTACCGCTCGCGAGGCACTCTTTATGAGAAATTGTCCATGAGTACAGAGTAAATTAAAAGTAATTGCGTAATTAAAACACGTACCGCTTTGTGCGTGAAAAAGTGTTTTGAATTTGTTTTGATAACATTTACGGTATGTCTTACTCGTATTTGTATTTTATTTTATTCCAATTGATAGTTTATATCTGACATTTGTATTAATTGATCTTAGATTGGTTGATTAAAATTCAATTACCTTTTTAACTATCGTATTTAATAAGATGATTTTTGTAATAAATTAGTGAATTACTAGCGACCGTACGAAATCCAAACTTTTGACATATATTTCACCGATGCACATGTTAATAACATTATGAATTTAGAATTTCAATAATTTCTGATGTTAGTAATATAACAGTAGTAATATAAACAAATATTATGTGGTTTTATGAGACCACGATGCAAGTGAAACTTTAAAAATACTAAATAAAATACAAATTATTGAAGACATGTGCCATACATTCTGTAATAACACACATTAACATATGCAATGTTCCGAACTTACGATTATAATCCTTGACTGCACGGCATAAAATTCAATTTTATTTGCGACAATGTAATGTATTGCGACATGCGATAGATGAACGAAAAAAAATTGAGGCTATAGAATAAAAGTTTCACTTTAAATTTTCACAATTTCTTATTTTTTTATTATGATTTCTGCCTATGTAGGCTATTTCGCCAATATCAAGTGTAACAAATACACGTTTTAAAGTTTAGTTTCCAAATACATTGTTTATAAATATAAAAGTACACTAAGTACTCGTTATGCGTTATCTCTACCTTAATATTACCCAACAGGTAGCTTCCAGTTATTAGATTGAAAGTTTTGTAGCCTATAGTAGATACTTATAGCAATAAAGCCATTAAAATAATGTAGCGGTCGACGGTGGAATAGTCATTCGTCACTGCTATTAGAAAGAAGTGAAGCTTGCTACATAATTTAACTAACAAAATCTGTGTTTTAAATATCATTCAAATTGAATCCTCGATCATTTTAAATAAAAATATTTTTTATTTACTTAATTTGTGAATATTAATTTAGATATTTTTTCATTTGTTTTAAGAAAGTATTTAACACATTTTAGTTAATTTGTCTCAATGTTGTTTCATTAATTATTCAAAGCGCCACCTATTAACAATCTGTTTAACTAACATGACAGTTTAAAAAGTGTAATATTCATTAGCATCAACAGATATAATTTCTAAAGGAAAAGTATTTTAATCCTTATTTCAAAAAAAATCTGTTTTAAATTATTAATAATGCTAATTAATTAATTTAATTTAATCAAACATAATTAATCAATTATTTATGTTTAATTATGATGAAAAAATAACGGAGATATGGCGGTTATCGGGAAAAGACACTTTTGAGAAATAATGTATATGATAAACGGGCCTCTCAAACGTAAAGTGTTATCATCAACGAACGTTAATACATCAACGAAATTTTCAGATATATAATGATAAATATATTAATAATATACCTGTACTAGGAAAATGTTGTAAAGTATAGAAATGATTAATTGTACAGCACCGAAAAAAAAAATTTCTAATCTTTAATGAAAAGTATTTGTTACATAGTCGATTAGTTCCGTGACGTCCGTACGTCTGAGCTTTGATTGTCTCATTAGTTATGCAACTACTGCCCATTAAGTTACAGCTACTGATTGCATCGAATTCTATACGGTTTACCACCTACCTTTACTGTGATATTAACGACAATCATCATTACAATTTGACACAGCCAATTTAACAATTAGCTGCTGGAACTTTCAATATTATATTATATCTCAATTAACATTGGAAATTGTAACTAATACAAGAAATTGTAAGTAACATGAAATAATATTTTGTAGTGTATTTTTTACAATATTTCAAGATTTTAAAAATGTGTTTTTAATTCTTTATTGCACATAAGTGTACAATTGGTTTATGGCACATAAGTATACAAAAAAGTATTGTCTAACAGTATTCCAGGGGTGCACGAGAAAGGTATATGCAGGATATGCATAATGCATAAAACTAAACTAAATAAAAAAATGCATAAAACAAAATCTAGTACATATTCAACTACTTCCAGTAGAACCTACGTAGTGAATGTTTGAAGTAATACCAAGTGTTGACTAAATGAATGTATACTTTGTATGTAAGTATACTCTTTACAATTAGCAGAAGTTGCGAAAAAGGAGTAAAAAATTTGAGGCACTATGGGACGCTTGCCAGACGTAAGACATTTAAATATAATCTAATTTTTATATAGAATTATGAATAACTTATTATAAGAAACTACGCTGATACGTGTGTACGTCACACGTGTAAAGTAGAGTGTGTGTAGTTTTGAGCGAAGCGTTCAGTGTAAATGTTGAGAGGGGAGCTCTGAGTCGGAAAGAGCCGACCAGACGTGACGTTGAACGAATGGCACGTAACGACGTCCCACAACAATTAATTTACTCTCGCTTAAACGCGCCTTTACATGTTTCATATCAACAACTGTTTCTGTTTGTGTAAATCAGAAAGTTTGGCTACTATTAAATGGCAATTGTAACGATATAGGTGTAACGTGGCCGAGACGGGCAGCGTGACGTCACTGGGGAAATTTAAATGTTTATTTGTAGTTGACTTAATAAGTGCAGGTCTTTACTATCCAACGACTCGTACTAGAATGTTACTCTTCCACGGCTGAAGTAAGAATACCCTTAAGTCGGTCGTAGATTGCTTATAAAGCGCGTGTGGTCATAGAGCACACCTGTTATTATCGCACTTAGCCAATAGTAATAAAGTCAATAGTACAGATACTAAATAATTATTATTGTTTCCATAATTTCATCGACGATTCTCCGACATATTATAAATAGTATGTTATTTGATGTGACGTATAGGTACAGGAAGCCAGTCCTTGTAACAGAATATTGCCTTGCTATCATAATTAGTAATTAAGCGAATCCTAAAGAGATAAATGTGCATAAGTTAAAATAGAAACGGCGTCCATCGATATATTTGTCTTCACCTCTTGTTCGTTTTGCAGGGTTAGGCTTAAAAAACCTCGATGGCTTACTGATACCGGAACTATGCCTCTGTCATTATTTCATTTATCCTTATAAAGTTGTTTTGATAGAAAAAACTCGACAAACGTTGGTGGTCTCTCGAAATTTTTATAAAAAGTACAGACTATTTTTGATCTCAACAAGAATTTTTCAATTTCCGCAAACTATCTCAGAGTGATAAAATTATTATATTTGATAGGTTTTTCGGTTCAGTAACGATGACTCGTGCCATACCTTCGTTTACGCAGTCAAATAGAAAATTGATGCGGTCGAAATACTCAATCCAGACAAAGACTTGTTACTTAGAAATCGGTAAATTCAATGTCAGTGACACTATGGATTATTATCCTTGTATAAACTAAAATTATAGTTGGAATTACTCATACTATTCGAATATTGTAAAGCGGCATTGGTATCAATAAATATATTAAAAACTATTAATAATTAATTTATTATAAAATGGATTAATTTTCTTTTATTAAATTTTCCTACAGATTTATGGTTATAGTAAGTAGTAAGTGACCTTAATACCACAATAAATTTTCTACTAGCCATCCTGCGTTCTGAATTAGAAATCTTTATTACCTACATCATGAAGTATATCTATAGTGCTTAAATTATAATTTTACATTTTTGGAAATTATAAACAAATTAGCATTTATAACTTTATAAGTAGATATATACAATTCAAAAACCGTTTAGTCATAGAAAACAATATTTAAACAGCCTTATTAAGAATGTAATATTGATGGATTAAGAGACGTGACATAAAATATTATAAAAGCTTTATGGGGGCTGCGATACAGATAACGTTATCTCAGTTTGAGAAGGCAGATATATGAAACTTGCCTCGAATTAGTATATCCTGTGCGTTATCTACACACTTCGTTAAATGTTTCATTTTATCAAATATAAAATCCAAAGTAGCATTATATAAATTAAAACGACTGGTTCAAATAATGACCAAGCGCTACCTTTTAGAAATAACCATAAACAAATTGTTTTTAGGAAGATATTTTTGTAATGTTACTTGTTTGTGAATGGTTCTATCTTTAGTGATCAATTTATCGGCTCGTTAGCGACTGATAAATTTGATTCGATTGCTCTATGAGTATAAAGCAGTATATCAAGATTAATACCACGATAAATTTGGTGAGAATGTCTCTTACAATATATTATGCACCGACTTTTTGAGTCCCTTGTATACACATGTATAAGTAGTAACAATAACTATACAAAACATGCTTGCCTGGCTGTGGAGATATTGCTTGCATTACGATTGTGTCACATTTTTGGAATTTTCTCCTTAAGAATCGATTTTAAATATTATATTATACTTAATAATAGTGCTAGACTACAGTCTGCGGTACTTACATAAATTAGATGGGGAGCAAAATTTACTGTTAACAATAAGTGAAGTCGTTATATTGCCCCTCAGCGCAACATCTTCGCGCATCTTATAATGAACGCGTCTATAGTTTTTAATACTATCGCGACAAAACCAAAATCTCTGGCGACCACCAAAAGAAGATCGGCAATCCGTCGCCGTCATGCCGGCCTGCAAGCCTCGATCCCGAAACGCGACAAAACAAAAGTGAGTAATTGTAACGGGTTTATCACGATTTGTATGATGGTCGCGATACAGCCTACAGATCCCTACAACCCTGCTTGATTACTGGATATGTACCATCTGATCCCGGAATGTGATACGTCTAAAGGTGATTCATGTTATACCGGGCCGGGTCCCGGTCGGAACACGGTCAAACATTTATAGTATACTTTTGTATGAAGTAGATAATTCATGCTACACCGGGCCGGATCCGTGCCACCGTGTTCGACTTCATACAAAATAGTTTGATCTTGTCCCGGCCGCGCCCCGGCTCTGTGTGACACGAATCATCCTTTAGCGTGTAACCATCCAGTCGGTCACAATTAACGTGTTCTACCATACAGCAAATAATTGATTGTACATAATTGAGCGTTTTATAGCGAAAGGCCAGACATGAACGCGGTAGCAAACGTAATCGATAAGGCAAGACATAAACGCAGTAGGAAACGTAATCGATACTTACCAGGGCCAACACGTTAGCGTTAAATGTTCGTGGGTATTATTAAACCGTTAAACACCGTGGCGGTAGGAAGCTAAACTGAACACAGTCGTGGAGCACTTGCAACTTTTGGTTCGCATTACATTCAAGCTAATAACCGTGAAAGCGGAAATTAGGTACAGGAGTATATCGCTTTTTATGATTTATTTTACAGGAGTCCACGACACGATACATCAAAATATGATTTCCGATAATAAGTGGTATGAAGTCATCAACTGCACATGTTCATAAACTTTTAACTTAATGTTATGATAATAAAAGAACAAGCAATTTAAAAAAGATCGACTAGTGTGGAAGCACATTTAGAACCAAACTGACTTTATGTAGACTTCCAGAAGACCAAGTAATTACCTACAAAATAATTCACTTTGGTCTCAATGTATAACTACTTGTAAATTGTAGGAAAGAAAATAAACTAGGACCACCGAAAGCGGACAAGGTTTTTTTAATATGCACTATATAATATTTTATGAGGCTCGTTAGAGATGCGCTAAATACTACACGAGATTGAAATTTTGCTAGATCTATATTTATGATCATTCTTTACGATGTTAATTTAAAAATATTTCTAAAGATCTTGTTAATGTCATTGATAAATTAATATAACATAAATAATTTTCATTTTCTAATTTTATACTAGATAGCATAAAATATTTGAGGCAAAACTGATCTTGAATTTGACATTTAATTTTTTTTATGAAATATTTTACACGGGAAGTATATTTCATATATAAAATTATCAATAATAAAAAAAGAAAATGTATTTTTATTTATTCTGAAATGATTTTAATGAAATTTGCAAACAGAGAATATGTGTTATTCCGAAATTTATAGTCTATAAAAATTATAAATAAATCGTCAAAAAAAAACTATATGTGAAAATTAAGTCGTAAAAAGTGTGAAAAGTAAGACGTCAATAATGAAATTACTGCGTAATAAACGTGACCAGAGCCGCGGGCACACCTACTTATAGGAAGCGGCACGCTATGATGGCCGTTTTGACGTTTGTCCGCTCATGAAGTTTCGTATAAAGTTTGTAGGAGCAAATTGCTGTTTTTTATTCTCAACTAGCTATGCTCGCGGCTCCGCTAGCGTGGACTACTAAAATGGTTTTTTATATTGTGCAAAACCCTAATGATTTTTCCAAAATCAACGATCAGCTATCTGCCAGTAAAAGTCCTGTTAAAATCGGTCCAACCGTTTTGGAGATTATCCGGAACAAACATTTGACATAATCCTTAATGGATTATAATTATTAGTGTACTTATTTAGCACATAACTTAGCATTTATCGGTACAACTAATACCTTCAGAGAACTCACGTTTATGCTCAATGCAAAACAAAGCAGTATCGACTTGACGGTTGCTTCGAAAAGAACAAACAGTTAAAATGTGTTAATTTCGTTTTATCAATATAAAAATATCAGCTACTACTTGCAGTACTAGTTATAAAACAAAAAACTTATGGATATGACACGCATATAATTATATATTTTTCGAAAATAAAAAGACATTTCTCGTCACTATTGTAATGTGTCAAAAAAGCCATCATAGCGTGCCGCTTTTATAGTAATAATAACTTTAATTAAATAGAAATGAGACGAGAGTCCAAAAGTTCTTAATTACTGTAAAATAAGTAGAAATGTCAACATAATTTCATGAGGATTAGTGACAGTTTTGTAGCCTACACTTAATTACTGGATGTTGCAAGTATTTTCTTTATGTGGAGTCGTTTCCATATAATTAAATGAAAGAAAAATATGGTATTATAGTTTTGTTACTTTTTTATTTACGCGGCGATCACAATGACAAAAGTCACAATTATCAAAGAAAGTCTGTTTTAGAATTCCGTGAAATTATTTATTAATAAAATTAAAGGTGCTTACATACTTTACATTTATATATTTAAATTGTAATTTATGTAAGTATTTAGATACTTTTTAATATTTGTTTATATTTGTAGAGTTTATAAATAATTTAAATTGATGTTATTAAACACTTTAGTATTTTTGCATTTAGATAAATGAAGGAACTAACACAGTGACATACTAATGTCCTAATACATATTATGTGTTTTTTTTACAATTAGTTACAACTTATCTAATTATTATAAAATAATAATTAATATAAGGACATATCAGATGCCGCCATTTAATACCACCCTAAGCAAAGCTTTTATGTAACCAAACAGATATTATATTATACATAGACTGCAAATATTTAACATTCAGATACACAGCTAACAATTATGCTCATCACACAAAAGTCAGTGAAATCCAGGGACCGAACTCGCGATCTCTCGACTGAATACTAAGATTTCTGTGTCACGAGGCCTATCGTTTTGGCCAGTGGTGACTTCTGTGATTCATTATTGTTATGGAAAATTCTTTGTAGAAAATACTTATATGTTACCGATTATGAAAGTATATCTCTTATTTTAGGAAAAAATATTTTTTTTGGTTACAACATTATTATACATGCAATATTTACTTCGTAGTAACGAATAGATTCGCTTAACCATCACGCCACTACGACGTATTGGCGATTCAAAACTCAGAAAAATTCATAGTTCGACGTTTTTGAACATTTCTTATAAGCTCGGGCTTTTTCACGACGTTTTCCTTCAACGTCAACCGATAGTTTTACCAATTTAAGTAAATAAATATAAGCGAATTCCGTAAAAATTCGTTGGGCATCTAATTGAAATTTAACCGTTCGACTACCACAACTTCCAAATACTCTGACATATGCATTCTAAATGCAAAGAAAGTAAGATACGGTCTTTATTAAAGATGACGAGAATTTAAAGGGTACCGAAAGGTAATTTCTTCCGTTTGTTAATAGATAAGTCATAATATTTACTGTCACTCACCACCTGGTTAGGTCATCGAACTGACTTGTCATGTCGAAGCGGAGGAGCGTCAAGTTTCCATTTTGATCCTGACAAGCGTATCTCCCGAATTTGGAGGGGTAAACACTTAATCGTCGTACTCGAAATATAGTTTAAGCACATTTTATCGATAAAATATCGTATGTAGTTATAACATAAAACATTTATAAGGGTTTAGTGATTGTATACTCTATATGCAGAGTTTTTTGTCGATTTTCTTATTAGATATTAAGGTGAACTTCAGGTGTGGTAATAGCTTACTAGTAGCTCTCGAACAAGGCGCACCGATTGACGTGGGTTCAATTCTACAACAAATTTGAGCTTGAACTTAAGGAAACCATCAAAACAAAATCACAATACGATAGTAGATTGTTTTCTAGTGCTCGCCTAGACATTTATTACATTTGATTTTATACTTTTATAGCATTTCATTTGTGTGTTCCGGTACTTTAGATCCAGTCCCCCTTTCTAGGTTTAGTGTGTTGACAGATTCAGCCACAACGTTGCTTATTATCGGGTAAGATTCTTGACAAATACTGGCAAATAGATCGATAAAAAGAAAAAATAAAACAAATCAATTAGTATGAAATCAGTTGATACTAGATGCAATCGAACAAGTGATAAGGTTGACTTTTTAATGCAAACCCATGCTAGGCCATGCAAACTGTAACCATTGGTAAACGAAAACTGGATATTTCAATGATGGTACATTTCTTGTGGTGCGCGAGTCTCCACGACCATTTTATGTGGTTTAATTCGATCGTAGCCAGTGGCGGTATCGAGCCTAATTATTTGAATAGCGCGACACGACGTCCCTTTGATTAAAGCCGATAACTTGTTCCACAAGTCAATGAGTGGAGATGTTCTTGAAATTATCTTATAATTTCTTACACATACCTCTATTTATAAAAACTGTTCTCTATTTGCTTAGTTTTTTAAATTATTAACTTATCCAACAATGGTTCTAAATTTGTCGATTGGTAGGACACGATATTGTGTGTAATGAATCGCGCCCACTATACACCAGGTGTAACAACAATAACTGGATTTTCCAATTAATGTTACCTATAAAAAAATATAATAAACTTTTTTTAATTGAACTTTTGCTTGAATTGGGTAACTTTTTGAAAAATTGATTTTTTTCCAAAGGGGCTTTATTCCTTCTTGTGTAGATAATAGCATATTTTTTCATGTGTTCAAATTGTTATTTAATACTATATATATATATAAATGTGGCTAAACTATTTTCAGCGTCAATGCGTCTAATGACGTAATGGCCTAGTGTATTACCATTTTCGGCGTTAAATTAAAATTATAAATAATGTTGATAGAGTTTAAGGAGTTTTCCCTCCTTTTATATCTTTTCTCAAAATTTCTTAAATATAATTAGTTTTAAAGTTAAAAACGAAAAACTAAATTCGTTTTTTTTTTTCATTTTCTCTTTATTAATAACAATTGAATTTTTTTATGGCCTGATACATCCTCAAGATATTTTTTTTCAAAATGTAAATCCGAATCTAATGCGCTATCGCTTGTTGACTTGAATTTGTTGACCACACTAACAGGAAAATAATAGAAATTGAAGATTTAAATATATATAATCTATATTAATAAATCAGTAGTTCTGTATGTACATGTATTTTTTCAAATATCCCGATGGACATACTATATAAATCACGAATATGCCAAAAAAAATTGACTGTCGGGCTGTTCGTATGTAATATTTGGTTTTAACTCATGAACGGCTTGCCCGATTCTTATGAAATTGTGTACACGGGAAATTATCACTGGTCAATTGATAGGCTATAATAATTTTCAATAATACTATCAGAAATCGTATTTTATAATTATAGTTTTTTTATTAATTCTTATTCGATTTAAAGTAAATTTTGTACGTCGAAAGTAGGTATAAGTTAATAAATAATTTATGGTCTATAAGAATTGCCAATATTAATATTTCGTAAAAAAAGTATAACAAAAATTTAATTTGTATTAACTCTCAACCGAATCTGACGAAATATTGTAGACGAGAATCATATGTCATTCCATAATTGACAGGCTATAAGAATCATGAATAATAATTTTTTAGGCGAAATTTATGAAATTTTGTACACGAGTATGACATATAGATATTTCCTCAACTGATAGGGTATACGATTGTAATTAATGCGATTAAAAATAAAATTAAGAGACTAAACTAATTTACTGTGTAATAAACGCGTGCGGGTAGGCGTCTATTATAAAGAACAACTGGTCATGAATATGACATTTAAAAAAAATGTCTGCTTGTCTGTATGTCTGTCCGGATTTAACACAAAAAAGGCTTGACCGATTTTTATGAAATTTTGTACACGGGAAGCCAATGTCACTAATTGATTGATAGGCTATAATAAGTTTGAATAATACTTTTTGACATCCTTTATTTTATTAATTCTCATATAATTCGACAAAATTTTGTACGCTATTTTTAGGCTATAAGAATTATCATTAAAAACAAAAAGCAAATTACGAAACAAAATTATTACTGTATAACAAAAGCGCGCGGAGCCGCGAGGCACCTTTAGTTAAGCTATAAAACATGAAGTACTAAAATCGAAACAGATTTTACTAACAAGCGACGAATAAAACTTAATGTTAAAATAATTTGAAAAAAAAAAAGACTTTTTCATCGAGTCTATAGATTTATTTTTATTTATTCTATTATGCCAATGGGCGCTCACGGGCAGACGTCCCAGCTGATTGTAAATGGTTACCGTCACCTATAGACAACTGCAACACCAGTGGCATTACAGCCATGTTGCCGACCTTGGAGACTGTATTTCAGTACAGTATTAATAATATTATTTATAAACATTTAATACTTTGACTAAGTACGTTTCAAAATAAATTATATAAAATTATATGACTTACTTTACTAAGACGGATGATTGAAATTTATGTAGCTATTTTATTAATATAAATAATTTATAAAATTTAATGATTCTCATTTTTTTATTTACTTTGCATTTCTCGAGGAAATATTTAAACTATTTTACACTAATAGGTTCAACCATTAAATAGGACATTTTAGGGAGGTCTCATGTCTCGAATGACAAGACACTGTGACAAGTCGCACCCATTCTCAACATCATTGTTATTTTATAAGAATTCCGGTCGAAATATTTCAGATTATTTCGATAAACCTACCTGCTACTGCTGCTACCGACTTCCAATTCATTAAAGCCCATTAATGAATTTTATTGCAGACCGAATTTATTAGTATTGCTGTGCCATCTGATTAATTAAATAGTTAATAAACAGGACAATATAGAATGTTGGTTTTTATTGGCGCCTTAGTTTTTACTATCATGAATATATTATATTTTATAAGTATCTACTTTATTTATATTTTTCTTTCTTATACAAATATTGTAATTGATTTGTTCAGAATTTACTCAAGAACCGTTCCTTTATTTTGAAGTATGGTTTAACGTGTAAATTAGGTTATATAAAAAAATCAATAACAAATAATAATCAGCATAATTTGGTACATGTTTTAATCTTGTGAAAAACCAGCTTTTACTTTTAAAGTGTGTAATAAAAGTTTAAAAATATGCAGCTGCGGTTAAAATATGTAAAGACTAAGAGAATATTTGAGTATGAGTGCAAACAAAGTGTACACACTCGAAGTTTCAACATTAAAAACAGCACAGCGGTTGTTAGACCGCGTCGGAATCGTAATGGATTTGGGTCACAGTGTAGGTATATTACGGACTCTGCTACACTACACTCGCGGCCAAGGACACCAAGCTTTCAGGCTAAATTCGTGATATACGATGAAATTTTTTTGTGTATATTATTTTTATAGTTATTATAACATAACAAAAGATTAACAATAAATATGTTTTGTTTAACTAATAAGCAATGCAACAACATTAATTGACCTTTTGTTTTTTTTTGTATTACTTGCGTAATATGTATTTCATTTGTATGTATGTATGTGAATTATTATGAGATAAATTATATAACCATGTCTACTATAAATTGCTGACAATGATTAAAAAATATTAAGGTAATTTTCATGTGTAAACGACAGTTTTTGAGCAGATATCTCTACGAGGGAGCTAATTAATTCATTTCTAATTATGTTATTTTAAATATATATACTAATGTTATTTAATATACTTTACTAACAAAGCACAGAGATTATCAGAGGCGAAAAAATACTATGTGCTTGCTCTTCGTAAAACCGAAGTAATGATAAAGATAAACTTGACACATTTTTACGTTTATATACTTACGTATTTATTTGTACACATAATCGCTATCGCATATCGATTTTCAGTGACCTTCAATCCAAAAACTGCATTACGTTTTGAGGGCAAAATTTTATGACTGTATTGTTTCGTAAAGCTGCAAACCATCAAATAAACTCAAGGTAAGTAGGTCAGCAAACAAATTTTACATCGGTAATTCTTTGTACACTTTATACATCTTTAATAAATTGCCAACAATTTTGTTGCAACTTGTTATCGTGATTTATTTGTATAAAAAATTCTTGCGTTTCAAATTATTCATGTTCATCATAGAAAAGCCCGTCATATGCGCGAATCGAACCCGCTACCTTCGATACAATAATAGAGCTTCTGCCACTGCACCGCAAATCATTAAACATCGTGTGGAAACCATAGCATGGTGGTAGGGCTTTTTCTAATGCCCGCCTGGCTAGCTACCACCCTCAAGTTAAAAATCTGTCACCAAGCACCAATAGGTGTGTTCCGGCAGCTGGACATGAGAGCCAGTCTTCCCCTAGGTTTAATTGTTATCATCTTGGGCCACATCGTCACTTAACATCAGGTGAGATTATGGCCACTACGCCAAACCTACAACATTAAAAAAAAACTCATGTACATAGTCCTAGATGCATAATAATTGTAACTCGGTTTTTTAAAACCTGCTCAAAGTCAAAGCAATATGTGGAGTGGTCACTTCTACAAAAGTAGTAACAGATTCTGATGCAGGTGGTAGCAGCGCGCGCGACGGTCGCGTGCCTTACGAACATACCGAGTAGAGCCGAGCGAGCACGAGGCAGCCGCGGAACGTCTCGTTAACCAAGAATACAACGTTACCTCACCACTAAAACCATTTATTTTTATATAAAAAAAAATATATTTCTGTAGTTTTCATACATATTCAAACAGCAGGACACAAAGATCGCGCTTAGCTGCACATAGAAGTAAATATTGGCGTATAGTATACAAATCAATCCAGGAAGTTTTATTGCGTAATATTTTTAGGACTGCATCCGAAGAGAAATCTAAGAGGAAAAACTGCAAAGAAAATTCTTAGGTATGTTTTAAATCGTACAGAACTAAATTTTATATTAAAATTTTGGCTTAAAATTTAAGTTAAATAAAATAAACAAAGGAATAATTTGAATTTCAATTATTATATGCATGGTATATCGAACATTACGCATTAAAGAAAAAATAGATTATCTTTTTTAATTGCATTTTATCACTAAAAATAATTTTGACTTCATACATACATAATACTATAAATAAAATCTTTGTTATTAACACTATAAACCGTTTGATAATATAGAACAAATAAGTAATATTACATTTATATTGCCTTTAATTAGATGAAAAATTATACGTGGATCTTAAATTAAAGGTGTAATCTTCAAATAATTCTTCACTATATTATTGTACTTACCGTATTTTAATGCTCAGGAACAATGGTAAATGTATATTATAGCTTAGCTTCGAACATAACAATTAACTAGAAAAATAACAAAATAATTCGCAACTCCACCGGTGTGCTTATATTGTCGAATCTCGCGTATTGTATAGCACAAGTTCAATTAATAACATCAACGGATATATCCACCCATAATGTTTCAAGCTTCCCTTTCATTATCAAAAATTACTATAGCGATATGATTTCGATGGGCGGGTAAAGATACGTGATCCCGTTTCGCGAATTGTCTTTTTCGAATTAAATATGCTACAATGATATATTGTTTAGGGCCCCCTATTTTGTGTGTTTCGTATATTTTATTATTGTTCTTTTTGCAAAAATGTAACCTGAGTTGAGGCACGTGTGGTAAAAGCATTTTGTTATATTAATATCGCAACGTCCTGTTGAATGTTTTGTAGAATATAGGTATGTAACGTTTTAAGTACAATTTCATATATAAAATATATCATAGAGCTATATTCTACATTTTGTAATAAAATAAGGTAACAAAGGAAATGCATGTATTGAATTTTCAAGACAAGTATGTATATAATATTTTTTTAATATTTAATTTATGCCGTCAAAGTTTAAACACCATTATTTTTTCTTTGGTAAATTAAAAGTATACCAGTTTTTGTGATTATCATTAATATTCACTGCGAAGGTAATCTTTTTGTATTATTATATGGATAATTGAAAAGTCGAGTTTAATGTATGGTATCTAAGAATTCGTCAGTACGAAGTACTACGCCTCCAGCTATAGTGTAATTTTACGTTAATGGTGTTAAAATGGGCATAGACTATAGCTGTGCAGATCCGTCAACTCCACCTGTGTCACTTGTTTTTTGGTTTATGTAAGTAAATATTTTTTTGTTCAATATTCTCTTAATTCTTAATTGTAAGTTCTTTGTCCATCAGTTTGTAAACCCTAATAAGCTCCGTTTTAACTTTAAATAATACAATAAACTATACCTATACGTTTGACCTTCTATATTAAAGCGTAATTAAGTAAAAAAAAAATATACATTTTTACTATCTCCCTTTATTTTGTTATTACCTATGTTCTATATACTTACTATATATAATATAACTTACTCTTACTGATAAGATTAAAGCGTATTCAATAATTTTAGATTGAATTTAAGCTTAAATATAAGAATATACGGCAAAAGTTATTGCGAAATTGTATGATACTATGATTTACTTTATAATAAGTATTTGCCCCTTACGAAAGTAATTAAGTAAGATCAAAAAATAAAACAGTTCATTTAAAATTTCATTATTTTATTTACAAATACCGATAAAGCGGTTAATTGACGATGTTTTCTTAAATATAGTACAACTAGTTTAATATCTTACAATATTAGGAATCTTGCTTATGGTACTACGTCATCTATTTACATTAAAAGTCTTTGTCTCATTGGAATTCAAAGTTACTTGGAACATATCTACATATTTATACTATTCTTATAATATTAATGACTAGATAACATTTATATAAATACATATATCTTAAAATTAGCTCTTAACTGGAAGCTATATGTAAGGACTTTACTAAGGCACAGCGTTATTTCAAATCACTTATTCTATACTAAATGCTTATGTGGAACAAAATAATGATCATTTCAGTCTTGGTAGTGCTATTCCATTGACGTATGAAATGCAGTAAGAGTATTCGTTCGGTGTTCAGTCGCTCGGCGGAATGCATCGATGGGTTCGTTATAGTCCACCATTATCCACTTTCATTAGGAATATACTGATTGCGCTTAATTAGAGGTTCCCTCAGAGTCCCTCGCGCTCCGTCGTTCGGTTCTCTGTTGAGAAATACTTGTTTTTTTCATAATCAGCAAGCCGCTGATTAGCTGCACTTTGATAACCGCACATATGGTTTCTGGGAAAAAGAAAAAAAATGTTATAACACCTGTTTACTTAGCTAAATAAAATAATTTCTTATTATAGAGACCTTAGTAATAAAAATAAATTATAAGTTATGAAAGAACGTAAGAATTCTTATGAATACTAAATTGATATCATCACATGTTTATATAGTGCTTAGCAAATATTGTAACACGTGTGCTACGCCCGACGCCCTTCTATTTCCTCTTGAGATTTCGTCTTCCGGTACAATAAATTAATAGTCTACGAAGCCCTGTTTTTTGCGATCGTAATTCCATGTTTTTTGGATACGGCGCTACCGGTTCTGGTTAATCCATCAAAGTGAGCCATATGGCGAAATTTTAGCATAAACTTAAAGTGGACGTGGAAGTAAAGAAAATATTGGCAACGAAAAAAAAAACACTTCTATCCAATAGTTGTGTATTAGACGCCTTTGACAAAGCTTATTATTAGAGTGTTATTTTATGTGCAATTTTCTTACTGTATGCGGGGCGGACCACAAGATAGTTAGAAATAATTGCGCTCTGGCTATCGGAGCAAACAAGTGGAGAGAATGCGGGCAGTCTTCATCAAATTTTGCATTTGAAAAAGAAAAATAAAAAATTACCTAGCTACCATTAGTTTGTATAGAGCGACACATTTTTAAGATTCGCTATTGTAAGAGACACGCTATTGTGTCCTTTTAATTTCACAATGAATAGATAAAGTCTAACTTTATGGTTCAATGCTCACACATAATAGGTATCAGACCTGTTTACTTTTTGCTTTTGGGATGAACGCGAACCTTCATTCAAACTTGTGCAACATAAAAGATCCGATCCTGTAGGTAACCGTGACTAAAATACTTAAACTAGTAAAAAAAAACATTTTCTTCTGATACCTGCATTTTGTATGAAAAGGTAATAATATCACAAAATAATAATTGACGATATGTTTTTATACTTAAAGAATATCAGTGATAAAACAGATATGTTAGAGTTATTTACACTTCCAGTATTGATCATAAAATAGATAACTTTAAAGTTTGAATTAAAAACTGGCGCGACATTAGCAAACAAATTGATAAGAACTTTATTATCAAATTGTTTACGACCTAAACGTTGTTTAAAATTCATTCATAAATTATCAGCTCACTACTCACATCAACATGAAAAGTATATTTACATAATTATTATACTGAAAATATGTGTAATTTAGGTTAGTAAACTTACCTGGTAGATCATTGTTGTTGCCACCAAGATATGACGTCTAGAAGTTCCTCATCTTCCGGGCTCATCGGTTCGTAGGCATCATATGGATCTTGGCAGTTTGGTCCCGCCGAAGCTTCCGACACTAGAGAGGGAGCTGGTGAGTGTGATTCTTCCGACGTCGGTGGAGTGTGTGACCCACTTGTCGTTAACCCTAATCCCATGTGACTTTCCGAGCATCCATCTTCACTTTCGTCTAATAAGCGTTTTAAACTTTTTATATACTCCACTGCCAGTCTCAAAGTATCCACTTTACTTAATTTCCTCGATGATCCTCTACCACCTGCTAACGCTGCAGTCACAGCCGAGGGTATATGTTGACGAAGTGCTGCAAATCCATTGTTGACCTGTTTGACCCTATTCCGCTCCCGAGCATTCCTTCGTGCCACAGAAGCAGGTTGAGTTGGATAAGGCTGGTGAATGTAGGTCTTCTTCTTACAATGGCTTTTATCAACGGGGGCTGGCGCCAGCCTTCGTGGCACCGGTGCTTGCAGGTGATTCAATTTTTGATCGACACCGAGATTTTGATAACTGTGAATCGCCGCCATCGGCATCGCGTAAACAAGACAGATTAGATTGAGAGCACACGAGTGTGTTCCGCGCGGAGGTCGCCGTTGGATTGGCGGAGGTGGCGCGCACCCCCGACGCTAAGTAGCGCGAGCGCCGGCGGGCGGTGCGGCGGGCGGCGGGCGACGGGCGTGCGGCTGACAGCGGTGGGGCGCGTGCCAGGCGCGCGCGCTATCGCACGGGCCGCCCGGCGCAACGCGGCTGCCCATGCAGCTCTTGCTATGCCGTTCCTCGCACCACCCGCTCCGCTACTTGTTGCGCTGCGCTGGTCAAAATACGCCGGTGCTTATTATGCCATAGAGCAGTAAGCTCGCGTCGCTATTGTTGCACGTCGTTGCGCGTAATTATCCCGTCCTTTACCATGTTAGGAAGAACGATCTGCTCTCGTCGTCTATTTAGAAGTCGTTAAGGAGAATAGGCGTTGTAAAGTGATCAGCGACGATATTGTATTATTAATGTCTGGAAACTTTTATTTTGTTATATGAGCCCTGTATTCTTTTTATGTAATAAACTGTTTACAGACATCGCGTAAATGCGATGGTATTTCTGCTCGAAATCGTTTATATTTCTTGCAACAAGTAAAGTAATGTAATTAATAAAGTTTACATATTTACTGTAAATTGTATATTTATTTTATTTTCGAATAAATACAATTATGCGTCAGTATGTAAGGCTTACACATATAGTGTTAGTGCAATAATAAAGTGAGTAATGTTTTTATCTATTTCGCATTAAGTTATGTGTTTATTTATATGTAGTATATATCTTAGTATTATATCTGAGTAAAAATAAATTAGATATATTTTAACGAGATTTCAATTTTTTCCACATATTTTAATCGTAATAATTAGGAGTAATAAATATGTGAATGGAGGCATGTAGCAGATGTAACCTACAATAATCCTACTTCTGCGAATCAACTGAGGAATTTTATTTGATTGCTATCTGTTCATGATAATAGGTCATTAGGTACGTAGGTGAAGTTAATTAGATTTGCTGTGTATGGCAAATGGCAAGTAACAGATAAAAATAAGAAGTTCGTTAACAGTTTGAGGACAAAAGAACATTTAAACTGAAACTGCGTTTAAATCTTTAGTATTAAAAAAATGTGGCGCTTGATTGGACTCTGGCGATACGGACTGGACTTTATTAACACAAAACGAATCAATACATGTTGATGACTGATTTAATTATATTCACATAAAACAATAGGATATTAATTTCATGTGTAGTCTATATAGTTTAAAGATAGTGTAATTTGAGCTCCACGAGGAAATTTTTAAACAGATCTTTACAAAATAAATATGTATAAGTGCATAATTTGAGAACAATATTCTCTTAATTTTTTGAGAGTTTTTTTGGGTGGTAAGACACGACTAGATGACAACCACCATACACCAGATGTAATACCTGCCACTCTGTACGCTTGGTTGTATCGCGTTCCGGAATCAGTTGGCCAATCAAGCAAGATAGTATGGATCTGTTTCATGGTGAGTGTTCTGAAGAGCTGTTCATTCTAATTTCCAACTCTGCTTTCCAAAACAGAACTACACGTAATCACAGTTTTACGGTAACCTCCATCTCGGCACGAACTAAAAAGTTCTCTATGTCCTATCTTTGTCGTAGCGTTAAACTGTTGAATCATCTCCCGGCCAATGTTCTTCCTTATGACATCGGGACCTTCAAGCGTAACGTGAAGAGATATTTATGCTGGCTGGCATGACAGCGGCGACCGACGATGGATTTCGATCTCTCGGTGGTCACCGCTGTATTTGGATTGTATTGTGCTTACCATCAGGGACAGTACAGTCAATGAGCCGAGCTATTATAAAAAAGATTGGGTCACGGTTACCATGCAAATGATGATAATCCCGTCACAGTGAATCTCTTTTGGTTTATCGTGTTTGGGGATCAGCCAGTGTTTATCTGTCCGTCTTTCTGTCTGTCTCTATGTCCCTTGTGCCAAGGTCCTTTATGTAATATATTTTCTTAGTAAACTATGTTTTTTAATACTTTGTGGATTTGAGTTTTGTCCACAATCTTATCAGTGACAATGTGGTCTAAGATTGTAACACGCTAAGTCTAGACGGAGACTGGATCTTAAGTGCAGCTGCGGGAATACACGTATAGATCTGTGGCGTAAGATTTTCAACTTCAAGGTGGTCACAGTTTTACTGTAAACTTCTGCTCGGCATGAACTAAAGAGTTCTCTGTTTTATCATATATATTTTTTCGATCTGACTATACTGTTAGCTATGTTTTATATTTGTCTTTCCGTTAAAATTTGGAACCATCTCTCGATCAGTGTGTTCCCTCCTTCTTACGACATTGTTTCTTTCAAGCGTAATGTGAAGAAATATTTTTGCAAAGCAAACCGGCATGATAGCGGCGACTGCCGATAGATTGCCGATCTCTCTCTCTCTCTCTCTGTCTCTCTGGTCGCTGTTGTGTTTTCATCGAAAACATGAGCTTAGTAGGATTCGAACCCACGTCAATCAATTCAGTGTTTGAATGCTCTACTACTGAGCCATCATCGTTTCATAAGTTACTGATTACCGCTAAGTGAGGCCGGGCCATACACGTTGAGGTGGTACACGAACCGTCCCATGGACTTCGGTCGTATGCGATAAATTCGATTGTGATTGGATAAGTTGTAAAGCGGACTGTACGACGAAGATCATGTCGCAGGTCCGTTGAAATAGTTATCAAACATTACGATACAAGTACACGTCTACCTAATAGCACGTTTATTTACAAACTATTTAGCTCGCTCTCAGGGACCGTTTCAAATATCAACTCTCACATTACGACCATGTCGCATCTCAAGAAATAAATAAATAAACGCTTATTGCTACTCTTAGATATAAGTTTTTTTTTTGTGCAATACAATTAATGTATTATTATATCATAAAATATTATAAAGGGGCATTAAAACATTTCACTATTTTATTATAATAATTATAACTAAATCTGATTACACCTGCCTCTAACAAAAATGTGCACTTAATTTAAAGCTTAACATTTCGCAAACGGATTCCTAAAACGAAAAATGGTATAGAAACACTCGCAATATTTTTGAACGATCTATCCAACAACACCATACACCATGAGATAGACGAGAAAAAAATCATAACCAATTTACATGTAGGGCAGGTGCATAATTTTTTTTTTCTCAATATTATATTTTACCAGTTTGTCGGCGTGATTAATATGTATAATCATACCGAATTACAGCTTTCTTGTACTAAAAGTCTCTAAGCTGCGGATGGACATGGCGAAGCTTTCAGAGTTCCTTGTTGACTACAGAACCCTAAAAATGAAAATATAAAATAAAATATTATTTTCTTAGTAATGTTACCTTTTATATTTAACTTTATGTATCATATTGTTGAACTCTTCCTGTAGTGGACTGTATTTTGATTACTGAGGTATATTTATAATGAAAAATTGCTGGTAGGAGTAATTTTGTTAATATTCAAATAAGTACAGATGCATTACAATAGGTATGATTTCGAGGGTATTATAAATATATCTGTCAATGCAGTCTGAATATACTGACGTTAAGCGCTACAGACCAAATAAACATCCGTCTGTACTACAGGTAATACCTACATATAATCTCCAACACATATTGAATTGAACACACTTGAAGCGATGATGGCTCAGTGGTAGCGTGTACGACTTCGCGTAGACTGACGTGAGTTCGAATCCCTGCAATGAGCCTGAAGGTGAAGGAAAACATCGTGAGGAAACCATAGCATGGTGGTAGGGCTTTTTCTAATGTCCGCCTGGCTAGCTACCATCCTCAAGTTCAAAATCTGTCCCCAAGCACCAATAGGTGTGTTCCTGCAGCTGCACTTGAGAGCCAGTCTTCCACTAGGTTTAGCGTGTTACCATCTTGGGTCACATCGTCACTTAACATCAGGTGAGATTGTGGCCACTACGCCAAAACCTATAACGATAAAAAAAAAATGTATTTTCACTTATATTTGAACATTGAGCGATAATGACCTGTGACGGCTTTGTAACTATTGCGCACGTAGGTACATATACACATCCGTGCATATGCACGGAAAAGGTAAGCACCGTGCTATGGTTTCTGTTGTACATATTATTAATTTATATTTAAATTAATACACTTTTTTATATGGCTTCTGCGTATGTAAACAATTTCCCCAATGTCAAGTGTGTGTCAAATATGTTTAGTTGCCAATTTTAATAATCTATGTTGAACTGTAACGTAAAACTTAAGGGATTGTAATGGCAGTATATGAATCCTTGAAGAAGACTGGGTTGCCAGGATTGAAATGAGAAGAGATTGTCCATTGTCGCTACTGGTCATCGTTTATTGTACTGTTCCGGAAGTTTATACTAAATTCTTTAATTAAATAGTATAGTGTTAAAAGATATATAAACATAAAAAAATAAATATATTATGATAAATGAGTACATTATTAAAAAATGGCGCAACCGGTAGGAAAGGTTTTGAAAGCGCATTGTTCCATGTTTCGAACCCACGTCGTTCTCTTATACCAGAAAATACCTGAAAGTGGGACATAATCGCTGTTAAAATTTTAAGAGTACTACAAAAACGAAAGTTTATTTAGATTGAAAAAATACGTAAGCATAATAATTACTACGTAATTGTAAAATATCATTTTTATCGAGTTTTTAAAATTAAAGCGAACTTTAGAGCTTTCGTATAATTAATTTGTGAAAAGTTATTATGACTTTTATATATAATGAAGGATTTTTTAATTTTAAGGTCCATACATCTTACATATTTTTATATAAGGTATATTTTATATTTATATAAAATTCCGAAATATACTATACGTGGTTAATATTTGCTTTCTTTATTGCAAAATGAATTTGTACTCTGCAATTATTACCTTATTTAAATAATTTGTTTTCAATTTGTATAATTCTACAATTTTTGAACCATATTTAAAATAATCTTTTCGCAATACAATACATATATAGAACCTGCATCCCTGAGCTAAGCATTATGCGCCATCTACATACAACCCTTACAATATTTATACTGAAATCAATAGAAACGGAATCATCCCCACGAAAAATATTCCAAACCGAGCTAGATGGCGCTCGTATAAAACTGCGTCGTTTTCTAGATCAGTTTGTGTTAGGGGTTGTTTTATTATGGGGTGGAATTTCGTTTTAACATATATGTATAGGTGGCGCTTGAACTTACACTTGCAATTGTATTTATTTGTCTAATATTCCTTTTATTTGTTCTCTTGTACCGATTGTTAAAATAAATGGGTAATATTAATTTAAAAATGACATCTAACACTATTAAGTGATTACTGTGATTAGTCATCCCATTCATTTTAGCTTAGACTAAGTAGGACCAATATTTTTTTAGGTAATTCTTAATACGTTAGGTTCTACAATAAGTTTTCTAGGCACAAGACTACGTCAATAAGGTTTAACTGTTGAAATGTTATGTATTGTAAAGGTATTACAGTCTGGATATATTAATGCATGGTAGTTATATCTGGAAATAATAAACCATATGTACACGCACTGAAATAATATAACTATTAAATGTAGACATTATTTAATCATAAAAAAAAGATAGACCCGACCGAGTTTCTTGCCGGCTCCTTTGGATGACTTGGATGTTTTTGGAATCGGTAGTAATGTTTTAACATTCACAAGTGCCTTTATAGGGTTAAATTAAATTAATATTTTTTTTATTTTGATTTGCCTATAAATGTGTTCTTTTTTGCAAGACACCGAGCTAAACTCAATGACCTAGGTTTTTTATTAACATAAAACTGGCAAATAAGATATACTGTTACGTATCAAAAGCAAAGAAATAATTTCAGACATTATACAAATATCATGAAAAACTATATCAACCTCATTAATAAATAGGTTGTTGCTGAGAGTTTCAGTAAAATTAGGTGTTTGCTAAGTAAGTTATGAGTTACTTTATATATTTAACTGAGGGCTAGTGCTGACAAAACATTTATATAAAAACATATTTTGATCATAAGACGAAAACGAAAACATGTTTGATTCTTTATAATTATTAACAAAAAAACAAATAAATATTGAAACTTGTACTACAGGTTCCAGCCGTGGAAACGCACAAGTTAACACTTGATACTTGTTTAGTGTTTATTTTTATTAATTATATTGTCACCATATAGTATTATTTTCTATAATTATTTATAACATAGTAGAATATTTTAAATAGGAACATTTGAAACTCAAATGAAAAACATTCATTAAAAATATAATAAAGGCCCATTAAGTTACCTCATTAGGTACCGCTTAATAACGATAGATAGTATCTATTGAATTTTACGAGCGAAGCAATCGATGGCCAAGTATAAAACTGTACTATACCCGTATTTACACTAATTTGATTTTCTCTAATTAAGCCTGGGCGTGAGAAGTTATATAATAAGTATTTGGCTTAGGAAATACATGTATTTTATTTATGATATATTCATATCATATATCTTCCAAGTGAGTGAAGTGGATGCTTATATTTAAAATTAAAAAATATTTTATCTATTGTTTATTTAGTTGCAATAGGTACTAAGAATTTTTTTTTCTATCATAAGTGTTTTGTAAACAAAATAGTATTGGTTCCCCTTACTTGATGAACTATATCTTGTTCCAAAGCACTGCATATAAGTGTTGTTATAAAATTGATATAAAAATCTATTTCGGCTTTCTTAATATTATCTAATCATATAAAAAATATATTTTATTATACCATAATTCAATGAATGCCACTATTTTTTTTACAAATTATGCTCCGATTTAAGTTGTAATGTCGGAATAATAATCATTTTTTATGAAAATACGCATACCTATTTTGCCAATTCATCCTATTAGATGTAAAAAAATCGTTATTAAAATAAATTATTACCACTGGCGTTTTATAAAACTCTCCATGTTAATGCTTATTTTAATATATTATTCAATAAATTATACAGTCAGCTAAAGTTACAAGAGGGTTTTAGTCACAGCTACAAGCATTACAAATGATAATACCGTACGCTTGGACACAGACAGATTCTGATTGTCATCAAAACAAACGTTGTCCGATGCTTTCTCTGCATAAATAACGCTAGGCCGCCGATAACTCTAGCCATCTGGAGGCGTATCATTTACGAAATAACAATCGCAAATAAAATGCGATGTGTACATGGGTATTAGCTGTGTCGAGCGCAAACAGCGCGTTCGACTGTATAATTTCGCGTCCGCTGACACGGAGCCTCTTCGGCGCGGTTGAAATACCACAATATATCACATGCTCGCGTACGCCCGCCACAGTGTATAATTCGTGTAATTTATAGGATAGACTCGACTAGTAGCAGTACGGCCGCGGCCGACACGGTTAATAGCACTTAACCACGCGACAGGCGCATTCGTGTACATTCGCCGCTGCCGCTCCCGTGCCGACCCGCACCGAGACTCGCGCCATCAGCCCCAGGCACGTCTCGACCGTTATCTCAGATAGGCATTTGATTAAACAGGCCTACATGATAGCATAACGTCTAATCTAGAAGCCATAGTTAAACTAAATGGTAGTTACAGTAACAGTACTTACTTCTTTCGTTTTCTATCTGTCTAGAATTTATACACGAAACCAGTAAGTATCATTGATATTTAAACGGACCTACACGATAGCGTAACGTCTAATCTAGAAGCCATAGTTAAACTAAATGGTAGTTAGAGTAATAGTAGTTACTTTTTTCGTTTTCTATTTGTCTAGAATTTAAAAACGAAACCAGTAAGTATCATTGATGTATGTGTAAAGAATGTTAAGTATGAATGAAGACGAATATAGGAGTAGAGGAATACTGAAGAAGATATGGATCATTGTGTGAGGAATGATCATAAACATATAATTTCTCAAAGATGTTTTTCCCTGGCAATGCCATACCTCAGTTAATTCACCGTTAAAATTAATTATTTAATAATCATTTTAAAGCTTATGTTTTCCGCTATTGACGAACAATAGATAAATAGTTTAAAATTAATATTTACATTGAAAAAATGATCAAAAACTTTTTTGTTAAGAATACTATTTATCTAATGAAAGTATATTCAAGGCGCCATTTGTTATCAAGTTTTTGAAGTGAAACTTCTTATGCGACTTCCAACACGTTAAACGTTAAACGTTTAACGCACATTATCGGTTTCTCCTCTTTGTGTGAGCCAGAGCGAGAGAGCAATATATTATCGGTCTCTCCTCTTTTTGTGAGCCAAAGCGAGAGAGCAAATGTCGGTGTGTATGTATATTGCACACTGTTTCAATAAAATATCTTTTAAAATGAAGTTTAAATTTTATCGTGTGTGAATCGCACACACACCTTTTTTAACTAACGTGACAATCTTTATATTTTTTAAATTATATAATGTGACAATTTTTTTTTTCTATCCGAATACTTTGTTAGCCATAATGGCTCTGAAACCTCAGACGGCTTTTACAGCTTCACTGGACATGGAAAAACTGAAACCAACCGCGAAATATACCGCACGGATATTAGTATGTGTATAAAGAATGTGAATGCTGAGACCAAAATTGATAGAGGATGGTGATGATGAAAACATGTTGTGCCGATTTTACTTAAGTGAGAAAAATAGTAGTAGTATGTGTCATTTCCTGGATGTTAGATTATTGTATAATCATTAGATAAATATGCAAGAGCAGTACTGACTCTATAATTTTATGCAAATTATACACGAATATTTTATTTAAAATACTTTACATAAACTTGGTTACTGCGTACAAGAATTCGAAGCTTCGAGAAACAGCTAACAATAAATGTCATTTTAATAATATTAATATCGTAATAAATTTTAACGTGTGACTGTACTGTGCTTAAGTACCATCGGTTGTATTTAAACAACTCGTGTGTTTTTATTTATTTTTATAATATAAAGTTCGCACACCATAGTGTTGGAATTTTATTCTTATTTTCTGATCATCGCACGCGATAATTCATTTATCAACCAAATGGCGTAGATTCATTAAATGAATGTCCTGTAAAATTAAAGATAAATCACGCAATTTTTTAATTATGTTTTTTTTGTTATTCAGGTTTCAACAGGAATGTTTATCAATTCAATTCAATTTAATTGGAACTAGTTTTTACTGAAAATACGTAATACGTATTAAATAAAATAAAAGATAATGTTTTTTTTGCATTATGAGGATGCAATTCCATACACGTCTTGTAATTCCAATCTAAGCATAGCTTGAATTATGGTAACTAAACAGCGGATATACAAACATATACCGAGACCTCTCAGCTCAATAGTAGAGCTTACTACCACTGCACCACGGGGCCAGCAGACAAGGTAATGAGAAATTGTTTTAAATGTATTTACATATATACATATCGAGCCTTTCTAAAATTATTTTCATTCTAACTAAATGAAGATGCATATCGTACACATGCTAATTAACTATACTCAATTTATTTGGAGAATTTCATCTATTATGTATATTTAATTACATTATGTAGAAGAATCCTGTCTACGAAAACATTCATAACTCTACAATTAGGTATTTTAAATATCAAGTACACAACTCCATAAATATGATCTTAAGATTAATTATATAATTTTATCTTATTGAGCAACAATTCTTATTAGAAATGTACAAGGACCAAATTCGAATATTCTTATTGAACATTTTTTTTAAATTCTAATAGAAATTATAAAAAGGTATTAAAATATAAAACGTATTAATAAAAGATTAAATTATTTATTGCAGCACCCGCACTTATCAATATAAATTAGTTAGAAATTCACTTTTTGTGATTATTCTAAAATTAATATTGAAGGAATTTGATGCGTATAGTAAGCACAAGTGCCTTATATAATGTAGAATGTTAGTAATGTAGATTGAACTGTAACCGTAGCTAAACTAAAATACCGTTACAGGCGTAGCAAAACAAGCCAATTGTTGCTCTAAGCTCCTTATTGGCTGTGTATCGGCCTTTCTCTATGCGTCTCTCCAATCGCAGCGTAGAGAGGCTCTACCTAACAATAGATTTGCTGTTCGATATTTAGTAAGTATATTTAGTGCTGCTTAAATTAACTGGATCGTTCCTGTGTTTCATAATTACAAATATTGCAACTTTCAAACTTACAACACGTAGGTAATGATAATTTAGTAGCCGAACAATATTTCGTACATTAATTGTATGTATTATATCTTATTGGAAAGCTTACCAATAGGAAAATATATTGGATTCAATATTATGAATATTTCGTAGAAAAATAAAAAAATAACATTTTAATATAATTGTGAATTCAACAGTATTCAACAATATACCCCATGACAATGTTACAATTGTGCTGTGTATTTTTTTTTGGCGGGACTCAAACTGTCATTTAGTGGTTTTTGTTTATTATTCATAAATTTGTGTTGTCTGACCCTATATTGTGTAATACATGTGGTATTTTGCATAATAAAGCTTGGTTATTGTGCACAAGTGAAGTGAATTGGAAATAATCACATGGACTATGAATACTGAGATCCCACAAAACACAAAAACTCCTTGGAAAGGCTTAACAAGGGGCTCCCTTGTTAGGATACTGAAGTCTAAGACTAGACACTCTATATTCACTCGATAATGGCAGTAATGGTCTTCTATAAAAAGGACTAGTTGCCAAGTTAGGAAGAAGGAGAAGAACAATGCTACGTACAAAGATCTTCTATATAAATAAAATAACAGCGAAATACCACTCATCACGAGATCTCCGAAACTATAGGTCCGATTGACTTGACATTTTGCACAGTTACTCCCAAGCCCGGTAAAGCTGTAAAAGCCGCAAAGGCTCCAGGTCGCCTAATGCTAACAGTATAGTCAGTTCGAAAAAAAAAATAACACTGTAGACACTCCACTAAGCACGGATTTTGGGAAATTCAACCTCTAAGGGTGAAAAAAGGGGTTTGTAAGTTTATATGCGGTGCAAACATTGTCTTCTGACTTGAAATTGTATATTTAGAAATTTTAATGAAAATAATGAAACACGTGTATCAGCATTTATCACAATTTATTAGTAAAGGGTGTATAAATAGGGGTTGAAGGTTTATTCGGAATAAAAATTTATGTATAACTATTTTCTTATAATTATGCACACATAATATGGCTATTAAAATGAAATTTTGCACGCATGCTCTACAATTTATGAAAATTCATCATTTAAGGGTGTAAAATAAGGGTCGAAAATTTGTAAGGAGAGAAAATTGTTCTTTTGTTTATAGATTTCATGATAATTCATATTCTCTCCAAATGGAAAATCCATCTTTATAAAATTCATCTCCTAAATTTAATTAGGGGATAAAATTTGTGATGTATAAGGTAGTCTAAGAAACATTGTTTTTTTATACTGTGTGTAGTATTATATTCTATCTAATTGGTAACTGTTGTTATGTTAACCTTTTCTATGGTAAGCGTTGCCATGGTAACCTTTGCCATAATAATAATAATAATATACTAAAGTCCGTCTTTTCAATTCTGTGTAGTTTTATGTCCGGTTTTAACTCAAAAACCGCTTGATCGAATATTATGAAATTTTGTACACGGGAAGCTTATGTTATTGGTCAAATGATAGGCTATAAAATTTTCAATAACACTTTTACAAATTGTTTAAATATTTTTAATTAATTCTTAACTGAATTTGATGAACTTTTGTACATGGGAAGTATATGTCATTTCTCAATTGATAGTCTATATGAATTGTCAATAATATAAATAACTACTACGTAACAAACGCGTGCGAAGTCGCGGGCGCCCGCTAGTTTCTTGTAGTTATAATTATTGTTTTTATTTCTTTTGTTACTAATTTAATGCTAATTTTGTGTGACGTAGGTAAACTTTATGAGTTTGTGAAATGTAGGTAATCTCGGTAAATACTGGTTCGATTCTAAAAAGTTTTTGTTCATATAAAGTTATATTTATTCTATTATTTATGCATATTAAATTTTACTATTTAGCTCGAAAGAAATCGCTGGCGATTACTAGTACATTATATATTCTAAAGTACATTGTTTGAATATTTATCTATCAACCACGCTTAAACAGCTGGACAGATTAAAAAAAACATTAATTGCTGGTA